>CM073773.1:27252592-27613690 GCA_037158775.1 Hetaerina titia
GGGGAAGAAATGATTTGTAGGGTTTTCCGAGTCTGCGTGGGACGAAGAGCGTCAATCAGGGGCGTGGGGTCGTTGGAAAGGTTGGCGCCCGGTGAAATGCGAATGAGACAGGGGTTAATTTCGCATCGTAGATGCCTCCCCTGAATGCAACAAATTCCCCCATCCCTCAAACTCTCGGGAGCGGGGCTTCGCACGATTTTTACGCAGCAATGCAGCCCAATCGATTGGAGGAGTGGGGGGGGAGGGTTATTCAACGAGGAGGCCTCGACACTGCCGTCCCTCGACAATACCGAAGTGCAAGACGTCATTTCTGCGAACGAGGCTACTAATTTTCCTCCATCATGTCATTAAGACCTCCAGCCACGATAATGCTTCATTCTTCCACATTAAATTCAGAATACTTTCGAGGAGATGACGACGGAATCTCGTAGTTGGCGAGGTTCGACGCATTCGACCTGATTAGTCTAACAAAGATGTATCGAAATTTCCGTTTCTCGACAATGACGGAATGTTGACGTCACGTCCTCCACGAAAACTAAATCTAATGCACAATAATCGACGATTGTGGAGGGCGTGACGTCAAAAACGTTGGTAGTGTAGAGGAGAGACAACTTTATGTCTTTCCTGGAAAATACTTTCTGTTCTTTCGTGATTAAACCTACACCACATACGAACTTTGTATACGAAGCTCTTCAAGTCTGCCATGAATGGCTAGGGTGGTATACTCCTTTCCACCCACTTCATCGCCTACCCAACATTCATATCCTCGATAAACAGACACCAACAATCCATTCCAACAGTCTCCAACATCCCACGAAAATTTTGCAATTCCTTCCGGAACGCCTAATCCATCGGGAGCACCGAAATGGAATATGCAGACTTGATTTAGGACTTAGGCGTTACCCTCACTCACGACCTCTCCTTGAGTGAAACATATTACGGAGAATTTGTGGACAAGCAAACAATAACTTAGAAATTATCAATCCAGTACTTTAATTTATTTACGAGTATGTACCCTGCAAGCCACCGCTAGGATGAGTGGTAGGGGGTGAATATCCAACAGACTAATTTTGACCCGAACATGAACCTACCGCGGTCGAAAAATATCCATTATCCCATATCGTTCGTGGAAAAAATGTCATCTGAAATCTCTCTCTTCTACGCTATATCTCTCCAATTTAATTTACACGATCCGTATCGTAGTACGATGGGGAAAATAATACATTTTCAACATCACTGCTAAAGAGTCACCCTTCCAATTTATGTATGAGACTTTTTCTGTAATATAACCATCGCTTCCGTGAGTTATTTCCAGCCTAGTGCATCTAAGAGTTTTGATATGTTACATCTCCCTTTATGCCCTTTCTATCTCGCCATTAAATATTCTGGACCTAAGCTGCCATGTTCTCTTTCCTTTCTCTATTTAAACTGTGGTATTCAAGGGTAATACTTTGAATACAGAAAACGAACATTCTTACCAACATAATGATTTACCTAAATGAAATATATTGAACAGAAATATTGCAATAGTTCCCCGAAGGGAAGCTACAAGAATGCCTCTACATCATCCAAATGAGAGTATTATGATTTGAATGTCCAGCTATGCTCTTGAACTATTTTTGGATTCCGTCCAGACCACATAATACCATTAAACATTAATATCTCATTTCCTAAATGTTATTAACTTTCAATCTACTCTAATGCTTCATTGTACATCTACGTTAATCGTTGGAGAGTAACTATATCTTCCGAAAGGGGTGAGTTTTAAGAAAATCATGCTTCACACACCCTATAACAATAACTAGTCAATTACCTCTTGTTCTCTTAAGATCTTTTTGTGTGAGATGTGATCTCTTGTACTTCGTAAAATTGGGTTCCCCCCACAATTGGAATTTCGTCATAATCTTCTATTTAGTTCCTTTTTCTTTTATCTTGTCGTTCCGTCAACTCGAATGATTGAATAGATTTTCTTTGCAAGCCTCTCGTATAGTTAGCGTCAGTTTTCTTTTTGCTTGTCTCTATCAACAGCGCAACAATGCAGGAACACGTTTCTATAAACAGCGCCATATTATAATAATTTAGGAGAAAATAATTTCCTACGGATGACATACTATTTTTTTGATTTCAGTTGTTGGTTTAATAAGATGAGATAGAGTTAAGAGGAATTGCTTCACGAATTGAAGCATGCAGGAAAAAATTTTCCTCGGACAAATAAGGATGCCTGCAGTAGTGAACAGAAGGTACGATATTCATCAATCGTTAATTGTTCTAATGGCTGGTGACCTAAAATCTCCTTCAACGCACAATCGCTGCGACCTTGAGGGTATTTGTTATTATTATTATTACTTTTTACAGAATACCCTGTAAGTTACCGCTATGCTGTGTGTCAGGGGGAGTTTACACGCCAGACTACTTTTCACCCAAAATACTATTCCCTCCTACCGTGGTCGGTCAGCGTTATTCTGATCCCCATATCGTTCGTGGAGAAAATTACATATTGAATCTACATGTATTTGTTCAAAATTTTACCTCTCTAATTTTATTGAAATGATCGTAGTACGATAGTACGTTGGGGGTAATAATACATTTCCAACACCACTGCTAAGGAGACGTCCTTCCAATTCATGCAAGAGCTTCAATCTGTAATTTAACCTACGTTCAATTGAGTGATTCCCAGCTTAGCTCTTCTAATATTTGGATACGCTACTAAGTTTACCATAACAACGTTTTACAAATCTAGTTACTCTTTGCTTCACACGATCAAATTCGGCCATCAATCCAACTTCATGAGGATCCCATTTATCCTAGCAGCATATTATTCTAAATGAGGCCTAACCAACGACAGATAACATTACTCTTTGAATTTTTCATCACATTTACCAAGTACTCTTATAATAAATCCTAATTTTTTGTTAGCTTGTCCACATATTCACCGTATGTGTTTCACTCTAGGAGAGATGAAGAGTGAGGAGTACGCCTAGATATTTAATTGAGTCTACACATTCCATTTCGGTGTTCGAGTGGAAATTGCTCTTTTTCCAAAAAAATGTATGACTACGCACTTTTTTTTAAGTTTAATTCTAATTGTCAAATGTTGTTCCATCGTTTCATAGCATTAAGGTCATCTCACAAAGCCTCTGTGTCCTCAGGATCACGGATATCACGGTAAAGCACTACATCGTCGCCACATAAACTCATCTTACTAGTGACTTCGGAGTCAACATCGTTAACGTAAAGTGAAAGAGGTCCGACGACACTTCCCTGGGGAACGCCTGAAGTAACTTCTACTGCATTTGAACGGACTCCATCTATCACTACTCTTCGAACCTGAGCATTCAAAAAGTCTTTAATCAAACCCGAGATATTTTTTCTATGCCACACACTTCTAGCTTTGCGAGTAGTTTACTATGAGGTAATTTTTGGAAGATTTTATTAAAATATAGAAAAATCGCGTCCATTGGAACAATGCTCACTCCCGAAATAAGGATATCATGAACACAAAAAGGGCAAGTTGTGTTACGCAGGATCTACCTTTTCGGAAACCGTGCTGATTTTTCATTAATAACTTCTGATTATCGAGGTGCCTCACGATCGTAACTAGCGACTATATGTTCCACCAACCTTACACGAAATGAATGTGAGGGAAAATAGGTCTGAAATTACTCGGTTCCTCCTTGTCTTCGTTTGTAAATATTGGTGTTACGCTTGGGGATCGGGATGGCGCGGTGACTAATGCACTGAGTTTCCACCAAAAGGGCCCCGGCTTTGAATCCCAGTGGTGGCAGATATTTTTCAGTAGGATTCCGATCCCAACTTGAGGTGCATTGTGGAGAGCACTTTGAGTGAGTACAACGTCCGTCGGATGGGACGTTAAACTGCGGCCCCCTTTGCGCCTTTCGTTAAAGAGTAGGCTAATGCCAACGCCGGGTTTCTCTCTACCCATCATCCTTTTCTGTCCATCCCTGATGGCGCAAATGACCTCGGCTGTCGGTTGCCTCCCATAAAAACTACTACTTGGTGTTATGTTAGCCGTTTTCGAATTTCTGGGAACCTTTTGATCTACCAGCGACTTCTTAAATATTAAATCTAGATACAGCGAAATTTCCGAAGCTAGATCCTTAAATATACGAGTGGGTATTTCATCGGGTCCGGAGGATTTATTCGGCTTAATATTTTTCACCAAACGTTTTATTCCCTTAAATGAAATTTCAATTTTGGGCATCGGTTGTCCGGAACGATTTAGTAAGCAATCGGAGGCATTCGGTGAGATATTGGCGAAGACGCTCTGAAGGAAGGAATTTAATGAGTTCAAGTTTTAATAAGCACTGGGTAAATGTGATGAAAAGGTTAGATATTTTAGTACCCTGTAAGCTACCGCTGGGGCATATGGCAGGGGCTGAATACACATTATACTAATTTTTACCTGAATAAGATCCTACCAATAGAATGTTATCTTTCGCTTGTTATACCTTGTTTAGAATATGCTGCTAGTATATGGGATACTCACGAACTTTGAGTGATTGCCGAATTGGATCGAATACAGTGTAAATAGGAGGTAGATTTGTCAAACGTTGTTATGATAAAATTAGTAGCAGTGCATCCAAAATATTAGAGCAGCTAGGCTGGGAATCACTAAATTAAGCGAAGGTTAAATTACAGATTGAATCTCTTGCATAAACTGGAAGGACATCTCTTCAATAGTGATGTTGGCAATGCATCATTACCCCCATCGTACTACGGTAGGCGATTTCATTTAAATAAAATTAAAGAGTGGAACAGATGTCATTTTTCCCTTTGAACGATAACAGATCAGAATAAAATAACGTTTGTCCGACCGCGATAGGAGTAAAAATATCCGGGTCAAAATTAACCTCGTGTTTAATCACCTCCTGCCACACACCCTAGCGGTGGCTTGCAGGGTTCCATGTAGATAGACAGATTCATTCATTTATTAACCTTAGGGTTTTCTTACTGTGCATAGCATAGTGTATTAATCCGAATGTTGGTTATGAACGGTCAATCAAGGCATTTTCCTACCAATCCTTCATTCTTCAATTGTTTAAATGGTTAAATGGCAGTAAAAAACAATTGAGATGTGAAAATAAACTAGAAATCAAACAATAATCGTGAAAACGTCAAAGAGACAAATGGTTTCCACTTTCTAAACCAAACCCATTTCCACAGAGACGGGGCAAAGGGCGTATTGGTGTCAGTAGATGAGGGAAACCCTGCGGGTGGAAGAAGGGTTATGAGATGGCGCCAGACGAAAACCAAGAAATGAAAATAGTGGAAGAGATTGACGAACTGTGACGGCTACGTCTCTTCGGGCATTCTTTCAGAGCTTAAAGGAGAGACTACAGGCGTCGGCCGGCCAGGCGCCATATTTCCAAGTATTACCACTTAGCCGATTGTTTGTGTTGATAACAACCTTCAGTTTGCGCGCGCGCCTCCTGACTTCCTTTGTTACCGCTGATACGCGGCATGACCTTCCCGTCAAACATCTGCATATCACTCGAATGACAGCCCTCGCGAACCTTTTTCTTCCTCTCTCTCTCTCTCTCCCTGCGTCCCGCTGTCCCTTCCCCATCCGCTTGCTACCTCCTCAAGGGATGGATGGGCGACAGTCTTCCTGGAGACTTTGGGGACGGCAAAGTGCATGTGGGGCGCACTTGAAGACATGTGGTCATGGGTGGAGGCAGGGTTCATGGAAGGCTCTCCGGGTAGGGAACAGGGCCGGAAGATAAAAAGGAAGACGTGCAAACCCAAACGAACTTGAAGATCGGTTTCCCAAGGTTTAAGGCGATATACTATAAGGCGAAATGGAGATAAACTTCTCAAGATAAATAAGGCTGCGTCCAAACTGATTAGAAAATAGGGACGTGCGTTAGGGGACCTATTTCAGAGGCAACCTGAGTTTGGATTCACTACGCAGTAGCATTGCTTGCCATGTAGCTGAGAATGAAAAATTAACAGATGACATGCGAATCTAAATTTTTCATATACATTCAAAATATACTACAAAATATTAAAGATAAATGAAAATAATATCGACCTATGATTTCAGTTTCTGATGACCCCTAGAGCTGTGCTGGTGGGTGAAATAACGATTGCTTCAGGTAGGGTCAGCCATGCCAGATAGGTCGAAGGTTAAACACCAGACAAAAGGTAGTCCGCGCAGCGTCTGTTCCTCAGTGAGGCGGTTGCGAAGGAATCTGACCTCAGTGGGTCGGCCATTTAAGGTGATGGTGTCCCGTTAAAAACACCATTGAGGAAGGCAACGGGAAACCACCTCAATTATCATTTTCATAGACCTACAGGTATGATGGACGAATTGTCCGGATGGAGGGTAAGACAGGGCTGTTCATTATCACCGGTGCGGTTCCACGCATACATGGAGGATATGATAAAAAAGGCATGGGAAGAACTGGATAAAGGTATTATATCGGTGAGGAAATCATTAAATCAGTTGGGTTCGCTGATGACCAAGCTCTAGTTTGTCAGTCAGCCAAGGGGTTGCAAGCATTGCTGAGTGAATTGGAAATTCAGTGCGACAGATATGGGATGAGCATCAATATTAATGAAACAAAGGTTATGCGATTTTCCAGAAAGGAAAAGGCTCAGCTAAACATTAAAATAGGAGGGGAAAAATAGAGCAGGTGGAACAGTTTTCGTATCTTGAAAATGTTTTGGACCAAAATGGGCATAGTAGTAGGGACGTAAGGAGAAGAATTGCACCAGGCAAGGAGGCTTTCACAAGGAGGAGGGAATTGACGACGGGGACATTGTGTGTGGATGTTAAGAAAAGGCATTTGAAACTTTGATATAAAGAGTGGCTATGTACAGCGTGGAAACATGGTCATTGAAGCAGGAAGATAGACGTAGATTGGAGGCTATTGAGAGGTTTACGTGAGGAGAAGGGTGGGAAAGTTGAAGTGGACAGAAAGGAAAACAAGTGATGGGTGAGAGGGGATTGGTGGGATAAATCATAAGGAGACAGAAAAAATGGATGCAAAGCATATTGATTAGTAATGGAATGACGAAGACTAATATTTACAGAACTCTTTGAGTGCCTATATGCGACACCCAGAGTAAAACCCGGGCCTCCGGCATGTAGACCAATACTTTACCAATTGAACTATGACGTCCTTGGTTAAAAACAGCATTTTCAATTGTCTATTCTGGGTCTCCGGTCATTTCGGGTGATAAAGGTTAAATTTAGACAATCATAGAAGCCAAAATTGGAGGCGAAGAATTGAAGAGGAAGTTTCCGGTCGCAATACATGTATGGTATTTTATTAGGTAATCTACCGGTTAAGGTCGGTTTTTGGATGTACACAACTATCAAATAAACATTTTGTAAATCTAGACAAAACCTAACCCAGCAACCTACTCTACATCAGGTCCCTCTTCATCTCTGTGTACCTCCTTCCTCCCTTCATTCCGTCCACCATCCTTATCCTGTTCCTCCCCTTACCTCGCTTGCCCAACATTCTCCCCTCTATTACCCTCTTCAACATTCCACTACCGCTCAATAAGCCTTTCATCCATTTTTCCTGCCTCGGTAGGATTTCTCTCAACAAACCCCTCTCCTCACCCACCATCTCCAGTACTTCCTCATTTGTTTTCCTTTCGGTCCATTTCACCTTCTCCATTCTTCTCCACACCCACATTTCAAAAGCCTCCAATCTACGTCTATCCTCCTGCTTCAGCGACGACACATGTATGGTACGTAACATTAAATAAAAATGCGAAAGTGAAGAAAAAAACAGTAAAAAAAGGGATGACAGGACAGAATATTCAAGTGGATTGTGTCTTCAGACAAAGCTTGGGATTGATGTCGATTGATCTGCATCTTCATAACACCCTGAACCTTATAATTAGGGCGTAAGACCTCTCAATTAGGGCGTAACACATCAAAGTTTGTTAACGGGCATAAGAAGTAATGCTTACCGAAAGAAGCATTTGCAAGAAGAAAATAATGGATGACGGGTACACTTGAGTAAGGATGTGAAAAAAGGACTAGCTAAATACTGTAATATGGAATGTAGTGCCTAATCGATATGAGGAAGACGAACGCCAAGGATTAATAATAATAATGGGGTGGTCAAAGAAAGAGAAATTTGCTAAAAGGGAAATCGGAAAGTAGCAGAAAAAGGGGACGACGGAGGAAATATTGGGAGGTGAATTGGGACGCTGTTTAGATTAGAATTAAAGTTAAAAAAGTATATAGAATGGAATTTTGGAAGAAGAACATTTCCCTCCCGAACACCTACTCTATCGAAAACACCGAAATGGAATGTGTATACTCGATTAAAGCATATCAAAAATATTAGAGGAGCTAGACTGGGAATCACTCAATTAAGCGAAGGTTAAATTACAGATTACATCTATTTCATATGAATTTTAAGGATGTCTCTTTTGCAGTGTTGTTGGAAATGTATCATTAAGCTCAGCGTACTACGTTAGGAGAAATCATATAGATCAAATTAGAGAGATTAATTGAAGAACATATCGATTTAAAATGTACTTTTTTTACACGGACGATAAGGTATCAGAATAACGCTGTCCGACCGGGTCATAATTATGCTGGTGTGTGTTCACTCCCTACCATACACCTTTGCGGCGGTTTGCAGGATACAAAAATGTACGTAAGTACTAAAGGATATAGTTAAGATGTCGTTTTTCCAACGAACGATTAGGAATCACAATGAAATAACATTTGTGCGACCACGCTAGACGTGAAAGGTTTTTGCTGCCTTTCACATCACCCCCTGGAGATGTATAATCACCCCCTGTCACACACCTAGTGGTGGCTCGCAGAGTCCTAAATAAAACTAAAACTGAAGACATTGATTTCGGAGGAATAATATTTGAGATAGGAAAAAACGTTTTCGTGATTAGTAAAATGTAATAATGTAACAGTTTAATTGAATTGGTGTGGAATCCGAGACAAGGTTGTGATTGAAATATGCGAAACTTTAACAATGGACTAATGAACCGCGTATTTGGAAATGATACCAACTTCAAGTACCCTCAAGGAGCTGGGGAGATGAGGGGAAACAGAATCCCAGTCGCTAAACCGAAAACTTTAAAAGAGGACCGCTGTAAGTTACGGCCCTTCCCGATTGCATGATAACCGGATAATTGGATAACTTGGCCCCGTTGATCAGGGCGAAACGTCTCGCCACGCTTAATCCTGTTTTTTTAAGGGGAAGAGAGTAAAAAAAGCAATTAATCGGAATTACCGTTGGAACCGTCGCCATGGAAATAAGGGTTGGGATGAGGGTGTCCGGGGTAGGGGGGGTGGAAGGTTTCATTTGGCGGGCGAGATTAATTCCTTCGCTAAGGAGGGAGGACGTCGACACCCGGAGAGATAAATATTTTATGCCATTTCGAATTCATAAGGATCTAGTAGAAGGGGTACGCCATAAGATTGAGAGAGGGTTGGAATGGGGACTAAAGGCCCTTTTTATCAACGAAAACTGTCTCGCAGTCCTCGGGGATTATGGAGTCAAAATCCTTTTACCTCTCTCTTTCCCTTCGAGGGAGGGATAGACTATCTTCGACCAGAAAATATTTATCAGGGATGGTTCGATGAAAGCGTGATTCCATACCCAAAACTCAGACAGGGAGAGCATTCTTTTAATTTTTTTCTCAAGTTTGCACTCGGTAAAAAAACGCGACTCGCTGCAGCAGATCACGGTTGAGTCATCTAATTGTTTAGGAGTTTACATGATATTTACCACTGACACAAGATATATTTTTGTCAGACACAAGTTATATTTTTACTTAGTGCCCTTTAATCTCAAAATCAAGTGGCGAAATATATATATATATATATATATATATATATATATAACTTTTGGACGGCACAATAGAACACAGAATAAAACAGATAACACGTAAAAGGACACTCACACTGTAGATGATTTAAGCTTTCGGCCTACTCCGAGGCCTTCTTCAGGTCAGACTCTATATATATATTTCGCCATATCGCCATTTCGCCGATATATATATATATATACATACATATATACATACATATATATGCATACATATATATACTACCGTACTACCGTTGTGCTACCGTTACACCACCAAGGAAACTTAATTTACCATGAGATCTGCGCTGTTTTTAAGACGCCCAAGTGCTCCGAATCATTTGCCAAAGGAAGGCTTTAGGGAGCTGTTCCACCCACCAAAGGAGAAATAGACAATACACACAAGAAGAGGGGACAGTTGGTTAGAAAGCATATAGTATCATATAGAATAGGAACAGTACGTTTCGTGGCACGCATATCCGCCCGGCAAGTGGAAGATCCAGTGTTCAAATCCCGGTTAAGGAAACATTTTTACTTTCGTGATCTGCTCAAAAAACCGCCTTCCCCACATGTCCTGTGTTCGCCTTTTATGTGTTTTCCTTTCCCCTTTCCTTATACCTATTTCTATGTTTGAATAAATATATATATATATTGCCGGATAACATCAGAATGATGACGACGGACGAGCCGTCGAAACGTCAATACATACTGTGAGTGTCCTTTCTTTATGTTTCTGTGTGCTGAATATTTTGTATCTGTGTGTTTGTGAGTTATATATAGATATATTGGTTGATTGATTATATATTGATATATATATAGATTGGAGGCTTTTGAAATGTGGGTGTGGAGAAGAATGGAGAAGGTGAAATGGACCGAAAGGAAAACAAATGAGGAAGTACTAGAAATGGTGGGGGAGGAGAGGGGTTTGTTGAGAGAAATCCTAAGGAGGCAGGAAAAATGGATGAAAGGCGTATTGAGCGGTAGTGGAATGTTGAAGAGGGTAATAGAGGGGAGAATGTTGGGCAAGCGAGGTAAGGGTAGGAACAGGATAGGGATGTTGGACGGGATGAAGGGAGGAAAGAAGTACACCGAGATGAAGAGGGACCTGATATAGATTAGTTTCTAGGTGGGGAGTCACAAAATATTTATTTGATAGTTGTGTCCATCCAAAAACCTACCTTAACCGGTAGATTACCTAATATATACATATATATATACATATATATATATATATATATATATATGCGGGTCGCGGTGGTCTAGCGGGTAGTGCGTTGGACTGCTGACCGGAGGGTCCCGGGTTCGATTCCTGGGCAAGGCACTTTGGGCACCTGCAGCTCCACCCAAGTTAGTTGATTTTTCGGGTACCAGATCTTCCTGGCAAACCATAACCGGCACAGGGAAAGGAACTGGCCTGATGTGAGAATATTCACACGCCGTATAGGGCTTGGTACATGGGTGAGCTCTACCATCACCTACTAAACCGACCTTCGGGTTGATTACTGTGTTTATGGTTTATGGTTATATATATATATAACATATATAAATATATATATATATATAACATATATAAATATATATATATAACATATATAAATATATATATATATATATATATATACATACATATGCATAATGTATATGAAGTTAACACTAAGACAAAACCACAGAAACACAAAAAAGAAAAGTAACTTACTACTTTTCTAATTTTCGGTGGTCCAAGCCACCTTTCTCAAGCAAGAGAAGGGAGAAGCCTTCATTCTCTTCCTTCCCTCTGAATTGAGTAGATTAACTGATCAGAGTAAATTATCTTTCCTCTATAATAGCAGCTATTGAAGTGTCAATCAGCAGAATTTTTTTCTCGGGAAAAATATGCGATGCATTGCAATGTTGTGCAGTGCCAATTCATTTTTCCGCAGTCAATTTCAGAAATCTACAGAAGGTCTCGATTGATACATTGTGTTCAGCTTTGGTTATGTTGACGCAATTGCAATTGTCTAATTCCTCCAGCAACCCTCGAACGACAAATTACAATTTCTTCTACGGTTTCTCCATTCCTACCTCTCCGTAAGCAGTCCTGTATCGGAGCTTCAACATTTTGTGAGCGCCGACCCATTTTCTACCTGAATTTCACCTTTAACTTACTTTTCCTCTCTGAAATTTATAGAAAATATCTTTAAATTACATATTCAAGTTTCTTACTTACAGCATAGAAACTAAAAAAATAGCACAGGTGAAAAAGGCAAACAAATCAACAGACGAAAGAACACAAACACGCGCTGAAGATCGTGTTTTATTTTTGTTTGATATTGAAACGTTGGTATCCATGGTTACATACATGTACACAAATAACCATATGGTAATGACGAGCAAACAAACAAACAAAAACGCTGTTTTTATTACACTTGGATTGTGCAAAAAATGCCTATTTTGCCTAATGCCAGTTTATAACCTAAATTCTTCGTTTCACAGTCTCAAATGCGTCGATTTGTTTGAAATATTTCGCTCGAATGGAGGTTTTAGTCGAGATTCTCATTGGTTGTTTTCCCCGCTGCACATGACGAAGGGCGTGGGTGGGAAAAGCGCTCAGTTGACCCAAGGAGGACCAAATCCTATTCGCGCGCAAGCGGGCACGGACGGCCCTCGTGGGACACAAAGCAGTGCCCTCGTATTCATGGCAAGAGCATTCCCACTCCCGCGTGACTCCTCCCGGTGGCACGAAGCTTCCCGTCACCCAGGACACGCGTCACTCGCACGTTTTGCATATTTTTTGACGTTTAACGCGACAGATTTCAATTCCAACACGTGCACCACTGCCAAAAAAAACAACAAAATTCCCCTTCCTACTTTTTTTTAAGCGCTCATAAATTTATTTACATAATTTTTATTTTATGAAGGGCGAACGATAGCCGCCATTTGGTTCCAGGGAAGAAGGTTTGATCCGCGACACGTGCGGGGGCAAAGAGGAGAAGGAGGATGCTGGGGGAGGAGGCGTCCAGGGTAGAAATAACGGGTCGATTTGTCGGATAAAAGGGGACAGGGGGTTGGGGGGGGAGAGCGGACGACCCTCGCGGAGCCCCTCCTCTAGATGGCGGGCGAGGGGAAGACCAGGACACGCATGCGCGGAAATTGAAGGGACGCTGATTGTCTCGCAAACCCTCCCACCGGAATAAAACCATGCATTCCAGGCTGCAAGGTTTACCCAGGGTCCGTCAAAGGGTCTACGTCCTGATCCAACGAGCCAGAGGACTTTACAGTGGGTTACCTTCTTCGCTTCAGTTTGACCACATTTGGAACAAGCTGCGAGAAAACGCCAATTGAAAAATTAAACAAAGTTCAGAGAATGTCCTCCAGATTTGTCGAAATTGGCTCCTTCGTTTACAACATTAAAATATTGAATAGCAGAGTTTAAACGAGGCCGTTGGAGCTGTCAAGAAGAGCTTCGCATTGGTCGACCGAATGAGGTTACGACTCCATAAACGGTGAAGAAAATCCACAAAGTGATACTGGATGATCGTCGACTGGAAGTGCCCGAGCTAGCAGACATAGTAGACATTTCAAAAAGTGCGCGTTTGCTCACACTCGAGTAAAATCAGTGTCGTGAAGATGTTTCAATTGAGTGTTTAGCAAAGTTTCACAGGAACAAAGCAGAACTTTTGCACCGTTTCATAACCATGAATGAAACATGGGTCCACTACTTCACACCCGAGACAAAAGAACAATCAAAACAATGGATTCAAAAGGCAGAACCGGCTCCAAAGAAGGCGAAAACCATTTCATCTGAAGGCAATGCCATGGCGTCGGTTTTTTGGGATGCGCGTGGGATAATTTTCATTGACTATCTTGAAAAAGGAAAAACCATCAACGCCGAGTATTATGCGAGCTTATGGCAACGTTTCAGCAAAGAAATCAAGCAAAAGATGCCGCATTTGGCCAAGAAGAAAGTGTTGTTTCATCAAGACAATGCACCAGCCCACAAATTCGTTATTGAAATGGCTTCAATTCATGAATTAAAGTTCTGAATTGCTACCTCATGCACCCTGTTCGCCATATCTAACCCCCTTGGATTATTTTCTGTTCGCAAACTTGAAAAAATGTCTCGGTGGTCAAAGATTTTCCGATCGTGAAGAAGTGATGTAGACAATTAATGGCTATTTTGAGGAGCAAGACAGTTCTTATTATAAAAAGGGTATCAAACTAATCAAACATCGCTGGGAAAAGTTTATAGAGCTGAAATGAGATTATGTTGAAAAAATAAATACATTTTTTCCAAAATATTTATATTTTCTTTGTTGAGTCGGCAACTTCTGGGACCACCCTCGTAATATAATTTTGTGCTTGTTCTATTATAATAGAACAAGCACAAAAAGTAACCCAAAAGAATAAGATATGGAAAACTCTTCAATTCTAAGATGAAAGCAGGTTTGAGTTAAAAAGACTTGTTAGACAAAGACACAGGAGGCCTGAGTTTTCTTGCGATACTGAGGAACCAAGTCAGGGCACCAAATTATATATTGTTGTAGATTCGATCACCATTGGATAAAATAAGAAAGAGACAACATGACCAATGCAGATTCAAATAAGAACTCGTCCTTCCATCTCGCAAGATTCAGGCAACCATGACAAAATCGAATCCAAGAGCCCGAAAATATTAAATTAAATCGAATACTGGAACTTAATAGATTAAGTCTCGGGCAAAAATTAGTACAAATAGAGTAAATAGGCATGTATGCGAATGAGAGTCGCATATGAGCTAACATATATACGAGAGTACCTATAAATTAATATTTTTGCATGTATAGCTGGTGTCTTAACACCCCCTGCCAAACGCTCTCGCCAGGACTTTGGAGTACTATGTAGATGCTTACGTAGATGTAGTAGGATACCCTAAGACCAAAATCATCAACGGGATGGATTAATGTGATGACGATATATGTACGCACATTGGTTTAGCGGTGATCTTTTCCGTGTAACCGTGTATTTTAAGTACGAGAAAAAACGTAGAATCGAATAGAACGGAGTCGTAAAAAAAACGCCAGATCGAACAGAATTTAATAAAAAAATGGAATTTAATATGAAGGCATTTTATGATTCGGGAAACCGTGACACTTCGAAAATCCGTTAAATGCTCCCGTCTTTATCCTTGTGGATCAAGGTAAGTAGCTACAAATCTTTAAACTTATTTAGTTTCAGAAATGGAAAGAAAACATTGTTGCTTTAGTCTCACTCCTCTCAAGCACTCTCACTCCCGAGTCCGGAAGCCATTCCGGATATCAATTACACGCTCCGATTGATTCGAGATCGATCGATCACCTCAACAATGGGGAGTGTGACCCCCCCCCCGAGCTCTTGGAGACCCAAACAAATTGAAAGTCAACACCCACTTCTGCGGCCCACACGCGCTGACACGTGGACGGCGGCAGAGTGGGGAACATGTCGGGGCGACCCAAACGTGCCGAACTCTGGTCAACCCCGTCTCTATTGTGCCCCCCCCCCAACCCACCGTGTGTGTGTGTGAATGCGTTTTATTCGCGCGCTAATCTACATTGAAGAATCGAACTCAAGCGTCAGGAATATCTGTTCCATAAGCGTCAGATAACGATATCTTACCGATTTTCTCTCACGTACCCTCTCACACTTTCTCAGGGGTGAAAGAGTACGTGAGAGCACATCGATATGACGACATCTTATCCTACGATATATCGAAAACTATAGTTTAATATTTATCTCTCTCTCTCTCATATATATATATATATATATATATATATATATATATATATATATATATATATATATATATATATATATATATATCCCTCCCATGGACTACAACCTTGTCGTGGTGGAAGGGCTTGTGTGTTCCGATGACCCCTAGAGCTGTGCTGGCGGGAGTAATAATAATTACTCCTGGAAGGGTCACCCATGCCAGATAGGTCGAAGGTTAGGAGCCAGACGAAAGGTAGTCCACGCAGCGTCTGTTCCTCAGTGAGGCGGCTGCAATGGCGTCTGACCCCAGTGGGGCGGCCATTAAGTGATGGTGTCACGTTAAAAACACTATTGAGGAAGGCAACGGGAAAACACCTCAATTATCATTCCCAAGAAAATATGATGGACGCAAAACAGAAATTGAGTCCTGGCAACTGCGGGACTCGGCCCAAGGGGCCGTGTGTCGTGCCCGGCAGCGGGGGAGGCAAGGCTTCCGCGGTCGTCATCCCACGAAATCCTTGCGGGGGAGAAATAACAGCAGCAGGACAGAAGATGCAGAAGAACACGAAAGTAGTTAGAATAGGAACCTGGAACGTCAGGACAATGTTGAGGAGAGGCAAATTAGAAAATATTAAGCGAGAGATGGAAAGAGGTAACATAGATGTTTTAGGCCTCTGCGAGGTGAGATGGAAGGATAGCGGGGATTACTGGAGTGACAATTATAGAGTAATATACAGCGGCGGGGACGAGAGCCAACGAGGGGTTGCCGTAATTTTAAATAAAGGGGTAGGAAGAAGCGTAGTCAACATAGAGCAAGCGACAGATAGAATTTTACTCGTAGAGATTAAAGCAGAGCCGACGAACTTGGTCATTATTCAGGTATACATGCCACCGAGCAACCACAAGGAGGAAGAAGTCGATAGGATGTATGATGAGTTAGAGGATTTCATCGCGAGTGTTCCTGCAGGGAAACATTTGATAGTGATGGGGGATTGGAATGCGGCGGTAGGCGAAGGAAGAGATGGTGGTGAGGTGGGGGACTATGGGTTAGGCACGAGGAATGAACGCGGGGAGAAAGCAATTGAATTCTGCAGGAGACAGGGGTTAGGCATCACTAACACATGGTTTAGACACCACAAAAGGCGTAGGTATACATGGAAAATGCCAGGTGACTCAGAAAGGTATCAGTTAGATTATATTATGGTTAGGCACAGGTTTAGGAACAGTGTGATAAATTCGCACAGTTTCCCAGGAGCGGATGCGGACTCTGACCACAATTTAGTTGTTATGAAATGTAATGTTCGTTTCAAGAAGATAAGGCAAGGGCGGAGGGTTAAAAAATGGAATTTAGAAGCAGTAAATGAATTAACGAGGAAGGAGTATCAGGAGGCTGTAGAGAAAATGATGGATGACGGTAAAGAACTGAGTACTATCGAAGAAAAATGGGAATGTATCAAGAAATTGATATTGGAAGCCGCTAAAGACACTATAGGAACCGTTAACGGGAAAAGGATAAGGAAACCATGGGTAACGGATGAGATGATTGCAAAGATGGATGAGAGAAGAAGATGGAAAAATGTAAACACAGAGTTAGGCAAAATGAAGTACAAAGAGTTAAACAATAAATTGAGAAGGGCCACAAATAAAGCAAAAGAAGAATGGTGGAAAACGCAATGCGAGGATATGGAAAGTTTACAGAAGAAGGGTGAAATTGGTGCTCTATACAGCAAGGTTAAGTTATTATCGGGAAGTAAGAAGGCAAGATGTGTGCTAACAGTTAAAGATAAATGGGGTAAGATAATAGTTGAACCAGGAAAAATCCAAGAGAGATGGAAGGAATATATAGAAACACTGTATGGTAAAGAACTTAGGCCGACAAGGTTAGACATAGAAAAGGAACATGACGTAGAAGAAGATAGCTTAGGTCCAGGCATACTCGACGATGAAATAGAAAGGGCATTAAAGGAGATGAAAGCAAATAAGGCTGTGGGGGTGGACAATATTCCTGTAGAAATGTTGAAATGGTTAGGGAAAGGTGGGAAGAAGGCCATATATGGACTGATTCGTAGTATCTATGAGGAAGGAATCTGGCCGGAAGATTTTGTGAGATCGGTGTTAGTTCCTATTCCAAAAAAGGCAAAGGCTTCGTCATGTGAGGATTACAGAACAATAAGTTTGATATCCCACGCAGCTAAAGTTATTCTCAGGATCATCAACAAAAGGATAGAGAGTAAGGCAAATGATTACTTAGGGGATGATCAGTTTGGGTTCAGGAAAGGAAGAGGTACGCGTGATGCCATTGCAGTAATGAGATCACTAGTCGAGAGGAATATAGAATACAACCAGGACGTTTTTGCCTGTTTTGTAGATTTCGAAAAAGCGTTTGATAGAGTGAATTGGGAAAAATTAATGCGTGTATTGCAGAAAATAGGAATGGATTGGAGGGACAGGAGACTGATCCGCAACCTGTACATGTCTCAGACAGCTCAGGTGCGAGTGGGGAACGGAGAGCCCGGATGGGCAGTGTTAGGAAGAGGTGTAAGGCAGGGTTGCCCATTGTCACCGGTACTGTTCAACGTATATGTGGAGGAAATGATTAAAGAGGCATGGGAAGAACTGGAGGAAGGAATGAAAGTCGGAGGGGAATTCGTAAAATCGGTTAGGTTTGCTGATGACCAAGCATTAGTTGCTCAGTCAGCCAAGGGGTTGCAAGCATTGTTGAGTGAATTGGAGGTTCAGTGCGATAAATATGGGATGAGAATAAATATTAATAAAACAAAGGTTATGCGATTTTCCAGAAAGAAAAAGGCTAAGCTAAATATTAAAATAGGCGGGGAAAAAATAGAGCAGGTAGAACAGTTTACATATCTCGGAAGTGTTTTGGACCAACACGGTCAAAGTGGTAGGGACGTAAGGAGAAGAATTGCGCTAGGCAAGGAGGCTTTCTCAAGGAGGAGGGAGTTGATGACGGGGACGTTGAGTAGGGATGTTAAGACAAGACTCGTAAAAACTCTGATATGGAGCGTAGCTATGTAAGGCGCGGAAACGTGGTCGCTGAAGCAGGAGGATAGACGTAGATTGGAGGCTTTTGAAATGTGGGTGTGGAGAAGAATGGAAAAGGTGAAATGGACCGAAAGGAAAACAAATGAGGAAGTACTAGAAATGGTGGGGGAGGAGAGGGGTTTGTTGAGAGAAATCCTATGGAGGCAGGAAAAATGGATGAAGGGCGTATTGAGCGGTAGTGGAATGTTGAAGAGGGTAATAGAGGGAAGAATGTTGGGCAAGCGAGGTAAGGGTAGGAACAGGATAGGGATGTTGGACGAGATGATGGGAGGAAAGAAGTACACCGAGATGAAGAGGGACCTGATATAGATTAGTTTGCTAGGTGGGGAGTCACAAAATGTTTGTTTGATAGTTGGGTCCATCCAAAAACCTACCTTAACCAGTAGATTACCTAAAAATATATATATATATATATATATATATATATATATATAGTGTAAATTCACTAATAGTCATAACAAACACAGAAACTAAAACATATAAAAGAGGGACTCACTGGTTCTCGAATTTTCGGTGGTGCAACCACCTTTCTCAAGAGGAATTAGGAACAGAGTTCTGTTAGTGAGTCCCTCTTTTATATTCCCTTATAATTTTTATTATATATAGTCCCTCTTATATTATTATATATAGTCCCTCTTTTAGTTTCTGTGTTTGTTATGACTATTAGTGAATTTACATTATTGTGCACGGTCGTGGGTTTTCCAAGAAAGTGGATCTATATATATATATATATATATATTTGTTTATTTATTTATATTATTTTTTTAATATATAAAAATATACATGGGTCGCGGTAGTCCAGGGGGTAGAGCATTGGACTACCTACCGGAGGGTCCCGGGTTCGATTCCCGGGCAAGGCACTCTGGGCACTTGCAGCTCCACACATGCTATGTGATTTTTCGGGTACCAGATCTTCCTGGGCAACCATAACCGGCGCAGGGATAGGAACTGGCCCCCCTTCCCTGTTGTGTGAATATATTCACACGCCGTCGGGCTTAGTACTGGGTGAACTCTATCATCACCTACCAAACCGACCTTGGGGTTGAATACTGTGTTTATGGTTGAAATATATATGAATATTTAAATATATATATATTTATATATTTTATTTATTTATATATATTTAATATATATATATATCCATATATAAAGCCTTTTTATAGTTTCGTGAGTCAGGTTGCGTCTTGTTAGGCGGGGATATAGAAATGTATCATGTTCAGCCTATGTTCCTCCCAAACCTACCCCAAACTGCAGACTCTTAGTAATAATAGCATACTTGGCATCTCGATGTAGCCTCATTAAGTTGGAAGGTGAGCTGAGCTTAGTGCTTGGTCCACGGAAAAAGGTAAGATGCCAGCCTCCCGAAGAATGTCGTCAAAAGGGCGACAAGTCGACCGCCTGACCCCCGACGCGTCGGTAGGAAGGAAGGAAGTGCCGGGAGTTTCCGAAGGAGGGTGGGGGAGTGTCACGCATCCCGTGATGCGCGTTGGACGGAGGCGGCACGCGCACGTCCCATGATCCCGTCCGCAGCCCAACGAGCCACGAAATCGCCCCGACCCTCGATGCCCCACGTGCCGGGGATTGGAGGGGGCTTTGGGGGCGAAAAGTACTTTGGCGGGGGATACAAGGGAATGGGGTGGGAAAAAGGCTCTCCCTGACCCTTCTCCCCGCATCAAGCGCGGATGAAGGATCTTTGCGAGAGTGGCACACGACCCTGCTGCGTAACGCCCAATACGTGTGGCCAATAAAAATTTTGAAACTCATATTTCAGCTCTATGGTTAGTGTTGATTTTCTTATAACCACCACAGTATTTCACTTCGTTTTGTGTGGGTAGAACTGCATACTCAACTTATAGTCGGTTCTACACTAGGCGCGTTACATTTTCCAGTTCCTATGGTTTCCCAGGATACCATTAAAAATGCACACAGCAAGGCCGAAATTGAGTGTGCCCAAAGGTGCGGGTGAAATACAGAACAGAAATATATTTATCACCACTACGAGCACATATAATGTGATCTGAAATCTGTGAGCTGATCAGAAATTGACTCTTTTAATTACTATGAGGGCTGTCCAGAAAGTAGCCTTCGTTACGCTATAATTAATACACTCGAATAGACACAGATCATTTATTATTTTCATATCAAGACTATATATCTCTACTACTTTCCATATTCGTCAAACAGATTTAAACGTTTTCCATATCTCTGAACTAGTTTACGAATTCCTTCAGAATTAAATTCTGCCACTTGAGATCGCAGCCAACCGAAGACGCCATCTTGAAGTTTCTTGTAGAGAAAAGCACAAAAACATGTAGTAGCCTAACTTTTCAGTCGTGTTTCCGTGCAACAGAGTCGTAAAAATAGGTGGAAAACTTTTTAACGATATCAGGTGTCGTAAAACGCTGGATTTCACCAACTTTTTCATCAATTTTCAGGTGCAGTTAGTTCATGCGTATCACAAACGGGCGGCCACTTCTTTAATCATCATGGACATTTATGTTTGCTCTTAAAACGAACGACGACACTGACGCATACAACTCTTGTCACTCATTACATTTGGTCCATGCAGAGCATAAAGTACCCAGGGATGAATGTCAGCAGCTTTGGAGTTTTTTTTTATCACCAACAACAATAACTAAACTAACTTCACATTTGGCGGGAATTTCAATTGTATTGTTCATTTTAACTCGCTATTGTAAAAAAACGACCAGCAGCAAACAACCACTACAGCTCGAGGCGTACTGGACTATTGTGTGCGACAATACAACGACAATTCTGTTCCCTCCACTAATTCTCACGCTACACGAAAACGGAGGTTACACTCTTGACAGCCCTGGCAGTTTTAACTGGAAGTCTACCATTCACAGTGGTTTTTGAGGTGCGTGCAGATTGAACATTGCAACGTTTCTCAGCTTTGTCTGGATAAGACAACCTGACATGCAAAATTAAAATAAGTCCCTCTCTTACTTTCGTCCAACATGCATATCCTTTTCCTCCCCCCTTGCTACGTAACTATCGACTCTTTCCTCCTAGAGACGCTGGCAATTTCCTCCAATGGATCGTATACCCTATCTCCCTATGGTTATCGTATGGCTATCACGTGGTCGTTCTTCCTTTGCACGATACACGCAGTCATAACACATTCGAACCCAAGAGGTCGAAATAATTAAGTTAAATAAAATACTAGAATTAAATGAGTGAACATTACTGCATACTTCATATTGGCATACATGTGCACGCATATGTTACGAGCTACCATATATCCAAGGGTATAGATGGCTTAATATTTTTTTATGTATGGCTGGTGTCCTAACATCTCCCGCTACATACCCTTGCGGCAACTTGCGGGCTTGATTCAGATGTAGATATCTTTATTAACGTAACCATTTCGCTGGCGTTGCAGTCGACTTTTTCGCCTGAAGAAGTCGACTGAAATTCCAGCGTGACCATTTTGATAAAAACGTTATTTTTGAGTGAGAACACGAACGGAATTGCAATCGCCAGATTTGTGTTACACAAGAACTGCTCTTTCGGATCTCATATATGTGAGAGTGGGAGAAAACTACAATCATCTATCAATTGAATGAATTAAATCAAAATAGGTTGTATCAAGAAGGTATTGGATCATAGCGATGAATTAAAAGGGTAGTATTATTTCTGTTTGTTGGGTCCCGCATGGAATACCTCAGCGTACCCAATTCAATGCGAAGAGCGGCTAAAATTTGTGGTTTGTTGATGAAATTGTAATGTTTAAACTTCCTTGCAAAATGGCGCCGCGGTTGATTGTTCAACGGCTGATCCACGAGAAACCGATTCGCGGCAGAACCAGGGGCTCTCAAATATTAGCGACCTTCAACCTCCTCAAGAACTTCTAAAATTTTTATTGACGCAATCTATTTTCGTTTATTATTTGTCAGTTGCAGTCTACCATCTTAGGATAGATTTTTTAATGACCCTGGCTCTCTACATTAATGTGCGTACGTACTTCTAAGCTCTAACTAACGTTACACAATTTCGACTCAGTTCCCATGTTATCTGAACTTATTCTATAGCTCTGCATACACTTTCTACCTCCCTTAATTCAATCCAAAATGCCTATTCTCCCTTGCTCCCTTTACCACCTTCGCTTTTCAAAGTATTCTTTCAGAATGCGAGGTATATGACCCTCTTTGTATCTGAAAATGCTGCAGAGTTACAAAAATAGTTTTGATCAATTCATTCTCTATGCAAAACGCTTAAGTATTTTCAAAATTTCCATCAGAATAGAATTCTAAAAAATTGAAACTTCAACAATTTACCTTCTGTAATTTCTATGCGTAAATATTTTCTCTTCAGCATTCGTCTCTTGGCAACCGCGTGTTTATTTGTTTACCATTGTCTGTCTACGTTTAGCAAACACGAGTATAGGATAATCATTCAGTCTGATTAGTGAAAAGAGGCATAAATAATATTAGCCAAATTAACTCTTTGAGCACACGATAGAAGAAAGTCCCGCACGAATGTGTTTATATCCCCCGGCATAGCTGTGGTAACTGAGAAACTGTGTAAGGAATTACAAGGAACATTAACCAACAGAAAAAGGTAATATTATTTCTATTTGACTTGCGTTTCTCCTTTTCGCTGATACCTTGCGTTTGGAACATTTGGTAACCGGAATTTGTTGATCAACCCACTATAAGATTGCGTTTGTTAAGGTCATCAACATGATAGTTTCTTGAAAATTAATTCGAACGTAAATTTGTTCTCAACAAGTTAACACCGCTGGCGTGGATGAAGTCATATGTGGGTCAAATCCCTTTTTTAGCAATATCTAACGTTATTTTAATGCCGTAAAGGGACCAAAGGAGAATCTCAAATTTACCAACTCGATAGGTTCATCGGAACAAGATTCGATGTTTTTAATGTGTAGATGGCAGGACCGTCCCGATAGCAAAACTGAATGTTGGTCTACAATATGTCACTTCCAATAAAGAGGGTAGTTCTAAGATATAGATGTAAGAATGCCATTAGATTTAAGACGACTGGACAGCCATTTTGATATTTTGTATTATTTACCCAAGACAGTTATTCCATTTGTTGCCTTCATTTTGAAGGAAACAATTGGCATTACAAATTATTCGTTGATAGCCAATGTCCAAGTTGTACGAACGACATGGGCAAGTAGTTGAATTTCTCGAATTATATGCATGTGAAACGAATCACAAGTACTAAAAAGGGGTCGAATTCTCTATGCGGAAACTTAGGAATAACATTTTAAATCAGGCGAATTTTTTTCGGATCAACAAGCGATTTCAGAAAAAATCATATCGCCAAAAAAATCCGACTTTGAGAAAGCCATTGAGGCGCACATAAAAAAATTCAATTCTACTTCCATTATCATTGAAAACTGAGTTCGGTTGCTGCTGCTGCTAAGGGGGACAAGAATAGGACCCCACCTCCCTCACCTTATCACTTGGGACCATTCCCTCACCTCGGTGACCCCTTTAAGAAGAGTTCCATAGAAGGAGTAGGGTGCGGGACACGTGCCGTGATCCCCCGTGCATAAGTTCGAATGAATGCATTTGTGCAAAGACCCACCCTTCGCCCCGGGGATGCGACCCCAGGGGCGATAAGGGGAACGTACGCAGAAGAAGTACGGTCGCATTTCCCCGAGATGACACCCCCAAACCCCAACTCCCCCCAAATCCCTCCCACCCCTCATCTCTGCTGCGACAGTGGTCACACGCGCAGACCATGGCCGTCCGGTTCCCAAACTTCGCCACCAACACTACTGCCTTCATTTGGAAGTCAACATGGCACCGACACTTTGTCAGTGACCACCAGATATCCCGGGACCCTCCTCGGCGGAGGTGTTCTGCGGTGGTGCCTACTACTTCGTAGAAAATTGCCAGCGGTCATTTTGAACAAACGTGAATGAGGTGAGTGAAAAACTCATTAATGTTGATGGCATAAAAATTGTGTGACACAAAAACGAATGAAAAAGATATAAGCTTTAAAACTTACTAATTTTCATTAAATAACACTGCTCGAGATTAGCAATTGCTTTTATTTTGCACTCAAATAATTAAAATTAATTTTACCGTTGTCAAAAACATGTTCTGACAAGAGGTGGATGTGAACATTTTTGCATTGCTATAATTTAATACCAGACATATTTGCATCATCATGTAAATCTTCAGAGATACCTAATGGCGACAACAGAGTACATACGTATTTAACTTATATTAGAAATTAACAAAAAAATTTTCAACCCTTATAATCTATAAAAATCTATCTAAAATAATCTATAAAAAATCTATTTTTATCACTTTTTTCATATCAGTAGGACTTCAACTAATTTGAAATTTCATTTTTAACCGGGAATACCGGAGGAGAACATAAGTCTGGTTTTGAATATACCACAAGAAGACAAAAAGACGTTTTAACTTAAAAATGTAATTAAGTTGCCACATAAACATTAGGAGACCTAATAACTTGAGCGCACCTCGTGCCAATGGGGTGAGATTCTAGGTTGATTCATTTTTGGCAATGCTGACATACCAAGGAGAAATCAAGATCACAAAACATGAACACAAATATGGGAAAGTCGACTTACTAAGCTCTCCGTCATCCTTATTTTCTGCAGTCCCACCTCCAGTCCGCCAACAAGCATTTGCAACATTCTTTCTTCGAATCTCGACACAACGTCATTGCGATATCACCACTCGCTTAACTGAAAGAATTTCAAATGAGCGATTAATAGTCGTCTTGGTTTCGAAAAATAAAAATAATACCACTAGGGAAAATTCTAAAAAATTATTAGTTCAATTTTGTGGATTGAGGCAAAATATTTTGGAAGGCAGATATGATCGATTCATAATAATAATGTACTTTTCCACTGTTAATAAAATACGACATATTTCCAACTAGGTTTCGACATTACTTCTCCATCATGGGTAGGCAAGTACGAAATTAAGGGTTTGAAGGGTCAAATTAACTTTTTTTGGCACAAGCGCAGAGTGATCCCAAATCGATTATGCTAAAATCGCCAAAATTGAAGGAAGAATGATGCCATATGAATCTCGGAGTGCGAAACAGGTTTAAAAAAACTGCCCCGGGTGAGGATCGAACTCACGACCTTAAGATTATGAGACTTACGCGCTGCCTACTGCGGTACCGAGGCTTGTCAATATTACAGAAGTATCAGGTCGGTTAAAAAGATCTTGACCGTAATTAACAATAAAGGACCAGCGAATTAGGATAATGGTAAAAAGCCAAAGGCATGCCTAAAAATTCTGCTGGAAATCGTAACCAGAAAAGTATTCTTCGAAAATGTTCACTACGTCAATTGACTTCCCGAATGTGCTGTAGAGGATAGGTGATATTTTTCTGCCTCCACCCTCTTCTTCATTATTCTCACGGCACACCAGTAACTTTCGTTAGTAATTAAAAGGCGTCCGTCCGCTTTATCGAAAACTCAACAGAAATGAAAGAATCCCTTTATAATGCTGACAACTGCCTTCAGCCACGACAGACTTTTTAAATAAAACCTGTTTCTGCCTAAGGCAAGATCTAGATGCGATATCTCCTAATATAATCTAACATTAGTACCAAATTATAACTGGAAGATTTTTTCTTTATACTATTGTTTTGATAGCACACACAAAATGCATTACCAAATTAGATTAGCCCATCACACCAGTATGACACAAAAAACATGAAAATACTGCTTTGAGCGGGCACATGATTCCTTAGCGCAGTAGAGTAATGATAAGACATTATCCGACATGTTATAATTATCATTATTTTCTATTTGCTTATGAACTTATGTAAATAAATTCTCTAAAGAATTCCACTCACCGAAACTCCAATCCGCCAAGCAGAACTTTCGAATCCGACGCTTCATTACGAACAAAAGAGAGACGATAGTCGACTAATGGCGCGAGTTACCAAGACAACGAGCGTGACTGATTTAAAGCAATCCTTGTAGTGTTCAATATATCCGTGCAATACTTACGCAATTAGGCAATAAATATTGTCAATTTTACCATTCCTTTCTTTCTTGCATGGTATGGCCACTAAGTAGCGATGGTATTTTTATTATTTCTTCTATTTCAGTGATGGTAACTTTTAAGAGTACAGCTATTTCAAAACAATATTAGGAGTAATGAATGACTCATGATGTTTTTGTGAAAAGTAGAAATTATTATTGAAAAAGATATTCGATAAATGAGCAATTGGGGAACTTCAACTCGATTTTGCAAGATTCATTTTTCCTTGTGCAGCTGTCCACTAGTGATATGCTAACAATTGAATGCCATGTCCGATATGATATTCATGTTACTATATGATGGATCATTATTTAGATATAAATATTACCTAAGGAGTAGATTTGTATGTAATCAAATAGTAAGGTGTTCTATATTAAAATGCCAAATTGATGTTGATAATGAAAAACTGATTCACCATATATTAACTTCTCCATACATTTGGTGCTATAGTTTAAAATCACAAGTACTTATTAACGTTAATTACAAAGAAATTGACAGTATGTTCGAGTATGTTTTAACACTATTTTCCAGAAGATCCAACTAGATTGTTCTACACATACCATTTCCAAAACCAATACCCACTGTTGACAATAAATTCAGATCTGCAGATAACCCAAGCTTTAGTAAGCCAGTCAGCCAAGAGTTTGCAATCATTGCAAGTGTATTAGATGTGTGTAATGGAGAGGATGAGAATAGATCATCAGAAGAAGAGCTTTTCTCAAGAGCTAGGAAGGATACATTAAATATTAAAGTTGTACTGCTTAAATTAAATTACATAAAATAGGAATTTCTTTGGTCAAAAATGGCCAAATGAGCAAGGAAATTAAAAGAAAAAAAAGTTTGGGGAAGAAGTTTTTTCAAGGCTGCTTGTTAAAAGTCAAAGCCTGAGCAATGCTTGGCAAATTATAAGATAGACACTGTGACACATTCCCACATTGTAATGTTGGTATGAACACCTCTCAATGTGTGTACCTAGCAGCAGAATTGTGCAATAATGCCTGGATGCCTGGTTAATCACAATATGCATGCTTCTCTAATTGACTTCAGTGAAGACAATGAAATGAAAACCTTATTTTTTCTTCATTCATCACTCAAAAATCAAAACTTTTACACATACAACCTATGGGATTTTCACCATCAAAGGGTTTGGATATTGCCCAACTCTCTAGTATAAGTGCAAAAGTCTCTGTGAGCAACTCTAAAAAGTTTCTTCAAAATAAATATGCCAGCATCGCTGGAGGCAAAGCTTTTCTCGATGGGTACATATGTAAACACAACTTGAATAATTCTTATTTTTATGGTTTATTCTTTGTTTTTTCTCATCTTAATATAAAATACCACAAACATAGTAATTAACCTGAAGGTCGGTTTGGTAAGTGATGGTAGCGTTCACCCAGTACTAAGCCCAATGGAATGTGAAGTTTCCCCAGAAGATCTGGTGCCCGAAAAATCACATAGCTTGGGTGGAACTGAGGGTGCCAAGAGGGGCTTGCCCGGGAATCGAACCCAGGCCCTCTGATCAGTAGTCCAATGCTCTACCCCTGGACTAATGCAATCTTCTCATCTCATTAAATAAATTTAATTAACTTTAACCATATTATCGCAATTAATAATGTTTTAAAGACATTTTTAATAGATTCTCCCTTTCTATTTGAAATAGGCAATGTTTGGATGATATGATGCAATTAACACATGGCACTCAAAGGGTTAATACAAATGAACTGGCTGCATTAACTCCCTAAAATCAATGAATACAATGGCACTTAAGAATCCTCAAATTTAATTCAAAAAAACTAGAGTATTTGGAGTTAAGGAAACAATATTTTTAAAACAAAACAAGAGAAATATATAACAAAATTAGGTTTAATTCAAATTAAATAAAGACTAGGGGAGAAAAAAAACAGTTTTCACATGAACCATTACCAGTTTACTTCACGGACATAGGAACACAACTCCTGTGCAAGGATAACAATTTTCCAAAGACAATGGTTACCCAAATCATTTATATTGAGACAATCAAAGAGAGGAAATTCAGTGGAAGAGGTATATTTATTTGGGTAACAAAAATATTCTTCAAGCGCAGACAAGTATCTATTGTAATAAAATAATGGTAGCAACTGACTTCGTCACAGACTAAAAAGAATCCTTGCTTGGATTAAGTTTGTTATCAGCACGCATTAAGGAAACAATTTTTTTGTTAATAATTTTTATAAAATTCAATAGAATAACAGAATTAGGTTCATCCTCCAGATTTCATCACTTAATCACTGTACACACATTTCACCACTCATAACTACAAATTTCAACATTCATGTCACGTCAAGCAAGAAGTAAAAACTGCCCCAGGATTTTAATCCCTGTTATCCACACAACTGGAAGTTTGGTTTTCACATTTTACATAAGCAAGGACTATAATAAACATGGTAAATATACAATCACAATTTAAAACACATTCAAATCCAACAGACAGTCAACGACTCTTGATAAGTTGCAAAAACACATGTTGGAAACATTTAGCACCAATGTCAGGTTCTTTAGACCATTTTCAACAAGTGGAGAAATGATATTAGCCCGTCTCCTTTCTTAAAACTTCAGTTCTTTATGGATGCTCCAAAAGATCCTTAATAAACTCCCTTCCTTTAATTATGAATTAAAATATGATAGCTTTTTGTAAAATAATATTTCCTTCATTACATATTTTTCCAGGATGTGCATTCAAGGTGTGTCAAGGCATTGATTCACATGAATTTCCAATGGACCAATTTCCATGTAGGCACGGAAACACTTTGGACATGTGAATATCTCTGGCTCTGATGAACCCTGAAAAATATATCCAAAATAATGACAAAATATTATTCCATCACAATTACGTAAAAAGGTTATTAAAAAAAGTACCCATGATTAAAACATCCTCATGACTGCCCAGTGAATGTGCCATGTACTTTTTTTTACTTGTAACAGGAGTTTTTGTAATAACCACAGTAATTCTGTTGACCAACTTGAGACATATTTTGGAGATATCATTATTATCAGATACAAAGCAAAGGCACAAACAAAACATTTTTAACATTCCATTGACATCAATTGAAGCAAAATGAAATAGTGTTGACTAAATGCAGTATTTGCAACGGAAAACAGGAAAAAGGTTTTACCACTTATTGATTACATGAAACCATCAGCAAATTAATGACAGTGGTGTGAACCCAGTTGAGTGATGGATGAAGAAAAACATGATAAAGATGAATTACTGCAGTGAATATTAGGTATTTTGATTTGAAACACAATCACCCTGATTATAAATCTAAGGTGCAAATTAAAGGATGAAGAAGAGGCACACAAACATCCTGAAAAACAAGAAAAGAGAAAGCCTTATCCATCTGGGAAGTTCAGCTCACGGATTGGTCATTGAAACAGCTCCAGCAATTCATTTTTCCAGAACCCATGAAGATTCGTTTACCTACTCTTTTTCTCAAAAACCCAAAATTATTGTTTTTGGGCGATTGCCTGACATTGACGCACAAGAAAAAAATGGAATTTTCCTCTCAGGTTTGCAAATCTTTTCTGATTTCAATATTCCCTTGCCTCTTTCAGATTTTCCACATCAAAAATCCCATCTTATCTTTTCAGCACAGTGACTAAGACACACTAAGCATTAGTGTCTCAAATAACCTATGTGTGTTTAGGATAATAGCAGAATAATGGAGAAAGAGGTATGACAAAGAATTATACAGATGTTCCATCTACAAATATCCAACAGCTGTTGGAATAAAAAATCAACGAGATTGAGATGGCTTCGGCATGTAACATGGATGAGAGATACAGAAATTCCTATAAAACAAAGTATTGATTTGAAATTCTGGGGAACAAAAAGGACAAAGTTAACTGGGAACCAGAGTATTGGATGGAGTCGAAGAGGACGTATTTGATGACAAAGCCAGGATCCACAAGGGATTATGGAAGAAGAAGCTACATGCACATGACATGTTACATCACTGATTATTTTCCAAACAAAATATTGGTAAAAAAAGTAATGGAGAAGGGATAATCAATGTTAAAACTGAAAAAAATAAGTTAACAAAAATATTAGTTCTGGCAGTAAGTAGTAAGTACAGGTAATACTGAACATTTTCAATAAAACAGTTTCTAGCGTGACTTTGTGGAAAATCTTCACATTGAAATTGAAAAATGAACAACTTGGCTTTTCCGCATGGAAAGCATTCTGAACAACTGAACAATCTCACCTGATTTTGTTTCACAGATTAAATCTTGATACATTATAGCAATAACTAACAATATTTAGAAATAACTAATGAAAATCACTTCCATACACATTGTAGAACCACACTCCTATTTCCACCACAGTAGTATGAAATTGTTTTTTTAAGGAGCAACATAAGGAAAAACCGTTTTTAATAAATTGAAAAATTGCTGCGGCAATTTGGCATCATTTTACAAGATATAGTTGAAGAGCATTATCTATATAAGAGTGATTCTCATTAATGTCATGTTTTATAGTATTTTTACTCACAGTATTCATTGATAATGTAAAGTTTTTCAAATCCATTCAAAGTTTCAAGGATATAAGGGCATAATATTTCCCACAAGGAAGTTCATTCAATTATTTCAACCCTTTCAATTTGTCAAATACAATCTGTCCGTACATATGTATGTGGATATAATTTTTTAAATATGACAAAAGATACATATATGGAGCAACAATTATTTAGGCACTAATCTACACCAAATTCAATGATGATTATTTTTTTTAGAAAATGCACAGGAAACTTTACCATCTTTAAGTTTGGAAAAACATCATAAAATAAGCATTTGTCAAAAATAAAATGTCAACTCAGGAATCACAGCACCTGTTTTGAATCAAACATTGTGTGTTTCACTAAAACAGGTAATTTTACAAAACATTCTTCAAGACAACTTCTATCACACTTAAATCATTCTTTACCAAAACAATCTTGAGCCATCAACTGAATTTTATGTAGTGGAGGCAGTTATTAGTAGAGGGTATAGACAGCCAACCTCATTTGCTCTCTTAAAATATAGGTATTTTATGACTTACCCTTGCTGATCTGTCTAGCGTTTCTCCTCTGCGATTAGGTACTTGATTATCGTACACACTACGGCTGCTTCTCCCAGGAGCTGCGAGTGTGTTAAAAGCGTTCACTCTTGGCGATACACCACCACTGAAATTTGGATAAAAGTCAAGCACAATCAATACAATCAAGTTCAACATTGTTCAATGTTTCTCAACTGACATCCAACCCACATGAACCATCAAATGGATTGCATGTGGGTCATGGCCATTAGGATTTTGTGAGAGCATTAAAATATTTCCTCACATGGTTCCTTTTTTAAATAAAATATATAAATCCAATCATCGGATCTTATCCCAGTGTTTTTTTTTCAACTTTTTTTGTTATTTTCAACAATCACTATGCGGCTACTGTCATTTTATAGCAACATTGCCAGGATTCGAAAAAATTCAATCCTCACTTTTTACAATGTTCTCTTCTTATCTGTACCTAATGAATACATGATACCTTATCTGATGGCATGTAAAGGCACCTTTTTTTATCAAAATTATAGTTAAAAAAAAACCATCTGCATCTTTGATGCCACAAGATTTTTTGGAAGACTTTGCAACGTAAATAGCTAAATTCGTGTGTCCATTAGGTGCTTGATATAACAATTTCAACGTTGACCACAACATGTGGCTCTAGTGCACAGCATTGTTCGGGGGCCTATAATACTGTTATGATGACACTATGGCTACATGGAAGGTCATAGCAGGATACACTTCAAGAGCCACACCTGTTACAGTGTTAATAATAAATAAACAGAGATTCCAAATGGTAATAAAAAGCTTTCACAGGATGGCCAGCAATTATATGGCTTCTAAATCTAGGTTTTCAAGAATAAATGCTTGTTTTTAAAGGTTTTGAATTGTTACTACCTCATTTTCCTGATGCAATACTATAGATATTGCTAAATTTACTTGCCCAAATATTTAAACTTTTTTCTCTTCATGCACAGAAATTCTTGGGCAGATAATGAATTGAAACAAATATATTTTAAACTCTTGAAGTCTTACCCAAATAAAACTCCCACTTACCATAGAGAGATTACCTCACTCATTGTTTTGGGAGTCCGACAATTTGAGTTCTTGCCTTTCATGGAGCAACTAGATGAATGCAAACCTCGTTATGATGCTTTTCTTGCATTATTTTTCTGACATTCAGGAAATAGGAAGTGGTAAACAAGTAAAAACATACAAGAATATCAGTAGGGATCTTGTTAGAGCAAAAAAAATCATTCCCCTTGTATTTATCTAGCGTGGTTTATACACTTAGAGAAATAAGTGCCATAACAACTGACTAACCATTTACAGTGCAGCGTTGAGTAGGCAGTTGTTTCGCATCATGTCACTCACTCCAGCCGATTATCTCCATGAATCTTCTTGCTATTGTATCATCATCATCATGTGTAAACACTTTTTGATGCACAATTCTCCACCTTCTAGTACATTACGCTATCACTATCATGATTACAATATCACAGCATAAACCTTAAGTTTAACCAAAATCGCTAGAATGGTCACTCATATTAAATTCACAAGAGGAAAATATCTTTCAAGAAACTGCAGAAGATGCTACAACAGTAACTTTTAACGTATTTATCTGCTAAGTGTGCACTTTCCATTCTTTTGTATAGTAATGACCTCCGAGGTAAACTAAATCTCTTGCCTTGCATTCTCCCAGTGCTCTTTGCTGATGACACCAATGTTTTGGTGTTAGCCTTTTCTATCAATGACCTTCTAGATGAGAGGTGCAAGCAAAACTCCCTCTACCTCAATCAAGGATAAATCAAGCTTAGTATAATTTACTAACAAAAATAAGCCAAAAGCTAACATCACTGATCAATGTTGATGGGAAATTGATTCCACAAAATACCAGTTCTTGCTTCCTGGGCAGTGAAATAGATAGTAAATTATCTTGAGATGATCACATTAAGTTACGTTATAAATTAAGCTCCATTTGTTTTCTCCAGCACACCGTTAGTAATGATGTCCTATCTGCTGTGCATTATGATTATTTCTATGCACATGTAATGTACAGTGTCATTTTCTGGGGTTCCTCACCAAAAGTCAGTACAATATTTAAAATACAAAAAAAGGGTTGTTTGAATAATGTGCAATGCATCTTTTAATGCATCTTGTCGCCCCCTCTTTAAAAAGCTTCGTATTCTCTATCTTCCATGTATGTATGTACATACAACAGCTAGTGTTAAGTGCAACATTATATTCTACAATAGCGATGAAAATTATCATACTTATAACACAAGCACCTCTTAAAACCTACACCAATCATTTGTAAGAATTAAAAATGTAACACTTGGGCCTAAAATTAGGGGCCTCATTCTCTTTTAACAAGTTACCCAAGAATGTGAGGAATCTCAATAAAATGTCACTATTTAAAAAAACTTTGTGAATATCTGTTAAAGCATAAGTTCTACACTCTCAATGAATATCTGCAATGATAATTTGCACCTGTATAATTTTCTTTGACATGTCCTATATTTGTACAACAAATCCTTGAACAAAATAAATTGATTGCTTGATTTACCTGCTAGGAGCAGTGGGCGGAGCACTTCCATCAGGGGGTGATCGTGTCTCCTGCACCACCACTCGCTCCAAGTTTTCCATGTCATCGAGGAGCTGTTGGTTTCGGGCCCTCAGACGATGGACCTCCTCTTCCAGCTTCTGCTTCTCAGTTGCCATTCGCTCTCGCTCCTCCCTCTCCGTTTTGAAGTCAGTCTCATAAACCTCCACCTGAAGAACAGATTAGAAGAGCATAGCTCTGTGACTTGTGACAAAGCAACCTGGTTTCACAATGATTACGACAACTCTACTATGACTGAGGTTAAAGGCTTTTTAGTAATATGAAAACATATTGATATATGTATTCATTTTCTATGGTGACCACATCGCTAGGCATGATATGAAGTAATACATTTACATGCATAGCAAACAGACTCAGTAATTACAATATATGAAAATGTTTTATTCAAGGTATTCAACCTATTTGTAAAGGTTGATTTTGGAGTGTCCCTAAGGATCTTCTAAATATCACAAGAACTTCCTCATTGGTTTGCACCACAGTATTACCTTCGTCGAATCATTTCCTTGCTTTAGTGCCATTTAAAAATCTTACTGCTCCCACTTATCCAACTTTCTCACTTCCATCTTGACGACATCCCATTCTCGACTCTCAATACTCTTTCCCCCAACTTCCTATGCCTTATTCAGATTACCTCTTACCTTCTGATAATTTAAAACTTAAAAAAATATATAGAAATATACAAATGTTGCCCACAGTCTTTTTTGGAAAATATTCCATTAAATATCTTCATCCTACATTTGTCCACTACTGTACGACAATACTCCCACCCCAGCAGTTCCCGCCGTAAGATCTGATAGGGGGACTACTTTGCCACCACAATATTTCACCGAGAAGAATTCAATCACGTCACATCACAACATCAGGATGCCATCTTCCAGGGAGACTTGACTGTGCTGGTTTACTCTTGCCTTCCACATCAGTCCTGCAGCCAATTCTGTGATTTTCACTTTCACCCACAGCCGAGGCAGCTGACACTGAACTGATCATCTTGCTCTGCACCATCAGTGCCTTATGTGAAACAGCTTCCACTGGTAACAGCATCGTTTTCATTAGAGGAGACACTTTTCTCATTTCCAATGAAAGGAGAAAATCGGTTACAATTTTCCAAAGCTGAAAATTTTTGTCAACTATGAGAAGCAATACAGTGATCATCAGCTCTTTTGATGGACTCGCTACCCCCTGACATAAATAAACTTAATTCTTGGGACAGAATTAGCAGTTGGGACCTAACACCAAGTTCCAGATGAAGGCTGATTTCTTGGTAAAGGCAACCTCATTTGAACTTTACGTTTTATAGTCATCAAATAAGATTATCTTGATTGTCAATCTCATTTGTGTTAAGGAGAGCTTCATCGTGCCAGTGCTCAACCCAATGCTTTGTATACATCAACCAATCAGAATTCACATATCACTAGTTTATTTGGTTGCCAAAAAGTAGAGTTTTAAATTTTGCAGTTGAAATTGTAGTGAAAGCTTTGTCAACATCCAATCAATGAAATTTAATGACCTGTGGAAAATATTTCTGTGCATTCTAAAATATATCAGTGGATGTATTTGTGGTAATTTGCACGCGAGTCTTATTCATTATAAATAATGTACTTCAAATACTGTACCTGCACTCTATAAAAACAGATTGACAGCCTGCAGTACTTCTTCAGTTGTGAACTGAGTTCAGTAAAGACACCAAACCACTGTTTCAAGGGCAAGAAGAGGAAATAGCCACTAGGTGCTATATCCAGGGGGTAGGGAAGGGGGGGGGGAGTTTATTGAAAAGAACAAAAGCAATCTAAAAATGCTTGGTCACCCAAAATTCTTTACACGTTGTGTTGGTTATTAAGCATATTCGGCACCCACCTTGCACACAACTCATGACTTCTGACCCAAATGACCTCAGCTGTCAGTTGCCTCCCCTAACACTATTACTCTGCTCTTGGTCCACTCTTGGAACTACATTTCCATTGGTGTGTTGATGCTGTGTCTGCCACTCCTCTTGCATCTTCATCATGCACATATGTCAGGTAATTTTACAAGTCTTTGCTCAGGACTCCAATGAAGTTGGTCACCTGATGATCCTTTTGCACACACAAGTCGAATCACGACATGCACTTAGCGACTGGAAGGAGCAATGGTTTTTTGTGGACATTGCTATCTGCACTCACCTAAATCTAAACAACTACAGACTCAAAACAATTGCTCCAGTGCCTTCAGAAACGACCAATAGATGGCACTACATTCATACAACTTTGTTTCAACCTGCCAATATTAGAAAACGGCCCATGCTTTTCGAATATGACTCATAGTTTCTATTTAATTTGCTAAATTCAAGTTGTGAATTTCTCTCATTCATAAGATAACTACATCAATAGATGTTTTATTGATAAATCAATTAAATTTAAAAAAGTCAATGGATATTAAGGAGACATTTTGAAATGATATCAATATGTCACATTCATCTCTATACTGTTGCCATCCCTAAGGACATGGTAGTCAATGAGAAGAACACTGCTACAGACCAGATGGGTCAAGGTTCAATTCTGAGCACTGCAACTGGGCACCACCAGCTTCACCCAAGTGGTGTGATTTTCACAACAGTATCAGATCTTCCTGTGTAGTGTTGAGTGCCACATGGAATAAGGAACTGGCTCCCCATATTACCTTATTGATGGGTAAATTTTACATGCGGTTGGGCTTAGTATTAAGTGAGCTCTAACATCACCTATCAAACCACCTTTCCGGTCGATAACTGCAGCTGTTGCTAGACAACCCTAGTCTCTGCATATTAACTGGTGGCGTTTAGAGATAGGTTCACCTTTACACGGGAAGCTTGATATAATAAGGGGAAAATCCCTAAGTGAAATCACTCACTACAATGACTTCACATAAATGGTTATTATATAAAATATTTATTAACTGATTCTCATGACTTTTGGCCTAGAATAGCAGTCACTGTGGGTATTTTTCAACACACAAAAATGATAAAAGATAAATGGAACTATTGATCATAGTTTTAAATACATTTTTATGACTTTGCATGATTGATATGATTATAGCATGCACTGTCAGGGTAAAAACTATTCTTCCACAAATTTCAGCAGTCAGTCAATATATTTAGACTCACTAAGCCCTTCACCCTAACCAGAAATTTACCTACAATGATTTTCATCAAGAATTGCAATTTTCCCTGTATAACTCCGAAATCAATCACATGTTTGCAAAAATAGAACACATTCAACGACAATTATTAGTGTTTTAAGCACAATATAAACTCTCAGCTCCCTTACCTAACCAAAATACATACTAACAACTATGTGCTACTGATATTTAAAAAAAAAACAGAATGATTGTCTCAGATAAGAAAAAGCATGCAATCAACAGTTGTTATTTTTTGTATTGATCATAACAGTGAACATGATGAAACGATTAATCAAAAAATGGCTACAATCATGGTTCTTTTTTTCATGAGCAAGCCTTTTAACAGAGTGAATCACTGCACTTGGACACAAGTTTGTTGAATCTTTAATTTTCAAATTCAATCTTTTTCCAACACCAATTTATTGCCTCGAACTCTGGAATTGAGAGAAAACAACCCTTTGTATCCTTACATGAAATTCTTTGTCATTTGGATGCAATAAACCTCTTAAAAGTCCCCTGCAATATACATTTTTTTTGGAATTAGTAGAATTCCAAATCAAGAATAGACATTTACCGCAATTTGATCCATCGCCTATGAAAAGATTAACCCCCACATCTTAACAAAAATGTAGAGGTGATGCAGCAAAAACTAATGTTCAGAAAATTCTGACGGAGAAGTGAAAGATTTAACTGACAACTGATACTGCATTAAACATGTGCCATTAGTGGATTACAGGATTGCTGGATCTTCCATTTCTGCCAGCCCCAGCCACTCATATGAAAAACGTAACACTTCAAAACAGCATTTAAGGTCTCACACACACACATACACACTCATGTACAATGACGACTCACCTGCGTCTTCAGAATTGGAACAGCTTCCAGGTCTCTCTCTGCTATCCTGAGCTTATCCAACAATCCATGGCATTTTCGTCGAGAGTCCTCAATTTCCCCTTCTGCCTGAGTTAGGCGGGCAGTCACATCGTCCAGTTTCTGCTGATATCCCTCCGTTTGCGCTTTGTAGTAGTCGGCCTGACTGTGCTCCTGGAGAAAGAGAGAGCAGGAATAAAACAACCTTGAAAATTACCCATGCGCAAGTTAGTGGGGAGGGGAGGAAAGGGGAGAGGGAAGGATATCACTTGATGGTGGAAAAGTGGTCAACCCACGTGTTCAAGGTCGGTCTGACCTACTCCCTCTCCCCAACGACCCCACACTCCTTTCCATAAACGACACTCTCTGCTCGAGGGCCCTAGCATGGAGTTGTTTAAAAGTAAAACACAACACAATTGATGAAATTACTGATCACTTGTAACCGAAAATACAGTGGTCACCCACATCAAATCTGAATTTAACCCAGCACCATACACCAATGAGCACAATATGAATTGTGTGTAAATGAAAGACCCATAAAAGAGTAAGTCACTTCCATATCTTGCAATTGGAAATTGAACATTTAGTATCCATAGCAAAATAAATTGTCAACCTCAGAAAACTATGAAGGGTGATTAAATGTGATCCACAAAGGATTTCAAAGCCACAAGAGTCGATGGGCATCTTATATGGCAACATAAATGCAAGTACAGACTTTCATCAAAGAATAAAAAACAAGCAGTTTCTCAATATAATATTCAATTGAGAATAGGAATTTGAGAGAAGATAAAAGATTTGGGGAAATCATAAGGCATTAGAAAGCATCAAAAGCGTAGGAAATCCTCATTGGAATTGATCCTTCCAATACAAAAAAGTAATGAGGATCCCTTATTATGATTTTTCATTTGAGGTATCATCAAATGATCTATACAGAATGAAAAATGCTCAATTACTGGACTGACTGACCTCAAATGCCACATAAATCCCTTGATTTTTACTTGAATGACGTAATACAATAAATACAGGGTGCACCACAGGAAAAGGAACTAGGTCGCTGTGCCCTGATGTGCGATGTTTCACATACCGCTGGGTTTACTACTGGGTGAAATCTACCCTTAACAATCAAACAGACCTTCTGGTGGATGACTGGAGTGGTGGTAGACAGGTTCAATACTGAACAGAAATTCATTGTGAGAATTTCTCAACTGAGTCAATATTCTTTGGGTTAAAATCAACAGAACTCATCTTTGAAGACATATCCTCATCACATGAGGTTAAAATGGTGAGGGAAATGTTGTGGTTGAGGAACAGGAAGGGTAATGAAGAAATGAGAACATGGGAAAATTCATAAAACAATCTTAAAAGCTCTAGGAAAATGAAGAAAACTAAGACAACAGAGGTTTGCCAACACATCATGCAGAATTACAATATGAACAGAATGGATGTAAACAAAAAATACCGGGACCGTAAACTTGAATGGCACCAAATAATAATAAATAATAATAATAATAAATATAAATAAATAAATGGAATAATAATAATAAATTTAAATAAATAAATAATAATAATGAAATTTATAATTTTAAAAAATTTAATTTAATTTTAAAAAAACACCACACACACAAAATTCGAAACAAATAATTAAAGAAATAAAATAATAATAATAAAATCAATAAAAAATAATAAAATAAACTTACAACCACTCGATTACTCGGGTGAGTTACGAATGTTATTCACGAGAGTGAAAGTTATTTCGTAACTCGGGTGAGTTACGAAAATTAAATTAAATTTTTTTTAATTATAAATTTCATTATTATTATTTATTTATTTAAATTTATTATTATTTTTTATTATTATTTGGTGCCATTCAAGTTTACGGTCCCGGTATTTTTTGTTTACATTGTTTCACAACCGTAGCTGCGTTCCTTGTATATTTAAACAGAATGGATATCTGGTAGGGGTAATTATCAAGTGAACCTATTGGATCATAGTTGGTTTATGCAATACTTCCCACCCCCTCCCAAATAACTAGGGTCAGCCAGTCAGTCCCAAGGACAGCTGAAAACAAAGTTCAAACAAGTTTCATGGAGTAGGAGATACAAAAGTGTACTCAACTAATTAAAATGTTTCAATGCATAATCAAGTTAATATTATTTATAAGTTTTGTGGGATGAAATTTCAGATCATGTAGAAAGCAAAATAGCTACTCAAATAGCAAATGTATCAAAATGAATTAGACATAACCATAGAAATTCAACTGAAAGTTGGTTTAATAGGCGAGGATAGAGCTCACCCAATACTAAACACAACGGCATATGAAATTCTCACCCATCCACACGGTAATAATGATAGTGGCCAGTTCATATTCCTGTGTTGCCTATGGTCTCCCAGGTCTATACAATAAACTCAATTATCCGTTTCACAGATTGCCCATGGTATTCTCTCTTCCCAGAGCTTCGAAATTTTAATACAAATACAATCATAAAGCAATTAAATGCTGATTCCAAGAAACTGAAGGAGATGCCGCAACAGTAACTTTTAACGGAGTCATCCGTTAATATGCATTAATTAAATGCTTAGAAATGTTGACAATTTTCTTTTACAAATACTAGTTTTAAATACCTGGAATTTCTTGAAAGTTCTTAATTTCATAAAATCAAAAGTTGTCAATAGTATTTAACATTTTAATTTAAACATTTTTGTACTTTCCCATTACACATGATCCTTTGACCGTAGCGATCCTTTGTCAATATTCATCCTTTGCCAGTCAATTGATTTTCCTGGCTACGTGATTGGTTTAGGTTTCCAGGTTTTTGAGAAAAATATATTCTGCTATTCACTTGATATCAGAGAGTTCTCCGTTCTTGTATAAACCTAATTCCACTGTTATAAAAATGGCTAACACACCGGAAAAAGTACTTTTCATAGCTAAACAAACCGGAATTAATAACATGGAATGAAATTGGAGAGTTTTCGTATTTATATCTGTTTATATCACGACCATATTTTCCACATATTTCAGTTAGCCATACTATATCATGCATCCATTACCACACAGATAATCAAGAGTTTATTATAATGGGCTGTATGCATACCTACGTATGTATAAGTGGATTGTAACTTTCCAAAATTGTGATTTATATATCTGACGTGTCCTATATTTGTGTCGGTAAACATGTACCAAATCCCCAAACAAATACATGCCCAATTCATTCATACCTTTGTAACTGAAGCGATGGATGCCTCTCTTGCTTGGATTGTGTCAAATCCAAGTTTCAACTCAGCCAAGAATTCCTCAGCCTTAAAAATGTGATCTCTGAAATACAAAAAAATAAAAATGTTTATGAACAAATTAAAACCCTCTTTAACATTTCAAGCACTTAAGTTATAGTGCTCGTTACTACTGCCACTGGCTATTGCTCAAAATGTTTGCAGTTACTACCAAAACTAGATAGAAGCAACTAAATTGGTAAGGAAAAAAACACAAACATTTTGACACAAATTAACCACGCTAAGTCCTGAATTAATTACTGTATTCCAAATACTCATCATATATGTTACCAACTGGTGACAATGAGCCAATGACAGTAAAATTTGAAGTAACCACATTCTCTAATGACTAGTTTTAAGAAACATCACTAGTTCCACGACCATCAATATCAATACAGATGATTTCAGATTCAGAAGTCAAAAGAGTATGCATCCAGTGAGACCAACTCATGGCATTTATCCCAAAATTATAAACCCAACATTATATTTTTTGGTGAAATTACTGTTTGACAGCAATCTATGCAACTGCTTAGTATTGCAACCAGAAATGTACCTTGTAAGAGTCTACTTACTCATTCCAGTTTTAATTTTAACTAACAATTTTGGTCTACTTCTGTGGATTACAATATATAGTAGGTCTATTAGATGCTCGCATTCCAGCAAGTATATAGAATGGTCAGCAAAATTCAACCAGACGTCTTGTATCCTAAATATAGTCCCCTCCCACTTCATTTTCGGGCATAATATTGGTAGGAAAAATAATGGGGGGTGGGTCTACAGGGATGTTGTCAACGCCCACAGCCTTATTTGCTTTCATCTCCTTTAATGCCCTTTCTATTTCATCGTTGAGTATGCCTGGACCTAAGCTATCTTCTTCTACGTCATGTTCCTTTTCAATGTCTAACCTTGTTGGCCTAAGTTCTTTACTATACAGTGTTTCTATATATTCCTTCCATCTCTCTTGGATTTTTCCTGGTTCAACTATTATCTTACCCCACTTATCTTTAACTGTTAGCACATATCTTGCCTTTTTACTTCCCGATAATAACTTAACCTTGCTGTATAGAGCACCAATTTCACCCTTCTTCTGTAAACTTTCCATATCCTCACATTGCGTTTTCCACCAATCTTCCTTTGCTTTATTTGTGGCCCTTCTCAATTTATTGTTTAACTCTTTGTACTTCATTTTGCCTAACTCTGTGTTTACATTTTTCCATCTTCTTCTCTCCTCCATCTTTGCAATCATCTCATCCATTACCCATGGTTTCCTTATCCAATTCCCGTTAACGGTTCCTATAGTGTCTTTTGCGGCTTCCGATATCCCTTGCTTGATACATTCCCATTTTTCTTCGATAGTACTCAGTTTATTTACCGTCATCCATCATTTTCTCTACAGCCTGTTGATACTCCTTCCTCGTTAATCCATTTAATGCTTCTAAATTCCATTTCCTAACCCACCGCCCTTGCCTTATCTTCTTGAAATGGACGTTACATTTCATAACAACTAAATTGTGGTCAGAGTCCGCATCCGCTCCTGGGAAACTGTGCGAATTTATCACACTGTTCCTAAACCTGTGCCTAACCATAATATAATCTAACTGATACCTTTTTGAGTCACCTGGCATTTTCCATGTATACCTACGCCTTTTGTGGTGTCTAAACCATGTGTTGGTGATGACTAACCTCTCTCTATCTCCTGCAAAACTCAATTGCTTTCTCCCAGAGTTCATTCCTCGTGCCTAACCCATAGTCCCCCACCTCATCACCATCTCTTCCTTGAAGGCCATTGGAAGCAATAACAAATGAACCTGGAATGGGAATCTATCATAAAATTTAAACTGCTTCTTATGGTAACCTTAGTTTACACAGTAATTAAATTAAGATTAAAATGTCAAAACAAATTTTGCCAAAATAATTTTAAAACTGCAATGAAGATAACTGATACAATGTAATGAAACTAGATAACTTTATCATTGTTCACTAAACAAATAGATTTTTAATGCAATTAAAATAATCTCAATCCCTTGAAGATAACCCCAGACTGAAAATATCCCAAGTATTCCAAGCTGCAACAATTTCCCCAACTTTTCCTGGATATCTTTGCGCTGAACATCCCTGTACATGAATTTACATCCACTTTAAAAATATAAATTTAAAGATGCAACAAATGACAAAAGCCCACTTTTAATGAAAGCCAAATAATTATTTCCTTAATAAGTACTGACTTGATTGGGGGGGAAACACTGTCAAGTTACCTTTGTTGCCTCAATTCATCGGCATTGTTTGAAATTTTTCCCTTCACCTCCATAATCTCTTCTTTAAGGTCCTTGGTCATGCTTGGATCTACAGCTGCCAACGAGATAATAACCTGATAGAGCTTCTGTGCCAATACTTCAATCATGTAGCTCCTGGAAACAAATTTCAAGGTCATAATTAATTACAAGTATCATAATTTCAAAATCATAAATCCCACTGCCATTATCCATGACCCCAAAAGCCTTACATTTATTCCATTTACATTCTGACATTTTTATCAATCAAACCACTTTACTTTTCCACATAAACTTTTAAATTTTCACGACCCAGGTTTCGTTATAGCATAATATCATCAGGTGATCATCACCTGATGATGTTATATGAAAACAAAACCTGGGTCGTGAAAATTAAAAAGTTTATGTCGAAAAGTAAAGTGGTTTGATTTATAAAAACGTCAGTATGAAGATTTTCCACCAAGTTACGCCAGAAACTGTTTTATTTATCAACTGTTCCATTTACATTCTTTTAAATCTATTTCAATACAGCCACCCATGGCCATAATAATAATGCAATTGTCGTGATCATCACACTTATGAAGGTAAAAGCTTGGAAAAATCATGTCCGAGTGAACAGTCTGCATTTTTTTTGGCCATTGGAAATTATAGAATTAAGAATTGTTTAATGACAGTGACAAAATGCCTACTCATGTTATTAATATAAAATGTATACTCACTTTGCCAATATCATGCAAAATCATATCTTCTGCATATTTCCAGCGCGTATTTAAAGCAAGAGCTAAAATGTGAATGATGTTCATCATTATGTCTGGACGAAATCTCAAAAAATTTATATGATAACAACTTTGTTGATTGTAATAATATTTTTTCTGCTCGCAATTGGCTTTTTTATAATTTGCTCAATTCAGAGTAAATGATTGGGTATGAAACAGATGTATCATTCTTAATTAAATATGATGAAGTTTCATGCATGAATGAATTTGGTCACTGTCAATGACGTGAGAGTGTTTAAGACCACAATTTAATAAATTTTACATTATTTTTTAGCTGAGAAACTTTTCAAAATTTACTGGGAATACTAATAAATATGGTAACAAATGCACAGTGCTATGAATTTGTCACAATATTTTCCATACGTATTGGCAATCTTGGCTGAAAAATTCGGCCAGAAAAGTAGGATGCATATCATATCATGGAAATTAACAAATACATTATAAAATGTTTTTTGTTTGGAAAAAATATTTGTATATGAATTTATACAGTTGCCTCATACATACGAGGCAACTATATCTGGCATATCCATTTAAATTGTTTACAAAAAAATTCTAAAAACAATAATCATCTCAAAATAATCAAAACCTTAGATTTGGAAGTCACCGCCTGCAAAAGCTTCGTCTACGTGAGGGGAAGAAAGTAAAATGATCATTTAAGTTTTGAAGACATGAATATTTCTATTCCCAAATACTATACTTTAAATCCAGGGTAAAAACTACCAGAATGCCAACCAGGATTCTTTTTCCTATCCAATCACACAACTCCCTCCACACCACCATATTCAGGTCCCAACTTAATTTTAAAAAAACCCTCGGAAAAACTTAATGAAAATTCCTGTGCAACCTGCACGTACTAATTGGTATCGCTTACTTTTGCTGTTGAGAGAGCACGTACTCGCGGATCAGGTCAAGGTGCGATTTGCATGCAGTGAAGTTCCTGTCATTGTCCAAATTGGACTGAACCGCCTCAGGTTTGCCAATCCCTTGCGGCTCCCTCGCAGATTTCATCTCATGGTAACTCATCATCTCTGCCAGCTGCATCGACAATTTCACTCTTTCCGCCTCAGCACTCTTCTGCAACTCCTCAGCCTCCCGTAACTGAAAAGAATATTAACAAGATGCACTCATTACTCCAGCAAAATAATCGGATAAATTAAACTCAGCCCAGAAATTAGTGCACCCATTAAGTGTTCAACTTGTTATGCTTTAATGTTTCCCTCCAATCAGATGCTTTTCACTCCAAATGCTGGATTACTTCTCTTTAATTTTTCTCAGGAAAAATTAAATAGACATGTCCAAATACATAATAATAATAATCGCTTTATTGGTCCAGAGGATATGAAAATACAATATAAGACCCATAATACTACAAGAGGATAGCAGATACAATATCAGATTAAGAGAATACAGCATCTAATTACAGCTCAGAATTTTTTCAATTGTGTAAAAAAAATTATCCTTGAAATACTTTTTCAAATTTTGATTTCAATAGTTTCTTAGTATTTTTAAAAGCTGAAGGTATTCTGTTAAATAATTTAAAACTTATATACAATGGCCCATTACTCTATAACGCAAGTTTATGGGGTGCTACAATAAAATCCAGTCTACATATGTCTGGTCTGATAATTATGAACATCTTGGTCACTTGCACTCTTTGAGTGCAAGTACACAATAGTATTGTTTCAATTGTAATATCGTTATCAATTGTATTACAACCCTTTACATATTTACTCTAAGCAGCATTTCTACCTGATATGGTTTTATGGATTTTCAAAACGGTTTCATATTTTGTTTATAAGAATTTAAGAAATCCTTGAAAATAATTCACCTGAAAAAATTCTCAGGGACCATTCGCTCACCTTTTCACACATGAACCTTCGATTCTTCTCCAGGGCCTTTCGGTCTTCCTCCAGGGCCTGCCTCTCAACTTCCAAAACCTTTTGATATTCCTCTAGGTGCCTCCTGGACACCTCCTCCTCCGTTGACCTTTGATTCCTCAGCTCAACGTTGCCTGGTAACCTTTGTGAGTCAATCATCACACCACTAGTTCCTGCGGACTGAGAGAAAAAACGGGAAAATTAACCCAGAAAAAAAGAAGTTGGGCACAAAAAATGTGTATTAGCTACTACAATGAGATGACAATTTGTAGAGATGGTCCATTATTTACTTTTTTCGCTTAATACTACATCCAGTATTTCTCCCGAGTAACATTCTGAAACTGCAGGTGTGAAGCATGCCTCATACTAACTGGATTTGACAGAAACTCAAGCATACAGAGTATCTACTTAAAATCTTTAAAATACCATTAGCTATAAATGACTTCTCATTACTACAGATCATCATCAGTATTTAAATCCTTAGAACAGTTTACTGCAGCCTTCAATCTTATATATTTTGTGCATCAAAACACAGTGATTTGAAAACTCACTTATTAGCCGAGTCCTATGACTTCCACAACAATGTAGCCATCAAAGTGGACATTAAATATTAAAATAGCTACTACAAGGATATCAACCAGGACTATAGTCTTAATACTGATGTTTAGTACAATTTTATTACATAGCATCCACTGTCCTATTGTAATTTGATGTGTTAATAACATGCATCAATAAATCATGGCACAGGTCATGAACGTAATCTACTAATGCAAAGATTATAATTTTTTATCTTTTCTATTCTCAATTTATTTCTTTTTAACCTTGTAGACACATGTATAAAAATATCTTTCAGCACAGCAAATATGGCAGTGTCATATTCACAATCATAAATTTAGCTCAAGATTACCTGCTAATCTAAAACTGCTTAAAATGAACATTGACAAATTACAGTAATGTGGAAACAAGAGCACATAAATAATAAACACACATCAAGAAATTAGGAATGAAAACTGCTTAAAGTTTCATTAACTCATCCATCGCTTGATATCTTAGCCAATATTGCAATCTGGCTCCTAAACTATGTACTTCATGAGTATCACCTAATTGATCAGCAATGACCAAAGATTATTACAGACCCAAACATTGAAATTAAACATTACGTTCATCTTGTTGCCAAACTTTTTATTCCTCAATCTTCTTTATTCAACACATTCCAGCAGAATATAGACCAGTGAGGCAGTTATAGAACAGTATTTCCTTAAAATCATTATTATAATCCATATTTTGGTAACCTATCACTGCACACTTTTCCTTTGATCTAAGTTATTCATCAATCAAAACATTTTTAAAACTCAATTATTTTTCTCAGACAGATTTTTTGTTACTTTTGCCTTTGCCTAATTCTTTTAACTAATACAGCCAGGCTTAAAGTCATTATCTGGACACTGTAACACGACTAAGATAAAATAAGATGTTACTTTTCTGGAAAGTCATTTTGTTGACAAAGGTATACGCATGTATTCCAAACTGTTATCGAATAAACGCTGCTCATTTATACAATACCTGAACACTTTTTTATGGCTTCAACTAGCTTAATAGGAGAAATTTTAAGAAAGTCCTCATGTTTCACACTTGTATTTTTCAAAGAGTACATCAGAAGATTCAAAGCATTTTTATAATTACCTTTACAGTTGCAATTTTATCACAATTTCAAAAAGCTGGGAAGAGAGAGAGATAATAGCACAGAAAATCCACAAAATGGATTATCAAGAATGTACTACTGTACCTGATTTTTCATAATTTTTCTAATTTCATTTAAAAATAACTTAGAAAATGACTCATATGGTAAAATAACTTAGAAAATGACTCAAGAGTTCTTTTAAGGAGTTTTCTCACCTTCTCGCGAATAGCCCTCTCAGCCATCTCCAGAGATTTCTGTCTTTCTTCCAGAGCTCTTCGGTCCCTTTCCAGGGCCTTCCGATCTTCCTCCAGGGCCTGCCTCTCAACCTCCAAAACCTTTTGGGACTCCGCTAGTTGCCTCCTGGACATCTCCTCCTCCACTGCCCTCTGATTCCATTGGTCAGCTCTGCCAGGCAACTTTTTCACATTCTCATCAACCATCACAAAACTGGTTTCTTCAGGCTGAGAGGAAAACAAAAGAATATTTGTTTCTCGTATCATTCAAAGATGTATGGACATTGATGATTATAGTTATGAGGGGTATTCTTAAAGTAAGTACCGTTTGCTTATATTTAAATATTGGTGCTTCAGAACACAGTTTTGCTCCTGCAGCGCCATCTACTGATTCATTGAGAAGCTATAGCAGCATTTGTTTTGTTTCAGAAGTCGTTTGCTTGTCCGTGCATGCAAACAACAATGTCCGCGACAATCGTTGATCCCACCAGCTGTGAAGTGCATTCTGTCATACGATTCTTGTATGCAAAAGGATTGTCGGCTGCTGAAATTCATCGGGAATTATGCCTAGTTTATAAACCTACAGTTATGAGTGAAGGAAAGGTTAGACAATGGTGCTGTGATTTTAAAAATGGACGAACAAATGTCCATGACGAAGAGCGAAGTGGTAGGCCCAGTATTCTGACTGATGAAATCGTTTTGCAAGTGGAACAAAAACTGCGATGTGATCGTCGATTGACAATTAATGGCCTGGCTGAACAATTTCCTCAACTTGGACGCACTACTGTCTACAATATTGTTACAGAAAACCTCGGATATCACACATTGCGTGCAAGGTGGGTACCGAAAATGCTCACCGACCACCACAAAGAGCAAAGAATGTCCAGCGGACGAGAGTTTTTGGGTCGTTGGGAACTCTTTAAACCACCCACCGTACAGTCCAGACCTTACACCCAGCGACTACTTCCTCTTCTTGCACTTGAAACAGTGGTTCGGTGGATAACGTTTCGAAACCGAAGAGGAACTCAAGAATGGCGTTGTCGATTGGTTCAACCCTCAGGCGGCGAGTTTCTATGCAGAGGGGTTAAAGAAGCTGGTGCAGCGGTACGAAAAATGCTTAGAAGTGAACGGCGATTGTGTAGAGAGAAGTGAAGTAGGTTTGTAGCTAGCTAAAAGTGCCAATAAAATGTGTTTCATATGAATATATTTTTTCCTGTGACCAAACGGGCCTTACTTTATGAACACACCTCGTACTTTCATTCAATTTTATAGAAGATCAGCTGCCATGATACAAGTACCATTGGTTGTGTGTCTATTTGATAGATTCCAAATTTACTGGAAAAGTACGAGGCTATACTGAAAACTAATGCACACATGCTTGCAGACCACAAACAAAATGACCTTCAGAAGCACTCCTGGTTGCATGTGGAAGTAACATTCCCCCTCAACGAGCATGCACAGGTTTGGGGTCGTTACATTCATCCGATGTATTTTGAGAAGCGGAAGTATGGAGAAGTGTTCTAGTGCTATGTTTGACAAAATTTGTTATTTAATCAAAATTTGACAAAAACATGTTAACATACTATCAGAGCTTAAATTAAGAAAAAGGAATAGATATTGATAGATTCAGGAGATATTGATTCATTCCCAAAATCTGTATTTATAGCCCTCACATTTGAGACATGAAACTTAAGCCACCCTCATGAGAATTACAAAAAATTTTACAAGAGTAAAAATCACCAAGAAAAGTTAATTCATTTCCGAATTGTTTTAGACCTGCATGACGCATAAAAAAGTAACCTTCCAACGAGGCTGGTAAAATAGGAGAATTTGACTACTGCAGACGGCAGAAACTTCAATGACCAAAGTCATGAAACAGCACAATAAAAGTTATCAACTAGTTTTCAAATCATGAACAGTGCACATTATTCTTATCTCCCAGTATTCAAACAAAATTTGAGCAATGTACATTCTAATAAATCACTAATTAGTGTCAATCTCTTTTTTACTAGTGTGTTACTGACAGTTGTGTGTCACTTTGTGAGAACCACAAGTGAATTCATAGCTTTGTTATCGTCCTGATATTAAAAATTGTTCTTCCTTTCCATCATGATCTCCCATCTTCTCTCATGGGAAAAGTGAATGCAAGAGACAGCAATGTCCTTCCCCTACTCTCATACTCAGTGCATTGCACCAGATGTGAGAAGACTTCCAGCATCACAAATTTCAAAACCCATTTCACCACATGAACAGAAAGTAAATTTAATGAGCAGAGAAATGCGAAAAGTAGGAAAGCTACATACACGTGTCTTAAGACTGACCAAAGAGAAAAGACTGGCCTATGAGAAAAGTCTCATTTGAACCTCTTTTAATTCGACCCGGGTTGATTTGATGAACAAATAATTGTTCCATAGTTACGTCATTAGGACAATTATCGGTCATACAGTATTAGCAAGCAATTTGAAAATATCAATTCATTGGTCTCCAGTGAAAGTATGCCATAATATTTCTGCCAAGCGAGGCAACTTGTTTCCGATGATGTTGTCTTTGTTAAAGAGCGCTGAAAACATTTGATAACTAATTTGACAAAATTTAAACGTTTGAAAGGTCAACATCAAAATAATTTGTACGTGCAAGGTACTTGATTAACAGACATGCCAACTTTCAAAAATGAAAAATCGGGAGGACATGCCAACTTTCAAAAATGAAAAATCGGGAGATTTTTAGAAGTGTATCACGAAGTAATCACTTTTAATTACCACAATATTTGCATGGCACCTTAATCCCTTTATGACACTTTGCCAATTTTTAATGAATGTCACACTTTATTAACATGTTAAGCTAAGTACACAATTTGAACAGTTCATCAAGAACGTAAGAAGGAAAAATCGGGAGTCTCCCGCTTAAATCGGGAGAGTTGGCATGTCTGGATTAAGCATCATCATGAATTTGTCATGTGCTTGATTGATGGCTAAGCCAAATTGCCTTGTATTAAAGTAAAGAAGTTGTAAATTGTGCATTATAATTTAAATAAATGATTGCAATTTAGAATTCAATTGCAATTCTACTTAAATAATGCATCCATATTTACTGCCAAAAATTATTATCATGAGAGACGATTTTTTTTAAATGAAGTGAACTTAAAACTTTTAAACACCACATACTGGGAACACTGAACATAATGCACAAAAAAACTGCTGTTTAAGATTTTAGCTCAGATAATTTTTTGCACACAGAAGAATGAAATGCTGTGCGCTTGATGGAAACTTACCTTTTCCTTCTCTGACGGCCTAGACAGCGTGAGGGGCAATGTCCCATTGCCACCCAGTTCCTCTTTCTCAGCCTTGACGGCTGCAATGGCATTGCTGTGCTGCTTAGAGGGCGTGCCTGGAGTGGCATTTCCTCCTTCGTATTGACTAAGCTTCTTCTGCAACCCCTCCACTTGTTCCTTCAAGTCTGCTATCTCTTTTTTAAGCTAAGAGAAATTTCCAAAAATTATTCCCTACGTCATTAATCAATCACAAGCAGTAAGTCCTCACACTTCAAATATATAATTCATGTCTATTGATCATTCTAGTGTAATGGTTTATGTCCATATTTCCTCCTCCAATTTGAGGATCTTAAAAAGTACCATAATCACACAGTCCAGCATATTAAGCACCTATCCCTCTGAAGAACTTTCAGTTTTAGGGCAAGGCATTACTGCAGCTAGGTGTGAAATAACACAGGTCATAGGAAAAATTTGTCCAATTTAATAACTCCATTACTGTCAAAATCAGTTGATTTTCAATTTTTCAAGTATCAATCTCATAGATCTGACTTTTTTGACTCTGAAAGAATTTTTTTCCTTTCAGTTATCAATGAATTATTCATCAAGCAGTTTCGTATTGAGATGAATAAAATGAACTAATCAATTATTTTTACACTGCCTGTCTTCAATATTCCTGAAAATTAATTCCCTATCTGTTTCTAATTCTTCAAATTATATTCAAGTATTTACTTTCACATATTCTAAAGACCAGATATAAACAATATTCATCTTCCCCACCCCGACTCACATACTCACCCATGCTGTCTTCCACCCTTCCTCCCTCTTTTCCACTACCCTCCCCTTACTTGCTTTTCAGCATATTTGTTAGACTCAATGATGACTGTTACCTGATGATGATGTAGTTACAATGAAACCGGTCATATTAAATTTTATTTTGTGGAAAATTGCTATTTTTAATTAATTTTCAGACTTTCTCAAAGAGAGGAAATGATCAGGGGGGTAATATTGTGGTGGAAGTATCAGGAACGAATGTGATACTCTCACACATTGATATTTCTTTGTGGTTTTCAAACCCCACCCTGAATTCTCAGTTTCACTTTAGAGTAGCCCAGGTACTTTGTAAAAATTAAAGAGACTCATTAAAATACATCCCACTCACCTGGAATTCTTTCAAGCACACAAACTTTTCTTTAGCCTCAGCTTCCGACATCATCCTCTTCAATGTAGCATTTTCAGCCTGTAACTGAAACAATCACAAAATCATAAGCAGTAGTCATTCCAGCACCTGAGTACAAGACACAATAACGGGATAATGAGGAAGCATTATAACTTTGATAAATGTTAACTTGAAAAAAATATAAATATTTATCAAAGAAATTTACCCATAAACATGACCAAATTTTCTCACTAAGCATAGCAATAAGTAATAACTTTCCAAAGCAATGATAGACTCAAGAGTTCCAGGTTCGAATTTGTAATGTCCACTTTAAGACTAAATAAAAGTCTTCATGAAATCATGAAAATTAATTATTATTGTGGTATGACCAATCTTGTTAAGTAGGTGACATCTCTACATATCTGAATGCATTCACTATACACATTTCATGCACTCAAGCAACAATAATGAAGTCATTACTAAAGTGCAATTCCCCAAGCGCAAACATGATAATTTTACATGGGTTTCTCAATAACTGCTTAACTGCGACATTTATTTTTGCTCTAAAGACACCTTTGATGGTTTGTATGCCCATTAGATCCTGATAGCCCACTCCTAGCTTGTTATCAATTGACCCATGAGATTAAGCCACAAAGTTGATGCATACCTTTACCCTGAGACTTGTATATTTGAACTTTATGTTCAGGAGCAAGCTATACACCTGAATACCCCATTCGGTCTCTAATATATTTGGCTTGCTTTGATATGATATGCGCTGCTGCAAGTATGCCAGGGATATTAGTCCTTCACCTTGCCAAGCATTAATGGCATAAAATGAAAGGCAGTCAAGCCAGAGTACTTCTGTCAACATGAAACCTCATTTTAGGCTGTCTAATGACTTATATAAACACGCACCCTCATGTGTATCAGTTAGTTGTTGTTGAAAGTCACCTTAATTGAGCAAAAGGGATTTAAATTGGGGCATCCACATTTTTTTTAACCCAAATCTGTAAACAGTGATTTTACGACTCAAATGGGAAGTGACAGCTTTCATATTCTAATTTTACTATAAAATATTTTAGGATGCCAAAGCTGGACAAAATTTTCAATTCCAGCTAATGCTGAAGAATGCTGGTGTGGGTCTCAAAATCCAAAATTCCTCAACTAGACAAGGGCCTCTACTTATACAGAGAAGAAAAATTAAGCACATAACATGAGGTTTGGTTTTCAGTTCTGGCTGCACGTCCAGCATCATTAATGTTTTGAGCTTCACAACTGTTGCATTATATGTCATCAGAGAAAACTATAATATTTTCTAACTGCAAGGTCTAGAATAGATAGGTCTCGATTCCCTCAATACTCGACCATTCATCTGTTCGACACAATCATCGGAAGTATGTATTCCAAGAGAGTAACATCAGAAATAAAAATGATGGCTCGGCAATAATGCTGACTAAACAGCTGATTCCAAAAACCAACCCTCATGATAATCAACAATGTGAAAACTTAGGTTCCAAATAAATTGATACAAGTAAAAAGCGATCTTTACCTTTGCTATGTCTGGTGAAGAGTGCTGTGCACTTTGGAGATCTGCCAACACCTTGCGAAGATCAGCATTCTCAGTTTTCAACTGTGAAAAATTGAGAGCAGATTGTGAAAACAACATAACACATTTGCAATCAGCCTGAAACATTTTCACGCCGAACAAAAAATTGAACTGACAAAGCATCAAAGCCACTCCTTTTTTGTTTCAAAAATCTTACCCAACATGTCTCTAACTGTTAACACATATCTTCCCTTATTACTTCCCAATAGTATTTCACCCTTCCTCTGTAAACTTTTCACATCTTTGCACTGCATCTTCCACCATGCTTCTTTTGCCCTCTTTGTTTTGTCTCTCAGCTTATTATTAATCTCTTTATACTTCCTTCTATCAAACTCAGCATTTATATTCTTCCATTTACTTCTCTTGTTTATCTTTCTAATCATTATATCTGTGATCCATGGTGTCTTTTTCCTTTTCCTCTTTGCTATTCCTAGTTTTTTTGTGGCTTTCAATATTCCTTTTTTGGTATACTCCCATTTTTCCTCTATGGGTACCTAGCTCTCTTTCCCACACACATTATTTTCTCTACAGCCAGCTGACACTCCTTTCTTTTTGGCCCAATTAGTGCTTCTACCTTCTATTTCCTAATTCACTGTCCCTGTTATATCCTTTTAAATCTGATGCTACACTTCATCATAATTACTAATGAATAATAAATAGTAATGTATGTTTACAGCGATTTGGCTTGGTAGCCTAATGGCAATGAGTAGAGAATCAAGTTATCATTGTGGAGGTTAGCAAGAGTTCAAATCCCAAGTAGTGCCTTCGGAGTACCTCATCTAAAATTAAAGCTGTGTGAATTCTCTGGCAACTAGGTTTCCTAGGAACAGAAATGTAGCACAGGAAAAGGAATTGATCACCTTACCCAGAATGCATGAATTCAGCATAACTTTGGGTTTTGTTTGGGTAGAGTACTGCAATCTCCTGTTAAGTGACACCCTTGAGCAGATTACCACGCTGGCACAAAATATTGAGGAAGGATGTTTCACCATGGGAATTCAGATTTTTTAAAAACTTAGGGCCAAATTAACAAGAACTGATGTCTTTGAATTGATGAGAAACAATGTTTGCATTGTCATCATTAAATAAATTATTTTACATGGGGTTTGATAAATTAAATAGCTTATACTTTGGATGAATTTTGAATAAGCATCTAATTATTGGGATCATTAAGTAATTTCTGCATTTCCATCTGGACTATTATTTGCCTGTACAGACTGTGTGCAGAATGGAATTTTTTCCCCATTTCTTCAGAAAAACATTGCCTAAGCCAAAACTGAAAAAGTTGACACATTTGTTATAATGCCCAATACATTCAAGCTGGAACTAAAAAAAAAATGAATCTATTGACTTACAGAGACTAAATCAGTCAGAGGTGTGTAAAATTTTGTCCTCCAGAAGCTCAGTAGGAATCCTAGGGATTCAGTAACTTGAATGATACATAAAAATGAGAAAAAACAACATCTTAAGTATGTTGATCTTCCTATTTCAAAGGATCCCCTAATAAATATATGCACTATAATTGTGAACAACAACTTATTTCATTATAACTGGTACTAGAAGCCCATTTATGAGAAGAGGTTCTGCTTCTCAAAGAGACTAGTCATTTCACAAGTTCTTAAAATTTGTTCTTTTTTCCAGGGTTGGATTAAAGGCTTTTTGAATAGCCGGGTACAAAGAGTAGTCACAGATGGAGTTAGCTCAAATGCAGTAGAAGTTACTTCATGTTTTCCCCAGGGAGGTGTTATTGGACTTCATTTATTCCTATTTGACATTAACGACATTGACTCCATAGTCACCAGTAAGATATGTTTATTTGCCGATGATACAGTGGTTTACCATGATATCCATGATCCTGAGGACAGAGCAGCTTTATCAGATGACCTTAATGTTAGACAATGCTGGTACGACACTTGGCAATTAGAATTAAACTTAAAAAACTGTGTAGTGATAATTTGTTGGAAAAAGTGCAATTCCCTCCCAAATGCCTATTGCACTGGGAAAACCAAAATGGAACGTGTAGACTCCATTAAATGGATAGGCATTACCCTCACTCACGATCTCTCCTGGGGTGAAACACATACAGGGAATATGTGGGCAAGCTAACAAAAGATTGGGATTTATAAGAAGAGTACTGGGTAAATGTGATGAAAAAGTCAAAGAGAAATGTTATCTGTCATTGATTAGGCCTCATTTAGAATATACTGCAAGAATATGAGATCTTAATGAAGTTAGGTAAATTGATGAATTGCATTGTGTACAGCGTAGAGGAGCAAGATTGGTAAATCATTGTTATGATAAACTTAGTAACCTATCCAAAATATGAGAGCAGCTAGGCTGGGAATCACTAACAGAGTAAAGGTTAAACTACAAATTGAAGCTCTAGCATAAATTGGTAGGATGTCTCTTCAGATAAATTTAAGATGTCATTTTTTCAATGAACAATAGGGGATCATAATAACATTGTCCAACCACGGTTTTGTCATGTTAGGATAAAAATTAATCTGCTGTGTATTCACCCCCTGCCACACACCCTAGCAGTGGCTTGCAGGGTATATAAATGAATTAAAAATAAATAAACACCATTTAATGTTTCTACACACAGTAAATATGCAGATCAGTGACAACTGTCTGTTATTTACAAATCTGTGTATACATGTGAAATTTAAAAAGACTCTACAGACGTAATTTTAATTTTGAGAAAAATGCCCCTCAACCAAAAGGGGGTCCATTTCTCCCTCTCTCTTGAGAGATAGAGAAGGAAAATCTGCCATGGAAAGATTATGCAAGTTAACCACTTACCTGACGGGATTTAAATATTTTCTTCTCAAAAAATGTCTGTTTTTTTAATTTTTCACAATCATTGACAAATTAACAAAAATATTGTAAATAAAAGAATCAAGTTCCAAGAGATTTCAACTAATGTCACTAGTGTGCAGATGCTGTTGGCATCTATTTAGTAAAATAGGAACTTATTGAAGAAAGCAATCAAAAAACATGGGTAAATCAGAACCGGAGAAATAAAATTTTGGTGCCCGTGGCACACAAGGGCATGCCAGTATCGGGATGAAACGGTTGCCCATGTCAGACACGGGCATGTCAGGCAAGTGGTTAATGCAACCAAAATCCCCCGAATGTCTTGGGAAAGTACACGCCTGAAGGAAGCAGTAATAGAAGAAACAAAAATCTAACCTTGACGATTAATTCTTTGGTTTCTTCAAATTTTTGCTTATGGTTTTGGTGAACTTTAAAAACTTCCTCCTGCCAGGTAACCAGGGTGTCAAACTGCTTCTTCATGGCCAGATTATTCTGCTTAAGGGCCCCTAAAGCAACAAACATAGGAAAGTAATTAATAACCTATCGATGGTTGGCCAAAAAAACTGAAAAAGGTCAGACAATTAAATGAAAAACCAGGCAAGTTACCAGTATATGATTGAAATCATACATAAACTTAACCTGCAACCAACAAATAATTCTATCAAGGTTTAAATAAACAACAGTTGATGGTAAATATTGAAACTAGTCGCTGAACTGGTAGAAACTACAGAGTAGAAACTGCCGCTAAGCTTTTCATGTCACAATACTCGTCAACTTAATGTGAATCTTTACCAAAGATGAAAAAGTTTGACCGAATCAAAGTTTATACATATTTAATGTAAAGAACATTCGTAAAAAAAGAGCATAAATAAATGCAAAATATGTCTTGATCCACAAGGCTATGAAATTTAAGTGCATCTAATGAAATATTTCCAAAATGAATGTAAAATATTAACAAAGGAAAACATAAGTACCCTTCAGCTCGCAGTTTTCTTCCACCAGAGCATGTAGTTTGTTTTGTATTTCATCCGGGCTTAATCCATGCAGCGAGATTGAGGCACCAAGGCCACTGACTGTAGAGGACTCCTTTGCATGATAAGAAGGTACAGTATTAGCATGCATGAAAATGAGAAAGTGACTTACGTATTTAAAAATGAAAGAAAAAAATTACAAACAGATGAATAAGAATTCATACGGACATGTGATGATCTCATGAACAACTGTTTTAACTACTTAAATTTATAAATGATATAAACTGGAGCAGTTAACTCTTAATTCACAGCCACTTAGTCCACCAAAACAATCACTGAACATATTCCTTTGAATTGGTTCACCACATATTTAAACCATAGCCAATGATTGCAGCTAAATATGCAGAAAATATTATTTTGGACTGGAAAATACTCAATATTATTTTTCATAACTTTTCATCAGGTACTCAACATTTTTGCTACTAAATTGATTCAATAAATCGATAATTTACTATAGCCCAGTTTTATTAATCTCTCATTGAATTCAATTGTTATTTACCATGAATGTTAACTTAACTTTGAGATTATTGACAAAGGTTATAGTGTAAACAAGACTACGCATTAATGAAGGTTAACCTTGTAACCATAGTAAAACCATCTATCAGTTATTTAGCTGTTGATTTTGAGCTTAACTAACACTCATAAAACTGACTTTCAACCACAATCATTGAACAGTGAATGAAATAATGGGAGAAAACTATAAAAAAGAAGGCCAGAACTTTGGGCAGCAAAGTGAAGGTTTCCAAAAAGTTATGGGGCAACCTAGAGAGTTTAAATGTTAAGGATACCATGCAGTTGTTTAGAAGTCCCGAGCAGATGTTTAACAGATGTAATGACAGACCTGCATTAGGCCTCACTCATGTTATAAGAGGAAGTACAAAAATCTTTCCCAGTACACACACATTCTTGCTACATCTTGGCCCATTGTCTGAGGTAAAAAAATATATGACAAAATGGCCTTTAAAAATATTAATGCCTCAAAACAGTGGTTTACAAATATTTTGATAGAGGCACACTAATAATTCAAAAGCAGAGAAGCTACTTAGGTGAATCAGGAGCCTGAATTTGAAGCAATCACGAACTAATTATGAAAAAGTGAAAAAAAAGCAGCCAAAAAGATGAAAATTCCATTACAGGAACGGTTATGAAAATACAAGGGGAGTAATTTTACAGTTATTGAATAAACACAGATGCACAGTTTTAAATTAAATAGTGTATGCATCGATCTTTTAAGTCCCTGTTGCCATTTATTATTTCATCAATTTGAGAACACGAGTCAAGATTTTCACTTAAGAGATAATTCTGAAAATTTTGTGGAACTGGACCAGTGAATAAATGTATGGGAATCTTTTCTAAGAAGAGGACTTATATTAGTTGAATTAATTTTAGAATATGTTGTAGTGGAATATTTCAAATCAAAGGTTTGGAGGTAGCAAAAGTAACCCAATGAGAAGATTATAGATATACTGTGCAATGGGATGTGGAAAACAAGCTATGAAGAGAGAAAAAACCAACTTAGACCATTTTCTTCACACAAGATTATAATCAACAGAAGGTAGGCACACTATGTTAAGTGATGAAGAAAATTTGAATTTTAAACAACAGGGAGGCTGGTAGATATGAAGAACTGTTGGGGAAAAGTTGTTTTCATATGTTTCCAATGTCTTAAGGCAGAATAAAAGAAAATAAGGCAGGTTTTAAGGACTCCTTGTGCCCACATATACACAGTCTATGACGCAATAATTACCTTTAGTGATAAAGGCTCGGGTAATATGTGCCAAAATAGTATTTTCTCTTTCATCATACAATAAAGTTACAAAAATGTGACAAATCAAATGAATGATGAGATGTTTCCTTCTCCTGAGGGCCCCTACCCCTTTCTCATTGTTAAATTTACATAATATGGTTATTGTCAACTACAGCATTTTGCTTAAACTAAAAAAAAATTAAGGCCGATTTTTCAGTAATTTCGATGCTAATTCCTACAGTATGGAGCGCATAGATCACGTTTTCGGAAAGAAAAATAATTGACTTTCAATTAATCAAAATTTGATTTTATCAAGATGAAGCTGTTAGGGGTAGAGGTAATCCATCCATTAATTTAAAGCAAAGTTTCAAGCCTTACTTAAACCGATGATACCAGTGTTTACAGTTTTTGTCGAAAAGAAAAACAAACTTTCCCAACGGTCCACCTTATCTTATGCGTCACCCGGATTCATATCCTTTGTATCCTACACTATGGACCTGCACATCAGTGTTTATTCATTTACGCTAATCTATATTTTCCTTCAATTCCCATCGGAAGTAACCGGTTACGATCCGATGCGGGTAATTTGACCATTCATAGTGTTAAGTTGCAACAGATAAATTGCGACATCTGCTAGGGAGATCTAGTTGAATTACGTAGATTTAAAATTTTCTTCCTTAATCTTGGCTCTAAAGAAACTCCACTGACCTTCTTCATTCGCCGTGTTGATGACTAAGTAAAATTGAGGTATGCATAGAGGACGACTACAAAAAACACATATCGCGACATTTACAATGACATTGAGAATTTCTCACCATTGAGATGTTTGAATCAACAGCTGACATCGGTCCATTTCGAACTTCGGGGAAATTCACGTCATTGGATGGTGATCTTGCTATTACAGTAAAACTCTCTTCACTTTGTAATGATCTCGCTTCTAATGGAGATAAACTCTGCGGAATAGCTCCTGGTTGACTCATTTCGGTTAATTTTAACAATATATTCCACGGTGTCCAATAAAACTGATAAAAAATTTATAAAATGAGCATTAGGATATACGGAGTTGTTAATTAAGACAATTGTCATGGGATTTAAAATACTTCAAGGAGTACGTCACAGAGTGAAAATAACTACTTACATGTGCTCTCTTTTCTACGTGCAATCAGTTGAGTTAATGTCATAAATGCAATTTATTGCAGCCTCACGAGACAAAAACATTTCCACATGGAAAAATAACAGGAATGCGAGGGATTGGGCCCCGTACGATTCTCGCTTTCTCTGATGACTTACTCCAAATCCTCCTGTCACGTGAGCCACCAGAGGACTCTGCGTTCTCCAACTTCCAATATGGCCGCATGAACTTAACAGCGGGCTTTAATTCTAAATAATTTTAGCCACACATATTTTACCGTACTTACAAGTGAATATATTTCTTCTAACTGGCAGGAATCGTTACTGATGATAATATAATAGCCTAAGGATATCCAAATCAGACAATATATTAAAGGGAACCTGGCGCATTTAATAAAATAGTATATTTCTACGAAAGACATGGCCAAAGGAATGTAAGTTTACAACTACGCTTCAGAATAATATATTAATCAACTAAATTTATTAAAGACTAGTGGAAAATATTTTACATGAACGTCGTTTCTCTACACCAAGAAGATTTCCATCCATAGCACAATGGATTCAGTTGCAATCTGCCAACAACATCCAAAGCAATTATTTAGTTCATACCTCCTGCGTAGAACATGAATATTCCTTTACATTTCATCTTCTATTAGTTCATATAGATGGATATTTTTGAATAGTAAATTACAGATATACAGTGCTGGTATAGGTAGTGTTCTAAGTGTAAGAAAATTATTTATACCAGATCTCTTGAGAGCATAAATTTAACATTGCGCCAATGGCCCATTTTTTAAAATCTTAAGTCATATTTCTCTGCAACAAAATACTCGACGCTAGCACATTATGCCGTGTGAAGTTACTGAATGGAAATTGGCATAGTAGATGCATTACATTGACAATGTATAAAAGGGGATTGGGATGGTTTTGTGGCTAATGTACTGGTTTCCTATTCAGAGGGTCCGTGTTCGAATCCCAGAGGAGGCAGGTACTTTCCGGTGGTATCCTGATACTTACTTGTGCTTTGTGGAAAGTATTTTGAGTGAGTATGACAACTGTTGAATGGGACATAAAGCTGAGGACCTTTTCATTAAGAGTAGGCTAATCCTGATGCTGGATTTCTCTCAAACTTTTATCCTTTCCCGTCCATCCCTAATGAGGCAAATGACCTCAGCTGTCAATTGTCTCCCCTAAAACTACTACTACAATGTAAAAAAGCATTTTATTTTATTCAAAAGAAAGAACTAGTTTTGAAGGATACATTGATGCCAATGAGAAACATAGGATAGGTGTTGCTGGTAGTGACTTTGAAAGACCTTATAGGTGTTCATCATCTACCAAAACATCTTATCTTCAGAAATTCACTTGAATATACAAGCCCAAATTTGATGAAAAAAGGTGTACCGATCCCTGGCAAGGGTTAATAATCATTGATTATCACATTCATAGCACATGAGAAATTGCTTAGTGTATCAGTTTTGAATGCATGTATATACCATGGTGGAATTACCTGGCATTTGGATGAAACTGCAAATCTCATTGTTTTTTTTACAATAGCAATAGGATGTCATACCCTGTATAAATGTAGATTTTATTTAAGCATGTTTGATAAATTAAATTATTATGACCTTTGAAATCACATTTATCTCAACCAGGTGGTTGTTAGATAGATGACAGAGTCCAGTTGGCGATAATCCGATGAGATGGAAAATTCATCCATATAGGGTATTAGGGAAGCTTGCTGTTCCCTGGGAGATTTTGAGACCAGGAAATCAAACATTTCATGTATATGCAATCCTTGCATTAATTACTGTGGTTGGTTCAGCTTAGGTTGTCCCAAGACATCACCAATTATCAAACTGGGACCATCCTCTCAGGAGCCAAACATTTACTGTAAAATTATACCACATTCTAACACATACAGAGGCTGTCCAGCAAGTATCCTCCATTTGGCGTGTAATGAGCAAAGTATTGGGGGGGAGCCAAATGTTTGCTGTATTGATACACATTAGGGCAGTACGCCTCCATCTGGAGTGTGTGGAAAGCCACACCACTAGTCATTTGTTTACACTAGTGAGCCAAAACGAACGATACAATTGGAAATCCCACCAAACATAAAATCAATTTAGTAATAAGGTTTTTACTGGCAATAAATCTCTGCTGCTGAGATCCATCAGGAAATATGTCCTGTGAACAGACTAAGTGGTGAGTGACAGTGTTGTGCATTAGTGGTGTTGTTAGTTAAAGAGTGAACAGACAAATGTCCATGATGTCCAAGAACTGGCCATCCATCAGTTCATCTGTCACATATCTGGGCTGACCATTACAGTTCTAATCATGAACATTGATGTGGCCATTTCAAAACTGAATGCACCAATGCCTCACTCCACCTTCAATCATTATTCCGTTTCCGTACACGTCACAAAGTTGCCTGTGAATTTCAATTGGCTTGTGGTTTTTTGCCAGTAAAACCTAATCACAGATTGCACTTCACAACTCGTGGGATTTTCTATTGCAGCAGACATTTTAACATAGTGGGCAGTGAGCCAAGTAGAAGAATCACAGTCTGCATATTACTATAGCAGGATGCGCACTAAGTGTAGGGACGTTTAAACACTGAAATAGTGGTTCTAAACTTACCCACCACCACCATAGGCCAAAACGTAGGTTACTTTCTTGGCAGCCTTTGTTTACTAATTATATTTATTTATTTGACCTGAGTCCGAAAACAGCACTTTTTGGCATTTTTTACATCGGACTATTAATAGTGATAACAATGGACACAATTACAGACACCCAAGCCCTAGGTGGAGAAAACCCACCCAGGCGGGAATTGAACTGTGACCCTTGGCAACCCTACAGACAGTTGGCAGACAGGGATGTTACCCCGCCACCACCAGGGCCAGCGAGTATCTTTAATGTATCTGCTGGCCCATGGAAATACAAAATAATAATAAGATACAAAGTCATTCTTAATCCTGAAAGTTGCAAGTGAGCTAGGAACTACTCATCAGTACCATAAAAATTACAACTACCATTGGGTTCAAAATGATAACATGGATGAAACGATTAAATCTGGATTTCAAAAATGTGAATACAGTCATCTTCTACTTTTCTCACAGAGTAAAGTATTAGTAGACTCATGAAGCTTCAAGCATGTTCCAAAGGCATGGTGCACACTCACCAAAGCAAATTTTAATCTAATGGGTTTTAACAAGAGGAAACCATGCAAAGGAGCAAAAAATCAAGTGTGCTGATTCATGACAACAGCCCTTAAACCTTGCACCAAAGACAGCAGTTAGTGTCTTTCCACAGTGAGTCTCCAATTCTCTTGGTCCTTCTGGAAGCATACTGGGTTCGGCATGGCACACAAGGTTCAAAATAACTCTTAAATTAAATACTTTGAACCCTTCTTTAATTTCTTTCCCATTATTTTTTTTAATGTTTTCACATGAACATGTGATAAATCATGGCAAAAATTATTATCTTGAGGATCCTATTAATGGTTTTGTTAACTCATTCATATCACTTGAAGGAATCATTACTCATCCATAATTCAAGGAATGACTATATTTCTATAGTTTTGTTTGGTCACAATGAAATTCTGGTGAGCTTGAGCACAATGGTATTTTATGTATGATCACCACAAGTCGTCCACACATGCGTTTTGCTTAAGTTTTTCAGTCATTTAGCATGGCTTTCCCTTGTTACAAGACAATAAATTAGAATTTACAGAGTGTATTTGTGCCATGTATTTCGTCCATAGGTGAAACTTTCAGAATCTGTATCATACAAGGTTTGTATAAAAAGTATCCGTAACAACTTTTTCTTCAAATGTGTGTGTGAAGTGCTGAATTCAGACAGTCATCGGTTAAGTGTTCGCATGATTGGAGCTATTGTATTGGCATTGATTTGACAATGACAGTGCACACCATTATCACTGAAAATTTGGCAATGTGAAAGATGTGATAAAATTGTCATGCCGAAGGTCTTTTGACGAACGCTCAAGAGCAGAGTCAAGTGTCTGTTTATGAAGACCTTCTGCACTAGCATCACGAAGATTCCCCAACCCCCTTACAGTCTCAACTTGTCACCAGCAGACTATTTCCTATTCCCAACAGTGAAATCCATTATCTCTCAAAGGACACCACCAAGGGACCATAAGCACCATCAAAGAAGCTTGCATGTGTACCCCAAAGGACCCTCCAGAATCCATCTAAGAGTCAAGGAGTCCCTTGAGTCATGGAAAAACTGCTGGCAAAAGTGTTCCAACACTCAAGGGATGTACTTTGAAGAATTTTTAGGCACTGTAGCAATCTCTGAAATTAATCATTTTTCAGATACTTTTAATATAAACCGTGTCTTTGTGGTACATGCATAGTGGCAAAAATACATTAAAATTGAAAGGAAAAAATATATTTAATGATTCAATTTAAGATTTGGGGGTTTATAACTTTAAGAAAAGGATAAATAGGAGTGCTTTCCTCATTGATATACCTATGGAAAAGGGCACTGGGGTGAAAGGAAACTATTATAGAGTTCCTTCCAGATAAACAAAATAGCTTGCTTCACAAAATGCATCTTCTATGCATATATTTTTGAATTAATGAGGGATGCAAAATTAAACATGAAAAAAATTCCAAAAATTCAGTTTCATTTATGGAATTAGAGCTATTTCTTCGTTAGTAAAACTTTTTTTTTTACTTTGTTGTTACAGTGAATTTAAGTAAATTCCTATAGCCAATAATACTTTTGGCTATAGGCTATATAATATTATGTAACTTCACATTTACAACCAATAGCTCACTTCTTTCTTTTGTTGTCATTGTTCCCAGTTACATTCATGGCAACAACGCAACAATGTCAACAAATATAGAATTCCAACTAAATAAGATTATGTGCTACAGGACTTGCATTTTCTATACGCAATTCTCTGTGACAATTGCAACCAGAGTAGCACACTTTTAAAGTCCACAGTTCTGCAATTCTAAATGACGGTGATCTTCAGTGTTTCAGGTTGGACACACACCCTTGACATACAAGTACATGCTCCATCTGACATGCTATGTTACTGCTGTTTGGAGAGCAACAAACTTATGTTATGTACAACGTAATTAATATTCACACTGGTGTGGGACAAAACTTCGATCCTAAAAGGGCATGGCCAGATAGAACACATAAAGTAAACCAACTTGGATTTTGCAGTATACATAAATCACTCAGATACTCAACAGAACATGTGAAAAATGGAAAATAAGTCAAGGATATAATAAACAAGACTGCAGGACAAACTATTTGTGCTGGTGAGCATACATACATGGTAACTTTGTATTGATTGATATTACAATAAGTATTATGCGAAGCAAGTAAATTTCCAAGTTTACTCTCATGATATCAAGTACACATCAAACAGTCTCTCCGTCTATGAAACTTGCTCATAACATAAATTTTCCAGCCAAGACTGCAGCTTCTTCCTTGGAACATTCACCACTTTCAACGCACTTTGCCAATAGCTGCCTGGAAACTAAAACAGAAATTGTGTCAACACAAATTAAATAGTAACATTAGAAATAATAGTGACAGGGAATTTGCTCACCCCAGTAATTATACATTGTATTATACTACAACTACAAATCCTTTTGAAGATCCATAAGGGTTCTTGAAACAAATATCATTACTATTGTATTCTACCATTTAAGTTTTTGAATGGACAGACCACTGCTACATTTCTAAGTCTTCTGCTGGCAGGGCTCATGGGCCCAAAACAATGTGCTTAAGGTTATTATAGAAAAAGCTGTTCAACCTATTAAAAAATACTATGTTCTATTGTGTAAATGAATTTCTGGAATTGTCACTATTCATCAATTCTGACTTCAACTAATAATATGTAAATATAGTAGTATATTGGTATGTACAGGTGTACAGGCTGTATACATATGAATGTCTATAATTTGTATATTTTCTCAAATTGTGAAGTTTATAACTAATGTGTCCTATATTTGTGTATGTGTGAATATGCACCAAATCTATGGACAACTAAATGCACTATTGACATTTGAAAATTAAACAACTTGGCTCTTGTCAGGTCAATCGTTTCAAAATCATCAAAATTGTTCAATCAGGTCTGATGATGCTGTACCATAACAAAACCTAGGTCGTGAGAATAAAAAATTTTAAGTGGAAAAGCCAAGTTGTTTAATTTTCAAATGTCAATATGAAGATTTTCCACCAAGTTACACCAGAAACTGTTTTATTTATTTCATGCACTATTATTATTATTATGCTTGAGGAAGTGGAATGGAAAAAAAATGGAAGAAACTAAGTCTTTTGCTGGGGACTGTAAGTGCATAAACATATGCGCGAAAGGTAAGATAGTTATTTCCATCTAACTCACACTCTTCAAATGTCAGAACCTCTGGAGTGCTTCATATTTGACTTATTTCTTAAAAGTAGCATCTCAGACCATTTCTTTTTATGAAGATGTTAGCTATAAGCTGCATACAGTCAACTGCAGGCATTTTAATGACAATGCATAATGCATACATGAGGAATCACAAATTTTATATTTGACCAAGGTATAATATTGAACATCATTAATTTAACATTTAAAATTAAAGATTTCCCCTTTAAAGTTCATCATCAAACGTTGAAAAACATGTACTGAAAGAAACATTTACATATAAAAACTAATTCTGAAAAAATTTGGATCTAATCCATAGATCTTGACCATAAATACATGTAGGTCCATGTACCACATAACTCTTTTGTGCATACGAAACACCAGGAAATTTAAACTTCAATCCATACAATTAGAGTAAAAGAAATTAACTTACCCGTTTGCTCTTCCGAATTCAAAAACATGGCCAAAGTGGAAAACCTGGGTACATTCGCCAAGTTCCTAAGGAATGCATATGTAGAATGATGGCCAGGTGAATCTGAATTAGCAGGACTGGAGGCTGGAGTCTCACCACAAACCTTCTGCCCCAAAACATTTAGCATCTCCTCCAAGTTTGATATTTCCAAGGAGTCTCCAAACACTGATGGTAAAGATTCAGGAGGTATTTGCTGAAAATAGAGAGAGGAAGGATTTTGCATAAAATCTTTAATTTATTAATCTTGATTTACCCATCCAATCACCAAAAAAACAATATAGTCAGGGATCACAATTTTTCAAATGCATACATTAGCATAGATAACCAAGAGCTCACTGTACTTCAATTTATAGAATCGGAATTCTTCTTTAATTTTAAATTATATTTTAATTCTCAATGACGATGTAACTTTATGTAATCTGTAGCCGTTTGTAAATAATTTTTTAAAATAATTATGGAACCAATATATGTTTTTTTGCCTTTCTTTGTGTAAAAGGATTATTACCGTTAAATGAATAAATTAGTTTCAACATTAGTGTATTTGGAGGTTTAAGTGAAAAAGACACAAATTAAGAATGAGAACAGATATTTTGAACAAGATCTCTTTCACTCAGTTACCACAAGAAACTTTCAGGAGGAAGGAATGTGATCATCACATTTTTAATTCTTAAGCATACATTTATCTACAAGTTGTTAAATAAGCAATAAAACAATGTTGATGTACAATGTTGAACCAATTTTTAAACTGGTTGAAATTGCAATAAAAGAGAGAGAGGGATGAATTATGTTCACCTTATTACTAATGGAACACAAGATGTGAAACTACACACTTACTTTAGCAAAACAATCTGGCATACCAATGTGAGGAAAACAATCCCCATTCAAACTTAAATATTTCATGCAAACTAGCATTTAATAGGTACCATATTAGTGAATATCATCAATTTACAATCGAAATTTAAAAAATAGCTCTTCCTTGAATTACAGCATAAAAGTAAATTGTCATATTTGCATCAAACAAAACACCACGAACATTTAGACACTGAAAAGTGGAATTTCTCACTGTCCGTAAATGAGCATTTTAAAAACTTTCATATGGTTGTTTGATTGTTCCCACATCCACCATTGAATGAAATGAAGTGAGGTGTACTGTGTCACTCTATTGAGAGAGAAATTATATATTTACAAGAAGGTATTTCCTGCTCAACAGTAAGTCATTCAATATGGGACAATGTGCCTGTCTGAACAACTGCAATTTAATTCATACTCTCTTTACAAATGGACCAAAACCCATATTATTCTTGAGATCCATGCTATATAATGCACTGATGGCCTCCAAAATGCACACCTGAGTATATTTTAGGAAAGATTTGCATGCAATTAACAACCCATGGGAATATATAATAATGTAAGTATATAAAGAATAACCAAGAGCTCACTGTACTTCAATTTATAGAATCGGAAATCCTCCAAAATGCACACCTGAGTATATTTTAGGAAAGATTTGCATGCATTTAACAACCCATGGGAATAAAGAATAATGTAAGTATATAAAGAATAATAAGTCCCTTGAAACATAAATTACCCACATAATTTGCATATCACAAGAGATGAATAATAGATTTGTCAAATTATTAAACTTTTTAATATATGTACCACAAAGTATTTTTTTGGTGTGTAGGAGGAGGAAATGGTTAACGAGGTATGGGATGAACTGGAGTTAGGGATGAACATTGGTGGATGATTCATAAAATCAGTAAGGGTGTATGGATGACAAACCGTTAGTTTGTCAGTCAGCCAAGGGGTTGCAACCATTGCTAAGAACAATGCAAAGTCAGTCCAATAGGTATGCAATGAGAATAAATTATTACAAAACAAAGATTATGCAGTTTTTGAGAGAGAGAGGAAAGATAAGTTAAATATTACAATAGGAGTACAAAAATAGAGCAGGTTGAAATATTTAATTAGTAACCAAGATGGTCAAATAGGGACATAAGGAGAAGAATTGTGTTCGACAAAAAAGCTTTCACAATGAGGATAGAATTGATCACAGGGATGTTGGAGATGGATGTTAGAAAAAGGCTTGTCAAAACTTTGATAAGGAGCATGGTTATGTACAGCACAGAAACATGTTCACTGTAGCAGGATGATAGATGTAGACTGGAAGCTTTAGAAATGTAGGCGTGGAGAAGGATGGAAAAGGTGAAGTGGACAGAAAGGAAAACAAATGAGGAGGTGCTGTGTATGGTAGGGGAGGCGAGGGAAATGTTGGGAGAAATCAAAAAGAGGCAGGAAAAATGGATGAAAAGCATATTGAGTAGCAATGTAATGTTGAGGACTGTGATAGAGGGGAGCATGTTAGGCAAGTGAGAGCAAGGAGCAGGAAAACAGGTGAGACACATTTTGGATGGAATGAAAGGAGATAGGAAGTATGTGGAATTGAAGAGGATTTTATTGTAGTTTCTGAATAAAAATAGAAAACAATCATGTACTCTCTTCATGAAGGATATGGATGCTTGTTAGAATTTTATATAAAAATACTCTCTAGCCCCTTTTGGTGGTAGGTGTCCCATTCGTAGTTAATTTCAATATTTTTCCTGTAATCCTTATTTCAGGAAACAGAAAACTGAGCTGCTGACAGAATTAGAATTTCAACTAATGAAGTCAAAAATACATATTCTATGAAATCTCTTCAATATCAAGCATATTAATTTCCATTGATCAAGTGAAATCAGGTAGCATGGAAGGTGTCTAACACAAACATTCAATATGAAGGCAAAGAATGAATTTTAAGTCTGTGCAAATCCACAAGACTGAAAGATACTACTCTGAAAAAAATAACAACCTTCAAGTACATAACAGCCATTTCTGGATACATCTTGATCCTTTTCCAGTTCATGAAAAACTGGACTGATGACTTTGGAGGAGGTGGAAGCTCGGAGGGCGCTGGCTCCAAAGTCTCCAAATTCCTTTGGCTACTGTTGGAAGGTGAAATCCTCTGACTGCATGTCTCAACGGCTTCCGTGGATTTCACTGCACCAGAGACTGCATCTCCATCACAGCCCAAGGAACTGGGCTCACTCCCATTCACCTCCTTCACGGGAACTAGCCTCAGCGGCTTCTGTGTCCAAATTGGAAATAACTCTTAAGAAGGCAGAGGAATTCAGGAGAACTTTTCATGAAAAATGAGATTAAATGGACGAACACACCAAATGACTTGAAAATGAAAACACTAGAGTGGGAGAAACAATGTTGTTTAAATAGGAGTAAATGAACTACTAACTTTGCAGTTTCCACATGAATCATCTGCAAACTAGAAAGTTAGATCATTCACTCTCTACCACAAAGGAGTTTCATGTTACTTACAATGGAATTACACAAGTCATGTGTCAATGCAACAATTTCAGTGTAAAAATCATTTGCCTTGACTGGCGACGGGTTTGAATCCCAGTCAAGGCGAATGATTTTTTACACTCTGAAATTGTTGCTTTGAAATGCATATTAGCGGATGACTCCATTAAAAGTTACTGTTGTGGCATCTCCCACAGTTTCTTGGAACAGGTCACCTACTCAAAAAACTGACATACATGGTTTATTGATTCATGTTGTACATTCAAATGCATAATCTAAAAATTTGAATGAAATAACACATACCATATTCATGACTCACACATTTTCTTCAAGTTGCTTAACTCTTTCATGATCTTCAAGAAGGAGTTGGGTATGTAATATAGGTGATAACAGTATGATATGATGCAATGCCTAAAAAGCTGTCACTTCTATAACTCTCAAAACCACTTGACCAAACTGACTGGGCTTAAACTATTCTCATTATTCTCTTTGGCTCAAGTCTTAAGAGCGCACATCACCACAACAATTATATAATCAATTCAAAATCTAATATACTAAAATGATAATAAGACTAAATTACATGAATACTTTATGATGGATCTTATGTATTCTCCCATACCTTATTGACTCAAAATTTATAACATCAGTTTGCAATTCCCAAATCACCAGCAAATAGTTTATTTATCATCACTGCATTATGGTAGTTACAGGATGAAATTAAAAGACATGAGATTACAGGCAGAAAGGATGTTGGCAGGACTTGGGAGTACACACACAAATTGAGGCATAAAAAATGGCAGGAGTATTGAACTTTACTCCTTTCCACTAAACTGCACAAAATTTAAAGTTGGTTATCCCCAGTTATGCATATATTTCCAATAAATTTAGAGGGTATGTGGGCTTTTGTGGTAAAAATAGGAGAGCTAGGGTGGGGAAGGAGTGGGTAATGAAAGAATACATTATCTGTGCATTACATAATAATAATAATAATAATAATAATAATTTATTCATTTTAAAAATGGTACAACCATATTAAATGTCGTCAATATAAGTATTATTTAACATATAAACATACTTCCTTAAATGTGATGAACATTGTCACAAAAGAATTCATCCAATGAGTATAGTGGGTGAGCAAGTAACCAGGTATATACCCTATTCTTGAAACTCTGGATACCATCTGATTTCAACTGAGTAGGGAGATAGTTATACAGTCTTATGTTCATATTGTGAAATGTGTTGTATGTTGATGACAATCTACAATAAGTAGTATTTAGATTCGATTTACCTCTTGTGGAGTAGTTATGGAGGTTGGATCTTAATTGATAAGTTTCTAGATTAACTTTCACATGAATCAGAGCCTTAAAGATATACAAACAGAATACAGTCATGATTCCATACCTAATAAAAAAAGGTTTGCAGGAATCACGTGGTGGTATATTAGCAAGAGAGCGAATAGCTCTCTTTTGCAGTAGCAAAATTTGTTTAACATGAGGGGAATGACCCCATAACTCAACACCATAATTCAAATGACATTGAAAGAAGGCATGGTAAAGTGTTAAACGATACTCATTTGAAATGAGAAAGTTGAGCTTTCTTAACATATAAACAGCTTTACTAAGTTTATTACAGGTCTGACTGATGTGAGTCTCCCAATTAAGTTTTGTATCAATATAAATTCCTAGTATTTTAGCAGTTTCAATATCAGTTATTTTTGATTTAAGACTGCACACAATATGCTGAGTTTTGTTAGTATTTAATTGTAAATGATTAACTTCAAACCATTCCTTAGCCTGTTTTTGGGTAGCACTAGATCGTAACTTTGCATCTTCTAGATGTTGACACCTTCATGATATTATCACCAGTGCACTCAATAAATGAAACAAGAGGTCTATTCTGGTTGGGAGAAGACATTCTCACAGAATGAATCACTAAAGTATACATGGCTAATCACTTTCAGTGCAAGAGTGATTTTTGAAAACCCTTCTGGTTTGCAAAATGATTTTTGTTGAAATAGTTTGGTAATCATAATAGATTAGCTTATCTACTGTAAAATCTTTAAGTGAAAAATTACATGCAGAGTATGAATACGTATTTGAGACTAGTGTAAAAGACAAGGGCCAAGATGCCATTCCTCAGAGTGTTAGTTATGCTCGAAGGAATATGCCATCATAGGGTTTAAGACATAGACATACATGAATCTTGTGCAGTCAATATGTTATGTTAGAGAGACAGAGAGGATAGGGTATACCAACCAAAATACAAATGAAAAAATGATAACAAATACCAGGACATCTATGCACCAGTAGTTCTCAAAAACAGGAGAGAATGTGTGAGAGGAAAAAAAACATATGCAAGGATAGAGTAGCACAGATGATAATAGTAAGAGATAGTAAAATAACTGAAATAACGTAAAATCAGGCTTTTTATTTATCTCTCCCACCCCGAGAAGGAACATTCTTGAAGCATATGCATGCAATTTTAGTTCAGGTTTGATGTAGAATACTGGAGACGAAAATTACGTGTACAATTCTCTTTTTCACCAGAGAGTTGTGCATCATTAAGAGCCTGAACTCTTTTAAGTGGTGATTCTGAACCAGTTTTACAACAAATCTGAAAAACATATTCTCTGAGTAAATCAATTCACATGAAACAATTCATACATATTTCACTGAATCAGGACTTGGCTTGATTGTACTAAATTGAAACACTTCAAAGTTTAAATGATGTTTGTGGACATCATACATCTAGATGCACTTGCCTTAGACCGGAGGTGAGGTGGTTTATTGATCGGCTGAATGGTTTTCCCTTGGTAATCCTTCCACGGAAGGTCTTCTTCAGACATTCTTCCAATGCTATCCTCTTTGGAGCTGTCATCAACCTGCTTTCCTGGACTCTCAACATTTCCTATAAAAAATTATGTCACTTATAAATTGACACTCCTGATCATTTCAACAATTGGATGGTAGTGCTATGTTATCCTAAGGTAATGTAAAACATTTAGCTTTCCAAATGGATTGAATCTTGGAAAATATTATTTCCACATTAAAACTCACACCAAGTATGAATGATGATTTTGCCAAGTGGACCCAATACACTTTCATTCAGAATAAGCAAACTTGCCTTAGACTTGGCAAACATTCATTTGAAGCTAGCCAAATACTCATACTTCAAAAAATACATGGTTTTTGATTAATTCTGGTGTCCATAAGTAGTGAATGGTTGGACCGGAAAGCGAATGTTTTCTTCAAAGCATTATCACTGTAAACAGCTGTCAACATTTCAGCGATTTCTTGATAACTTTTAACGCACTTCACCCAAAAACTTGATGTTGATTCGTTGCTCCATAATTTTGTCAATTTCCATTTTCAACGAACAGTAAAAACAAGGACAAGAGATACTAACATAACTTGCACCGTATGCATAGCTTGACAATCCGCCAAGCACAGAGGGCTCATTGCATCTCAGGCAATTAGCGCCGCTAGTGGGCGGGGCTATAGTCCACATCATGGACGCCAGATTGCACCAGTTCCAACACTTACTGTACCGACCACATATTTCATCAATTCCAATTTAATCTAATTACATTGGAACAAATTTTGATCTCATACTTGGGAGAAAATAACTTGAGTTTTAACGCTCCATACAAGACAACCCAATTAAAGAGTTTGCAATTTTTTACCATCAAATCCCACAGCAATATGTAAATGAAAAATATCCTGATTCAGGGTGGTTGCTCATTTGATGCCAATTCCTGACTCACTCCAAATTTTAATTCAATTCCCTCAAAACAAGATGACCTGACATGGCAGTTAGCACATTATAATGTTTATCTTCGGAAACATTGATGCAGTGTTCTAGATACAAGTTTTTTGAGTCAAAATTTGAGTTTTGTCATTTTGGAAAATGGCAAATACCTATGCTATGCTAAGGCACAGAAGTTTACACATTCATAGATCAACTTCAATCATCCCTTGGTTTGGCCTTGGTTTCCTGCTATTTTTTGACTTTTGTAGGGTTTTGGCTTGTGCATTACTATTACTTGAATATTCTAACTACTGAGAATACTTCTCATCATGAATTCCCAAATTCCTGACCCAATTAAAAAAAATTAAGGCCATCTCCCAATTCCTTTCTGAGCCCTCAAAGAAACTGAGTACAACATTAGTTACCAGACTTTTCCCAACAGTGACCACCAAGCAATTGGCCATTTTTACCTCCAACGGCCACTTTTCCCCACACTTAAAAAAGAAATCTATGCACAATGAAATTTCCTCAAATGGAAATGACTTCAAATGTATCAACTAATGAAAACAAATTCCAGCAAACCTTCTCCTGATATCTCCTTCACAACACTCTCAACCATTTCATCTCTGCTCTCCTTTGATTCCAGGTCCTGGATCATTTTCTCAAGCTCAGCTAGCTTCGTCTTTGCTCCTGAATTGCATGGCTCTAGTGAAAGCACCCTCTGCAGATCACGTCTTGCCAATTCCATATTCCCAAGGCCTTCCCAGGCTGATGAACGCCTCAGCCAAGCCTTGACATATGAACAATCAATGCTAATAGCTGTTGAGCAGTCCGTCTCGGCCCTCTGGAAACTTTTGAGAGAGAAATTGGAAAGGAGTTTTAATTTAGCACCTTTTTCTTTTCCTGGACCAACTCATTTTTCACTTAACTTCACCTACTCTGAAAACACTGATGATTATCACTCCCAAATTTTATCTAAAATTAGATCAATATTTTAAGACTCTAAAATACATATAATTAATTTGTCTCTCACATCATCTTTTACAATTAATGCAGCAGAGCATCATAGCTTACACCGAGGACAAGTTGATGGCATAGACACCACAGCAATCAACCCAAAGGTTGGTTTGAAAGGAGAGAATGATCCTATTAAAACTAAGCCTTATATGGACATGAGATTCACACACCAAGAGAAGGGAGCTGATACCTTCCCTTTGTCTGCCTTCAGTTTTTCAGTGCATTACCCAGAATCAACATCCTCTCACCCACAGGTACTGTCCACAACTCTTACCACCTTCGATTATACCCAGTGACTACATAGTCACACGAAAGAAAAAATCATATTCAACATTCAAATAAGCAGTGAAAAAATTTAAACAGGGTGAGATTCAACCAATGTAATGAAAAAAGTTGAAGTATGACCAAAAGGAGTGAATGTTAAATGTTATACTTAATTCGAATTCGCAGTTTATGAGGACTGATTGCAAGAAAGTTGCAACAAAAACTGTGACCAAATGTCTTTAAGGATATTCCACATTAATGCTCAATTCATAAACAGTAAAATTAAAACTAAACCATAAGGTTGATGAGAAAAATATTATAATTGGTTAGTTTCAGTGATGATAAAGTCACCAGGTAACTTTCAGCGGCATAGTTGCCTAATGGGTTACGATCTCAGGTTCTGACAGGAGTTTTTCAAATTTAATTCCTGTGCTGATACCTAAAGAGAGTCCCATACATAATGAATCATTGTGATTTTATCAGAACTGAGCTTCACCTTTATGTTTGGAAACAACCTTTGGGTTGATTACTGTGCATTTCAATCCAAGGTAAATTTAAAAAGATGATTTGTACAGACAAGATATTCCAGTGAAACGAGATGACACAAAGAAGAAGACTGTGATTGAGATCTTAAGGATTTATTTAATCAGACATTATCTGAAGTTCACCTTGAGATGTAGAACTGGACATGTCTATTGATTCCCTAAGGGGTAAATAGGAAAGGATTAGCATCACATTAGAAAGTGAAGAGATCAAACAAGTGCAGAGAGCTTTAAGTATTTGGGAAGTGCTATTGCCGAAGACATGTCCTGTTCTGAGGAAATTCAAGTCTATGGGAAAAGAGGGATTTAATAATAAGAAGAAGTTACTGTGCAGACCTTTGAAAAGGGAACTGAGAAAGAGATTGGAAAGATGTTACATCTGGGGTGTGATGTTGCACGGAACAGAGAGATGGAATACTCGGAAAGATGAAGTGAAAAGTGTAAAGAGGCCTTCGAAACGTGGATCTGGAGAAGGATGGAAGGAAGAAGAGAATGGGAGGTTAGAGTGAAGAATGAAGAGTTGGAGAGGAGAGAGGGACAATACCTGTAGGTTAAAGATAATGAAGTAAAGGAAGGTTAGGGGAATAGGGTAGGAGGAGGAAGGAAAGCCTGTTGAGTTGACTGAGCTGGAGGGAATGTTGATGGAGGGTAAGAGAGGAGGAGGAGGAGGGAGGAAGAGTTAGTTATATGATATTGGACATGGTTAAGATTGGAGGAGGATACGAAGGAATGAAAAGGGAATGGCCCAGGATGGGGAGACAAGGAGGTCAACCGTGGGAGAACCTGACACACCACAAAACAATGGATTACAATGATTGGTTCCCTGAAAAGCACACATCTGGAAACTTTTCCTTCTCCTCCCCCTCTCAGTTGCAAATAAACTTGAAAACACTACCCAATCACCTTCAGGTCATATTAGTAATTATTTCATGAAAAAATAATTAAAATTACCAAAGATTGCCCCTTTAGCAATCCAAAAGCATTAAGGCTCAAATGTAGTGAAATTGCATCTCAAGGAATAAGTAAAAAAAAAACTTTTTACATATTCCACCCAACCTCATCGTGATGAAACCACACCCTGGTGATAAAACTGGTCATGCGCAATTATGCTCGGTGAAATCTACAGAGTTATTTATAACACCTCAGGATGCCTTTTTCCTGATTCTTTGTTTGAATGTGAAAACAAAATTATTTTTCCCCAAAATCAAAAAGGCTCATCACAAACAAATAACACAACAGATGGCCCAAAAACCTGCTACAATCAGTTTGCTTTGTAATAATCCTCGTAACTGAATAAAATGGAGCAGAGCAACAAAGCCATCCTCAGATTCATGATGGCGAAATAATTCATAACGGAACTGATTAATGATGGGAAAAGAATAAATACTTACTCCTTCAGCTTTAGGTAGCAGAGGCCTCTATTGGCAAAAAAAATAGCATCTCTAGGATATGCTTTGATTGCTTTTGTATAGCAGTTAATTGCCTCTTCAAAGTTTCCAGCTTTCACATGATTATTTCCCTGGCGAAGAAACGTCAAAATCATAAGAATGCTTTACCCATTAAAAAAATCATAGAGAAATGTAATTAAATCATTGTTGTACCATTTCCTTTTCATACATTGCTGCTACCTTCATCTTTTCTTCTTCATTGGAATCTATTTCTTCACATACTTTTTCCTACATAAGAAATTCAAAGAAAATTTTAATAGTTGTATCGTTAGAAAATGCATATATATTCGTAAACTCTTTCAAAAACAAATCAGCTTAGCATACTTAATCAAATATAACATTAAGTCCAAGCTGAATTCAAAATTTTAACTTTTAACTAAATTTCAAATAATGTTTTTATCTTACTAACCCAGGTTTCAATACATAGTATAATCTTCATGTGCACTTTCAAGCTTAACATTCAATCATACATACCTTAAATTCCTCTCAACACCTTAAGCTCCCCTTCCAAGGAATGCTGTTACCATTAGTTGAGAATCTGACCACACTGAAATCTTTTCATGAGGAGATAATATAAAGTTTTATTGAAAAGGACAGTGCAATATTTTTTCGAATTTCATACGATGTTCAAAACGCTTTCCCCTGAACCCCCCACTCTACTCCTATCCAATTCCAAAATGCCTCTTTTTGCCTCCATATCCTTGCCCCATGACCAAAATGTATGTATATATTTGAAGTTAAAGCTTGAAAATTCACCTGAAGATGAATGTATTGAAACTCAGGCTGTAAGATTAAAACAATAAGTTGAATTAACAAAGTTGCAATATTTCTTTCTTCATTGGATAAGTTTCACAAAGTCAAGCTGAAATTATAGATTTCATTCTAACTAAAATATTTCCAAGGTGGATTTTGAATGTTTAGTGAACATTATTTGATTGAAAGTTTTTCTCACACTGCAACAAGCACCTTCTGAGAGTGAAGAAGCTTCTTTACCATTGCATATAGGTACTCACTTAAACATGTAAGATGTTGAACTATGACGGCAGCTAAATTAAATGTGACCAGAACATCTCAGTCCGCATAATTTATTGAGCAAAATTTTTATTTCGTCAAGGTGTTAGTTTAATGCTCATTGTACACATTTGTATATGAAGTATCAATCACAACTCTTTCCTGATTTGTACAGTAAGTGATGAATTCAGATGAACGGTGCAGATCTTCTGTCTGGAATATTTGCTAACAATGTGACGTGTTCCATACATGTCTCAAACATGTCTTTTACAAACCAATATACATCATTATCACTTTATGGCAATGCTCTCCATCTGTGTGTCTATGTGACCTTGCCCTCTTCAAATATCTCCTAATAACCAAACCTCTTCTCAAATAAAGGCTACTGTGTTCCGAAAGTAATGCCATTATTTTTTTGCATAATTTATTGAACAGATTTGCACAAACACTTAAAATTCTTCAAACTACTGTTCTTGGGCTTGTATACATTTTTTCCAGTGACTCTGCTATGACCGGTACGCACCCTGGAAGGCGTCTTTGGGGACCTCTCGCATAGGTCTTCGTCACGGCTCATTGGATCTCTTCTACGGACGAACAACGGGTTCCTTTCAGGCCTGCCTTAATCCAAGGGAACAAAAAGAAGTCTCCTGGGGTGACGTCAGGACTATTAGAGGGGGATGGGACAGTGTTGCCACCTGGTGTTTGGCCAGGAACTCGCGGACTCGTAGCTCATTATGGCACACATCTTGGGCACGAGCTTGGTGAACACTTTCCTCACCGCTAAATTTTCAGTAACAATGCAAAACATTACAGTATACCACAAGTTCAGTTCATTGGCAATCAAATTGATACTCAATCGACAGTCAGAGTCCAACAATTGTCGAACACAAGCCACATTATTGTCAGTTTTGCTGGATAACAGCCGCCCAGAGCGTTGTTCGTCGTGAACCTCTTCCCGCCCTCCTTAAAGGCCTTTCACCACCTCGAAACTTGTGAGTAGGATGGAGCAGAGTTCCCATAAACCTCACAAATCATTTTGTTAGTCTCCCTCACACGCAGAGGTTTACATTAACTGACGTCCTGCTGCTTTCACAGCTTGGAGAGCACTGACACCAGTGTTGCTGCAAAGCTTTGCGTCCCTCCATCTACTCCAAGTAATTTGATCCCACTCCAACCAACATGAGCGGCGCGGGAAATTCAATTGCACTACTTTCGGAACGCACCCTGTATGTCTTCGTTTATCATCCTCTTTACCCAGCTAATAATGGATACCCCATTCCCATACCTTCCTTTATATAAACAACTGATATATTATATACGTTCAGGCCCAGATGATTTATTTATTTAAAACGCAAAAGGGAATATTGTCCAAGTTAAAACACTGGAGCTGAATAGTATCAAAACTACAGTAACCCGAATCTTGGCACAGGCAGATGTGAAAATTTGCACCAAGGTAGAGCCATAGTTGCAGTTCAATCCTCTGCAGCAGCAACAAACATACTGAATAAAATAATAAACACAGCAGATTTCTGATAACAGCAATTTGCATAGTCAATGTTCTGCTCACTATTTTCCCATAAATCCCTACAGTACACATCCTAAGTAACTTTCATCTATCGCTTGAAATTATTTGAACAAGACTAGTACATTATAATTTGGATTTCTCACTATCATTCTATTTATACTAGAATACAATGTTATATATGAGTAAGAAATGAACGTGTGAAAAAACTGAACTTAAGTAGTATGTATACAATAATTAGCAACATAATTAATGAAGACCTGGACACCATAAACGCATTGGAAAAAGTAACATAAGCAACTTAGGAACTTATAATTCCGAATATTTAAGTGTTTTTTCACGGAATAAATCACCTCCTTCAACAGGTATTCCACAAGTTTTACTTTTGAGCCAACATCACTTCCTACTTCTTTCAATGATCGAGGTAATTAATTATATAATTTTATGCCCATTTCCTTGGTTTCTTGGTCAAGTTTTGGTTCTTTCACATTTGTAAAAAAAACCATCAGTACCCATTGTTATCACTATGAACGTCACTGTTTGCATGAGATAGTTCACGTTTCATTTGGCAGTGGTAATTTAGCTTAGTATATAGAAGCATGTTAGAGGAAGTAACTTAAAGTCCTTTGAAAAATTGACAGCCATGAGGAATCATATGGTTTCCCAGAGACAATCGCCACTGCTTTGCAGATTAAACACATTCTGTGATAAGTAAAAATGTTACCAGAAGGTAATACTATAGATAACATGTAAATAGAGTTCACCATAAAAAATACCTAATGTCACTGTTTTGGTGGTAGTCTTTCGTTGTCATTATTGTTAGGGAAATAGTCAGTATTTCAGAATATTACTGTTTAACACTTTAGCCACCCTTCTTGAAAGAAAAGGAGACATTTTCATAACCATTGATTTCAATTACAGGAAAAATGACATAAGACGAGCATTTAAAATCCACGAAGTCAAAAAGCTTACCACATCAAGCTTATCCCATGATTCGTAATCAAATGCCGATATTCTCTTCTTCTTCTCTGGTGCACTGGCTTTCGCACCTTTGTTTCCATAACTTTCTTTTTGTTTGCTTCGAATTTCAGGATATAGCTTCTGTCGACAGGAGATTTTATTGATATACGAGTAATTGCTTCTAACACGTCAACTTAAAATTTATTTTTTTTTTTACTTTACCTCTTCCTTATTATCAATCCCTCTAAGCTCCGCATCTTTCTTTTTTATATCTGCTTCCCAGTTTTTCAAATCTCTTAAATAGGTAGATAAATCTTCCGCATTTTCCTTAACTAGTTTTTGAATGTTAAAAGGATCCATTATCGGGTGCAATAGCGGATCGAAAATAAGTCATTAAAATTCGAAAATTACAACTTCCCCAAATTTCAATTACTTCATTCAAAATGAAATCGAACTTTTACCGACTGGTTGCGGACTGTCAACAAACAAATGAAAGGAGAAATTGGTTTTGCATAACACAGGAAATACACGTAATACCCATGCTTTCCTGTAGATGACACAACGGGCATATCTGGGAAGCTAAGAAACCCAACACTAACATGGAATTATACCGTGTAGCAAGTTGATTTCTGCGGTCCCGCTCTTTAATGACCGCTCTAGTGCTGCAGATGTGGGATTTTTTAAATGTTTAAGATGGTAACAGGCGAATATGGTCCACAAACTGTTAATCACTTATTACATTTCGTAATTATATTAAGAGTAATTTTTATCTGAGGCTAAAATACTTAATGAAATGATGTGAATGACCCCAAATGATAAATTCATATTTCAGCCGACTATGTATGCATGCATAATAGACTGGAAGTGCTGTCATGGTATCAGTGAGTTTTTTACATCCATTTCTGATCCGGGAGACACTTTGTAACATAGTTGTCGATATATGTTTGCCATGACAGAGGCTCATGCACAAAATCCAAAACATTTTTCTTCATTGGAAGAAATTAATATTATATCATTCAGTCTAAGAATATAAGTTGTAATTATTTTCTTTTGGTGGATGCTAAACGGAAAAAAAGTTGTTTATTCCTTTTGATTGACATTGGGTTATCATTGCATAAATTGCCCAAGGAAACATCTCCTTAAAGATATAAAAAAAATGCAAACAATGAAGAGTGGTTTCAGGGTCTTGGCTATTCTTACTCGATTCTATCGAGATAATCGAAGCATTACTGAAATAAATTCTTTGAAAGGCTTCAATATTCTCATTTGAATACCCACCCCGACGACGGCCATATTGGAATTTCCGACTGCAGCGTTCCCTAGAACATTAGAAAATGAACCTATATATATTCTTCCATGATTGAGCCTTGAAAAGCAAGCAGAGAAAAAAAATACATTTATAGTGCATCTGAGAAAAGGCAACGGGGTAGGGTAGCCTGTAATCAGTTTTTCAAAAGTTTATTTCCTGTTTTGCGTTATCTCATGAGCCACTAACAGTCCAGGGAATAAGGAAAAGTGATTTAAAATAGAGAACACTAGAAAATGAAGCCTGGCTTTTACGAAGTAGACATAAATAGAACAAAATGGGAAGTACCTCAGAGATACCAAATGCTATCTCCTGTAGGATCTGGAGCTTACGGTCAAGTTTGGTACGCTTATAATTTTAATTCATTTCCTACAATTTTGCACAAGTTACCATTGTATTAAATATTGCCAGTATAGTGAAGTTAACTCACTGTAACCGGTAGACGTAGTTACCGATCATATGTAACATATGTCATAACAAACCATTTGTAGGGGAATACGCTAGGATAAAGTTGTATTTTCAATTGTCCATAGTGCCCAATTCATCGGAATATATGACCTAACCTTGTTGTTCGCCTTTTTAGCTCTGCCATAGATACCCTTACGAGGATTCAAGTCGCAATCAAGAAACTTGCTCGGCCTTTCCAGTCCGCTGTGCACGCGAAAAGAACTTATCGAGAACTGCGTATGTTGAAGCATATGAACCATGAGAATGTGATAAGCCTGTTGGATGTATTTACCCCATCGACAACCCTGGAAGACTTCGATCATGTGTAATTATGAATTAAATTTTTAGTAATTAACGTGATTATTTTATATTTAATTCATCCTTTCGGGTGTATTCCGTAGAGCTTTTGAGGTAATATAACACTATATTTTCCATTATTAAAACTAATAACAATATAAAATTTCGTACCCTAAATTAATATAAGAACAACGTCAATTCATAGGTATCTAGTTACTAATTTAATGGGAGCGGATTTGAACAACATTGTGAGGACACAGAAACTCTCAGATGACCACGTCCAGTTTTTGGTGTATCAGATATTGCGGGGCTTAAAATATATTCACTCGGCTGGAATTATTCATCGGGTAAGTAAATTTCATATTGGAAGTATTTGTATTGAACTTAAATGCAATTATTTCAGCCAACGGAAATGAGCATAGTGAAACATTGAATAATCCGTTAATACACCTGGTTTTGTTGGAATAATGGGACTTATTCAATTTTTATTTCAAATTGCTAGACATTAATGCCTTTTTCCTTTGTCATTTGATTAGTTTTATTATTAGACACGTATGTGGATACAGGTATGGATTCCCCACCAGTACTTGTGTACATGGGATTCCTTGTGAAACACTGCCATAATTGTGTGGCATAGGCAATGTCGTAATTCGAGACCTCCAAGGCTTCCCTTAAAAGTCATATCTTATTTATAGTTGCATGATCATGACACAGTTTCAGGTTTTTTCACATAGAATTTTTCATTGTGACCTAGGGTTAGTTACAGCATAACATCTTCAGGTCTGACGACCTAGGTCTGAACATCGTCAGACCTGAAGATGTAATGCTGTCTTGAACCCTAGGTAGTAATAAAAAATTCTATGCAGAGAAGGAAACAGTCTTCTTTCATCATTGCATGATCATAATTGAAAATAGGCCATAATGAACATGTTGGCTGTTAATTTGCATACAGAATAGATTCGAGGTTTAATTAATTTTAATTCTACTATAATATGGACATTTAATCTCAGCTAGAAGCATTTCTTGCATGTAAATGTAATTATCTGAACAAAATATTGAATTAGCAAGCCGGGAGTGGAGTCAATTTTAGTGGCCAGGTGTGGCAGACATCATTTGGAAAGGAAGTCCTGCAAAATGAAGGAAATCATGCATTACTGTTACTTCATTTTTTGAACTCCTTTATTCCTTCTTTACCTTGATGACGTTAACTCTGTGGTTATTATATATTTTTGCTAACAGTGCAGTGGTTTGCAGAGATATCTATAGTCCTGAGGATAAAGTAACTTGTGCAGATAAACTTAATGCAATATAGCATTAGTGTGACACTTGCCAAATGGAATTAAAATTAAACAAGTGTGTCGTGATGCATTTTTGGAATAGCATTAGTTCCCTCCTGAATGTCTTTTGCGTCAAAAATCCCAATATAGTAAGTGTATACTTGTATCGAATTCTTAGGTATTACTTTCCCTCACTCATGACATCTCCTGGCCGAAATATGTTGAGAGAAATTGTGGACAAACTAGCAAAAAATTAGTTTACTGTGAAGGCTTCTGTCGAATGTTGAACAGCAAAAAATTAGGATTTATTTGGAGAGCACGGGGGACATGCAATTAAAAGGCTAAAGATAAATGTAACCTTTCCCTGGTTAGGCCTAGGTTAGAATATGCATCTAGTACAAGGGTAGTTCGAAAGGTACTCGGAATCATTGCCAAATTTCAACTAGCACATTGAGTTTCCCCACGTAGGAATGGGTAATCCTGTATGAATAAACACGTAATGCATCAGTGATTTGAGAGGAGATTTGGTGCGGATGTTGTTCTGTTGTAGTCTCCGTGTAGTGATTTGTGAAGGTGGAAAAAATTGAGATTTGAGCAGTGATTAAATACTTTGCAAAGAAAGGTATGAAAGCAAAGGCAATTCATGCCGATTTTCAGAACACCCTGGAAGACTCTGCTCCTTCATATTCAACTGTTGCCAAGAGGACAAATGAGTTTACCACTACCCCAGAAATAATTGCAAAAGTACATAAAATGATCATGGAAGATCGCCAACTGAAAATGTAAGAAGTCGCTGAAGCTCTAGGGATGTCATCTGAATGTGCATATCACATTTAAACAGTAGAATTGCAGATGAGAAAATTATCTGCCTTATTATCTGCATGAAACTTGGGTTCATTGCTATACCCCAGAGACAAAACAGCAGTCAAAGCAGTGAAAACATAAGTTTAACAGATTCAGGCTTAAGGTCGTGGAAGTTTTTCATGATGAATATAAGGAGAGTTTGCACTTTTCCACAGATTTATTAGCGTACAACGCGTTTCAACTCACAGAGTCATCATCAGGTACAAGACAAAATTAACAGTGAGGAGTCCATATTTATATATTGAGTTACGGTTGGGAAGGGAAGGGGAGTAGGGGGGGAAAGGAGGGGGAAGAGGCAGTGAGGTTACTGAGAGCGAAGAGTGGAGGGTTAATGACAGGAAAAAACGAAAATTGGGAGACGAAGGAGATGGAACGTTGGTAGCAGGTTGAGGCATAGCAGGGGTTTAACGAGGAAGGCTTAGGAACCTCGGGGAAGGAATTGTCCAGTGAAGGAAAAGGGGGGGGGGGGTGGCAGGAGGAGACGGGTTAAAAGGGTTTTTCTAGGAAGCCGAACATAATGTCTGTTTGTAGTGAAAGGGAGGAGCCACGTGTGTCAAGGGGAAGGGGGGGGAAGGTGAAATATTTGATTCATGGAAAATAAGATGTCCAGTGGTATTGGGAGATAGGAGACCCGTGATTCAAGGGGGGGGAGAGAAGGGAGGAAGGTGAAATCATGAAGGTGGAGGGGAGGTGGGAGTTCGATTTTTGTTTTATTCCTGAGGAAAGGAATATTAAGGATGGGTGAATGGTTCACAAAAGTTTGTTCATTTAGCAGAATGTTTTGATCCTCTTGCAGAATTTCTAGCTGCTCCAATGTGTCAAGTTTCGTCCCCTTGTTCTACAGGTGGAGGATTTCCGTAATGAACTTGCAATCATGCGAACTTGCATCATCCTTATCAGATGCTTGGCTAGGAGAGAAGTTTCATTGCCTGATGTCCAGCATCTCTTATGTTCCTTCACTCTCGTGATGAAACCTCTCCCTGTCTGGCCTATGTGGCACTTGTCACAAGAATCACACTTCACTTTATATACCCCGGATTGAAGGAGGGGGTCAAGCTTGTCCTTGTTTTTACATAATATCCTCCCCAATGTGGAAGGATTGTAAAGAGAAACGTTGTGTGTATCTTTGGAGAAACGTCTGGCTAATTTATTTGTTAGGGAGCCAACAAATAACAATTTACACCACTTTTTTGTATTATCCTCAACGGAAAGATGAGGACAAATTTTGGAAATGGCTCTTTTCTGTAGTTTTTTCTTTAGCATTTTTACAATTAGGTTTGGATTATAGCCATTTGATGTTGCTATGGATTTTATAACGTTGAGTTCATTATTGAAGTTGGTTTTTGATAGGGATAAGTTTACTAGCCTATGTAACATAGCATGGAATGCGGATAGTTTATGAGCAGTAGGGTGGCAAGAATCGGATGGGATTATTATGTTACTATAGCATGGTTTCCTGAATACATAAAAATGATGACAGATGACTCTGTGAGTTGAAACGCGTTGTATGCTATAATAAATCTGTGGAAAAGTGCAAACTCTCCTTATATTCATTATTACAGTGGAAACATGTTGGTCCATCACCACTAAAGAAAGCAAAGGCAATATGATCAGCCGGAAAGGTGATGGCTTCAGTTTTCTGGGATGCAAAAGGGATTCTGCTGATAGATTGTCTTCTGGCTGGTCAAACAATTACTGAACAACACTACACCAACATCCTGAACTAACTGCAGGACCAAGGACTTTTCAAATTACCCTCCTATATGGGTTCCTCATGAAGTTGGATTGATTGTGTTCAGCATAGAGGAGCTAGATTTGTGAAACATTGTTGTGATAAACTGAGTAGCATATGAGTATCAAAATTATTAGACAAGCTAGGTCAGGAATCACTCCCTGAGCGAAGGTTAATTACAGATCAAATCTCTTGCATAAATTGGAAGGATGGCTCTTTAGCGATGATGTTGAAAATGTTATATTAGCCTCATGTTACTTTGTTAAGAGGGATCATGTCAATGAAATTAGAGAGATTAACTAAAGCAAATAGATTTAAGAATACCATATAACAAATATATTTAAGATTTTATTTTTCCCACAAATAACAAAGGATCAGAATAACATTATTTGACCATTTAAGGAGGATTAAAAGGATTTTTCTTTTTTTATTCTAAGTAGGCTACTGTGTTTCTTTTATCCCTCCTAAGCATAGTCGTTGGGCTTATTGTTACTAAGAACTCCTCTTGTATATATAGAGAAGTGTGTCCCATTTGGATATCATGGTTAATTTGCGTGTCATGACCTACATGATTAGAATTATTTTACGACAACATATTGTATCTAAAAATTAAGACAGACTTAATTTTTGCATGCCAGGTGTGTATTCGCCCCTTACTATGTACCCTAGTGGTGTTTTGCAGATTATCATGCAGAATTGGAATAACTGGTCATCTGGTATGATTTTTCAGGACCTGAAACCATCAAATATTGCTGTGAATGAGGATTGTGAGCTTAAGATTCTGGACTTTGGTCTTGCTCGACCTACTGAAAATGAAATGACTGGATATGTAGCTACACGGTGGTACAGGGCTCCGGAAATAATGCTGAATTGGATGCACTACAACCAAACAGGTTTGCTTTCAACCCTCTCAAAAATACTTGTGAAACATCTTTAATTCAATCATTGTGTTGTATGTCACAGTGAGCATTGGTCAGCAGAAGAATAATCTCTGCAGTGTCCAAATTATCTTAGTTTCCTTTCTTTGCTCATGGAGATATTATTTGTTTATAAAAATTGAAGCATAAAAATTAAATAATTACAAAAAGAAGTAGTAAATGGAGCAAAAAAAATGGTTGCCCAGTAGTGAATATCTAAATTTTAAATTAGAACTATTTTCTTAGGAATGTTTAGTAAATAAAAAATTATACTGCTTTTGGTTATTTATTGCAAAAGACAGTCTGACTCTTGTTAGTTGAAATAGACGCTAGGGTGAAATCTCACTTGAAGAACTTCTCTCACATTGTGAGTAATTCGCACAACCATCGATAATATATTTTTTTCAAATGCCTCGCTTAACAAGTGACTTTTTGCCTAATAAAAGGTGAGGAGAGGGGGATTTTGAACCCTTTTGGGCATAGATGGCCAATACTGTACAAGTGAATCATGTTAAAAATAGAAAAAGGTGTGCAGAAGACTGATAGAATAATATTATCGTGACAATTTGAAGCAGTGGTAATGTTCTCCGCCACCATCATAAAGGTGGTGAGTTCAATGTTGCCGTGGTTATAATTTTTTTGGGGTTTAACATGTTGTATTTTTGATTGTTGTGTTGGGAAACATGAAAATTGTTATTGTTGTTTGCAGTTTTCCCTCTAGTTTTTTTTTCATCTTTCTGATAGAATATATTGGTTTTAGATTTGATTCATATAGTGTTTTTTTTTTAATATATTTTCATTTCATTCCAGAATTCGCTAGGATTTCGTAGCGCCAATGAAAATGACAGCATTATTTGTGTTTAGAGCACCTCGAGGAAACTTTACTCCTCACCACCGTTTTTGTATTTTATGTTATTGTCAGGGAAAAATCGTCTTCTCCAGGTCACAAAATACAATTACCTAATTTGTAAAAGTGGTGGCGCAAACCACTTAACTTATTGTCTTCACTATCAACCCATTTAGTGCTAATGAGCCGATCTATCGGCCGTTGGAGTGTGTGCGAAAAATGCCATGGGCCGATCTACCAGACAGGTATTTTTTTGCTCAGACGTTTGCTTTTCTGTGCATTGCAAAGCTTTTGTAGACAATGTTTGAGTATCTGTTAGGATTTCTTATTATTGCTGGCAAATTTTCAGGATGAAAATGAAATATACGTTCACATTTTGGTTTTTTATGGCCATTACGTTTAAGAAGTAGTTTTCTGCGTTGTAGCATATCTTCTTTTCCTGCGCAGTAGATGCAGTATGTAAGCTTAAATGTAAAAGATGTATGATCAAATGTAAGCTTATGTATAAGTGTACATTTTATCATGCGTCTGTATTTCTTAAAAGCTCATCTTTGTATTACTTTATGGTCCTCTTTGTAGTAAGCACTACTTACCTCGTCCTTGTCTAAAAGTTTTTTCCGGTGACATGATGATTCATTTCAAAGGAAATGAAACATTTTATCTTCGCTCTGGTATAGGATTCACCCTAGTGGCCCTTTTGGTGTTTCTTAGGAAAGGCTAGCAGTCTCAATTATTCATTCTGTTGGACTTACTTTGCGTAAAAAAAAACAAAGAATATCTTCTTCCTAGAGTTCCCTGTTTGAACATTTGAATTGATGAGAAATAGTAACTGATTCCCTGGAAATGTTTTTGGAGATATCCCTGATGGCAGAATGTAAATATTAAAAATATAATTTCAAAAGCATCAAACTGTTTGTGTGAGATGAGTAATAGTAGTAGCAACTAATTGTGACAAAATTATTATTGACAAAAGTTTCTAATCTGAAAGTTAAAGTTTAAAGTTTTTAAATTAAGTTTCTATCTTTAAATCTGTTGATTAGTTAATAACATCATTGAATTTTTTTACTGTGCCGGTAACTATTAAAAGTGTATTCAAAAATATTAGCTAAAACAAATTCATATTAGGCTTAATATAAATATCTAAATGCAAACTTGCAAATCCATCAAAACAACCCTGGCATTTTTCGGATTTACCAGTAAAAAGAGGCTGGTATTGAAAGGTTTAATACATACAGGAAAATCTCCCCGGCAAATGCAAGGGTGAAAATAAAATGCTGTAATTTATTACATCGCAAGCAATTAAGTGGAAAATAATTCATTTAAAATGTAAAAAAAATTATACAAAGCCAATAGTTACCATTTGACAGATGGAAAAATTAAAAGAGTGCTAAAACTGATGATAATCAAGTTTCCCCAAAAACCTGTAAGCGAAATGAAAGCCACGAGAAAATTAAACATGAATGATTGGACTGGTGACATTCGGGTCATTACTCAAGAGAGCTGCTGAGGCTGCAGAGCATAGGCAGTTTTTGCAACATTTAAACGTTATCATCCTGTAAACTCTTGTCCATCTATGCCCAAAATGAGGTATTTTAATCTTTTGAGAGTTGAGGGATGTTAATTAGCATGTTTCAATTAAATCCACCATACATGGACCTGGTCCTCAGTGAGATTTCTCCTTTGTCATGCAGTATGTGAGGAAATATGAATAATGAATAGATGCCAGGTTAGAGAGGTCTTTCATTTTGGCATTTGGTCTGATGTATAAATATCTGTCAATCATTCTAATCTTATTAATAATTAATGCTAAGGCAAAAAGATTTCCCATTTGCTACTCACATTGTCTCATTTGCACACATGGATTTTTTTTTCTTTGTTCAGTGGATATATGGTCAGTGGGCTGCATCATGGCAGAATTGCTTACATCCAGGACAATCTTCCCAGGGACTGATCGTATCCTTTTATTGAGTTTATCTTGATTTAACGATTGGGTTTGGGAGTGAAAAGTGATCACCCAAATTTAGCCATAAAATTCTAGTCTAATAAGTCAGCATAAGTGAATGTCTCATAAGCTTAAAAGTTCTTCTAAAAATTAATTTCATGTTGTGGAATTCCCAAAATTGTGGTAAAAATAATCTCCAGGGAATGGAGTTATAGATGAATCATTAAGCATCAGTTTATGGCTTTTGAACTATTAGCTTTCAGATTGATGGCTTGTTTTTGCTTAAGTGACCATAGTTTAATGGCCCTCTCATAAATCCTGAATGGATCAATTAAAAAATAGGCATATTTTTCCAGAATTTTGTATACATTGTCCCTCTTACATTTTTTTTGCTTTCCTTCTGATTTTAAGTAGTTTAAAGCATTTTTCTTGTCTCCACATTCATCATTTTGATTTTGAGAATGAGATTTTTACATGTGTTGTTTTGAACCCTGTACATGTTTTTAGTGTATACTTGTTTGACCTTCATGATTTTAGAAACTGTGTGGCCATTATGGCATATCTGTGTGTACAGGACCATCAAGAGTATGTATCTAAACCTATCACCATGCATAATTACTGCATTGTATGTAATCATTGCATATTTTCTTATTGGTTAATTGAAGCTTCAGGCTTTCTGCATTGATAGCAGATATTAATGGGGGGAAATGTTAGGTTGCATAAAATCAAGTGCTTATTACAGTCATGGCTAGCAGATAACTATTTTTATTTGTACCAGGAGTGGGGAACTGATTCTGCAAACTGTATTAGGTCCATAAAATCATTTGGACCAACATGTACCTGCAAATGATGTTGTAAATATCCAATTGGCAGACAAAAGTTCCACCACTCCTGGTTGTACTCTTTAATCAGCATTCCGATCATTACTCTAGTATGATAAAATCAAGTGATAGGTTCTACCAACAGTTGAATTGGAAATAGTTTCATAATGTCACCAGTACCTTACATGATGCACTGATGTTTCTTTTTAATGGATATTTGGAAAAAAAACCGTCCAATCTGGCAGCAAATACATCTATCTACGTAGCTAATATTTGTTTTTTATTCTTTGCATAAAAGTGTTTTGAGAAGTGGGATAGATTAGAGTAACTCTTCAACCTGAGTTGACATTCAACCTTTCTTTGAATTGTGAATTTGATAAAAACATTATTAAATTTCATATGGAATTTCCTACATGTATTATACATATTATTATTATGATCCTTTTAAAGATGATCCCTTAAAATGACAGTTAAAATGATTATCTACTAATGATTGTTTCATTTAGAAAAACTTTCCATTTTTGTTCCATTCTTATTGATTTTTTTTCTCATAACTTGAATCAAATCCCATGCTTGCATTAGAATTTATTTTACCTTATAGACCCCAAATCAGGAAAATAGTGTGTTCATTAATATGAAACTTAAAAAAATGTTCATTATCACATATTAGAAAATAATTGTTGTCACAAAACCAGTGATGTGGAACCAATACTAAATTTAGATATAACTAATGTCAGAATGAAATAATGTTGTTTCAATGTTGAATTTTGCCCACAATATTCTCTAATTGTAACATATTCTTATTCTTGGCTTTGAAAAGAAAGTTTTGCTCGGCGCAATTTTAATCATTGGCCAATATTTCTATTACACAATAAGCTAATTCTAAACTTTAAAAATTATTGATTAGAAATTGATAGATTTTTATTTTCATATAGATTTCATGGCATATAAGCTATGTGTCGTGAATTAGTGTTTGATGTTGGGAAAGAAGAGAGATTCCATTCCTAATTTCATGTGTGTGCATGCTTTTCGGCTTAAGAAGTTTATGTAGAAGTTACACCATTGAGATTCTTTTGGATAAATTAAATACGGGTTATTTATTACCTTTCAGCACATAAAACAGGTTTGTTATTGCCTTATGCTTAAATTGTTGTGTTCATCAATTCTATGAGTATTTGAATTAATTATCTGCAAGGGTGTATTTTATCTATTATGATTTTTACGGTTGATATACGTCTATATGTATTAATAGAATTTTTTAAAGTTTTCATTCTTAGAATTAATAATCAACAATATATTTGTGTAATAATAATATACTGTAATGTACAAAAATAATTATACTGTGGTAAATTATTAATTTTATATTTAATTATATATAATAATAAATATTAAATTAGTTTTTTTACATAGAGATGTTTTAAGTTTTTCATATTAGCCCATTACTTTTAACAGTTGGGCCAAGTTGTCTGAGAAGAATCTGCAAATGTTAAAAGAGTTAGGGATGTTTGTGAGTATGCTGCTTATAGCCCATATCAATTGAATTTCACTTGATAAAAGGTTTTTTTTTCAAATTAAACAGTGAAATTATCCTAAATGTGATGGTTGAATTTTTAAACAAAGAATAAAGAAATGGACTAGTAACTTATGTGGATTGGCAGTGTTTTCTGTAGGACATAATTGAACCAACTTTCGGAATAACACATTTAACTTTTGTTTTTGTACTACTTTTAAGGTACTGCTTTCGTTTATCAATGTTTGCATGCCCTTGTGAGGTATTGTTGTAAACCTCTTTGATGCAAATGAAGTCTTTCCATTATTCATGAAATTGTTCGTTGAATGTGCGAGAGGAGACTATTTTACGCCTTTAAAACAGAATTTCCAGAAAATTTGCTATGAGAAATAGGAGAACGTATTATAAGTTCTGTTGTAATATATGTACTTATTAACACCGAACATTAATCATTATGTTTTTTTATTCGGTAAATTTACATTCTTGACTGATATTTCTTTAGGTCCTACCATCAATGTGTATTTGGTAGGCTTCATTTTAGTTAGGAAAAGAGTTTTGTTGAAAAATATCCTTCCCTAAAGATCTTGGACAATTGGAGAGTTTCCACCCTTGTTTTGTAGAAATCAGCGCTGCGCTGAATGTCCAGAGCTATACACATCTACTTCAGTCATGTGTTTATGCTGAAATACTTGGTAAAGTAAACTTTGTATCCATTTCTACTAGCGTCTCAGATCATCATCGGATGATGTTTTTGTTGAAATTCGGTCGTGGATTAAAGTTGTTTGTTCTATCATCATCAAGTATTTCAATCCTAAGATTGGTTTAACCACAGCCCTCCATTCTTCTTTGTTCAGTGCTGTATTTCCCTCTCATTCTCTTAATAGTTTCTCTGTTTTACTTCCTTCTTAATTTGGCCAATGTACATGTGATAATGCATGCAAAATGTATTTTACTTATTGTACAGGATTTGCAAGTAGTAATGGACAAGTCTGTTGATTTTAATACCCTTAAGACTTGCATAGAACAACGTTAATCTCTCAAATTTGGGCTAATAAATAAGGAGTAATTTTATATGCAGATGCCATGGTTGTTTCTGGTACATGTTCATAAAAAGAGAATAAATTTCAATGTAATATGTGAACTTTGGAATTGAATTTAGATTGTATATATACAGAACTTCAGTTATCATCCTTATCTTCTATGGAAAATCGGGATATTGACTTCAAAAAGACAAGTTGATGGCTTGCATTATTAGAAAGTAACCTATGGAATGTCACATATTAAGTAAAATCATAGTCTGTAATTACCTAAGTATTGTGCAGGAAAAAACTTTGTTCATTCTGGTTTTTGAAGATTTACCTCAAGCAAAATCTGGACTTCATTTTCCTGAGTTCATCCTGCAGTGCATTATGGTACTGTGAATATTCAATTGTATGTAGTTAGAAAGCCTAGTCTCCATATAGATTACTCCTTATTTATACCTTCTATTTATAAGATTTTTAATAAGGATGATTATTTGTGGATATTAAGTGATAGTGATTATATTGCTGTTTTATTCACCTTTGTCTATCAAATGAAGTTTTAACATTTTTCTGCTTGGTAGGTGCTGTAAATGTCAATTTTGGCTTCACGTGATTATCTGATTGGGTTTTTCCTAGTAATTTGCACCATTTAAAAACCTTATGTTATATGGCCAAGCTTTGCCTTCAACATGCCTGTATCATAAACATATGAAATATTTTGGGCTGTTATATTTATTCCTCCACATTGCTGTTTGTGAGAGGTAGTATAGGCTTATTGTGTTCTCATTGAGCATTGAGGTGTACACCTATCCATTAAACACTATATCATTTCTGTAGCACAATGGTTGTCTTGGTGAATTCTAATGGTGGCATATTTAAGCCCTTGCAAAATGCTGAGGGTAGAAAAAGAAACTTGGTCGTTTGAAGTATTAAACCTTTATGTGCAAAGTTTCTTTCACCCTCTCCATTAAGGAATTCCACAAAGTTGAACCTGAAACTGTTACGCTTTCAAATGCTATTGAATGCGTACATTTTCAGATTTTTGATATTTTAATCTGTATGCTATTCGTTCATATGGTCTGTGGAATTCATGAAAGGTCTTTTGTCTCATTGAACAAAAAGTGCGAATAAATTTCATTCATCCAGGTCATGTAGTTAAGTTTTAATCAGTCATATTTTTGAAATATGCCACTGTTACTATGTCACCTGCATGTCTTTAGAAAGATTTCCACCCTTAGCCATCCTTGTAGATATCCATCAGTTAAATCTTATTATGGAGATTTTGGGAACTCCAAAGGAAGAGTTTATGCAGAAAATATCTAGTGAATCGGTGAGTACACCAGAAGGGAAGGAGTTTGAGGGAAAAGGAGGAAGATTGGTTAATTTTCTGCTTATTTTGTCGTATGTTTGAAAAGGGTTTTCATAAACTTATTTCTTGCATGTTTTATTGATAGGCAAGTATAGTCAGCATAATGCTTGATTAATATTCCAATGCAGATGCCATCTCGCAAGTGAAAATGCATCATAGATTAACTCGTGGTTGCAGTTTTCCTTTTGCACTTGTCTATTTCATTGCACTCTCATACCCATTACTCCAGTATCCAAACATAGGTGTATTTGCACACCCAACAAAGGAATTAAAGGAGCGAAAAATTTCAATATTGATATCTCAGTTTATTAGTTGACTGCTCAGTGAGGGGAAAAAATTGTGTTAGAGGGTTTTGAGTAGGGAGGGGGCAGTTGAGTGTAAAGGAACCCCTGGTGTCTGAACCTGAATGGACTTCCACTCAGTACTTAAAGTGCTCTCAATTAATGGCCTCTTGGTAAACAGAAATATCAGTGTTAGATTTTTTTTCCATACTGATTTTGATGGCTATAGGAATACACATTTTCATGGCAATAGACTGTCAATATCTCACAGATCATTGCAACCTCTAACCAGGCAGAAATGCTGTCAATTACATTTTCATTGGTATCAAAGAATAAGTTCTATTAATTCCATCGGTCATCAAAAGTCGTAGTAATGCCAAAAAGTAACAATAGAGCGATTAAATGATTTCATAAGTGTGACAATTAAGTGATTTCATTAAATCAATATGGTTCAATTGAATTTCATGATGTCATTGTAAAATTTTCATTACACAATTTGCATTTATCAGGATCATTTGTCGTGAATGGTTGTCTGCTATCCAGCCCTCATTATGAAAGAAAAATTGCAAACCGAGCTTAAGTTTAATACTTAAGAACTCTAAAAATTAATGGTTAACAAATTATAATTTTAAAATAAGATTGTTTCAAACTGAACTTATACTGTGGGATTCTTATTTGGTGAAAGTAGCACCAGTAAGAATTTACATGAACCATTTAGTATTGGATGAAAGTGGGGTGTTGTGAATGGATTAGGTCTCTGGGGATGAATTAAAGGTTTCAACAATTTCTTTTTGATTTCATTAAAAGTTTAGTTGTATTTGTTTTAAATTGTTTTGTAAATTTAGTGAGTGTTGTTCACCCTCTAGGCCATAAGTACATTTATCTTTGTGTAAAAAATGGTAGTTCTACTGTTTCCAAGTCTAAAAAATTCAACAAAGTAAGTGAATGGATTATATTTTGTAATTATTTTGCTTCGTTGTCTGCATCTTACACCAATTTGAAATTGAATTAGATTGCGATTAGAGCTTGTTTTCCTTGTGCGGCATCATTGCACCCTGCTTTCCGAAGAGATGACATAGTATGTGACCGACCATATATGCTGTCATACTGCATGAGCTTTTTGGCATGTCTTAAAATACAAGTGTTTCATTCATTTGCACCAAACCTTCTGGGAACTGTAGTGCTTTAGTTGGAGATGCTGTTTCATTTCATTTCAGTGTGCTTTTGAAGAAACTTTTCAACATTCACCCAACCATTGTTTTTAGTCTGAATCACCATTTCCAATCTCTTGCCCATCTATAGAATTATTTATTTTGCCTGGAAATTTAAAGGGAAACATTCATTAAGAAGCTGCCGATTTGATAAGTAAAATTCAGTGTAAAAGGCATTTTGGGAATATTTTGTTGATTCAGTGCATTCTTCACGTTTGTTTAAAATATTTCTCCCCTGCAATGTCCATCCTCATATGGCGTCTTTACATAGTCTTCATGATAGTTTGAGATTTAAATCTTCAATTAGCACTCACAGGAAGTGCAACCATGTATAACAGTGCCATTTTCTCACCATGCATTGTTTAAGCTGTAATCTTCACTTTGTTGTATCCTAAAATACAAGTCTTTTGTGTTACAACTGGTAATGTTATGAAAGATTGTTTTCAGACTTTTTTAATAGTGTAGCGAGAAAAGAAATTCATGTGGCTGTATGATGACCTCAAATGAAGAACATTTTGCAGAATAGCACAAAGTAGAAATAGAAGTAGTTTTCTCCTTTGATAGAAACTTCTACCAAAGAATATCAGATATTCATCAGTTGCCGTTACCTATTGTCTTTATGGATATTGCAACAGCTTCTTCATGTTATCACCATGACATAATTAATGTATTAACGTAGTACATGGACATTTTCCTCGACTGTGCTACAAATTTGAAGCTATTGTTAGAATGGTAGTCTTGAGATGATGATGGTTCATTATTTGACTTCACCAACCATCTTGTATGCTATGGTTAATTTAAGATTTCCATTGGTGTGGTGTCATTTTATTTCCAGCCCCTCAATAATTTACACTTTCCATAGTTGGGCTATAATGTAATTAGTGTAATTACATTTTCACTAATTCCCTTACTTACTTAAGGTAAAGGCGTTATAATAAAATGTGTGTATTGTATTTGTCGTATTTGTATGTCATACATGTATGTATGCTATTCTTGTTTCTCCTTTCTCAAGGGTTTAGATTTTTGTGTCTGGGCTAAGAAATTCCTTATTTGCACAAGAACATGGTCTTTGATTTAGTTGTATCTATTAAATCATCAACATGCTTTAAATTTCTGACATTGGTGTTAAATATTTTTTTGCTTAGTTTTTCATTCCTATGCTTCATTATAATTCTCTTTTAAAGAAAGTGGGTTATATTTTTATTAATTATGTAGCTACTATTAAAATAATTGCAAACTTATTATTCTGGTTTTTTTTTGGATTAATAATTTGTACAAATTACAATGAGGAAAATTTCTTGCAATTATAACAGTATTAACAGTTTATAGTAAGCTTTTTTTTATTAAACTAGTAAGATTTTTTAAAAACTTTTAAGATGTATATAGTGTGGTATGGATTTTTTTGTGTGTACATTTTATTATGGTGTTTTTTTTCTTTTTAAAATAATGATTCTAATTTTGATCATAGTGCATCATAACAAGGCGATTGCCAAATTGTGAGCAAGAGGTTTAATCATGTCATACTCTTAAAATACTCTGCCGATTTGATTTAAAATGGACATTTTTTTTAATAAGCTTATATGATAATGTGGGATTTTGTGTTTTCATGAGCTGACAGTGCTGTAGTTTTGTTAAATTTGACAATTTATATAGGCATGGTAGACATTTTTGCATTAAAAAATATATTGCTTATTATTTAAAAAAAATAAAAGAATACGATTGTTTGTGAAATATCAGCTGCTTATTTGCCGTTCAGTCTAACTTTTGGTCAGCGTGATAAGCTTGCTTACCTCCTTAACAGCCTTCCATCAGATATTGATCTTTTAACACGCATTTTTGTTTTGTGTGGCACACCTAGTGATGAAACGCTGCAGAAAATATCGTGCAAAGAGGTAGGGCTAAGTGTATTTTGTGTCTCTCATGAAATTTTTCTTAACCAATCTCCTTTGGTACCATGTTTCAGCGGACTGTATGTATGTCATCTGCTTACTTTTTTAAAGCACCGTATCTTGGCATTTCTTTTTTCTTTCCTCTCTTGAAAATTTTCTACATCCATGTGCCATTGTATTTGTGCGTGGTTTTAAAATTGTGTGCATGTGATTCATTGAAACTTTAAAATATGTTGTCATAATTATTGTTGGGTTGAAAATTTGTAATTGTTCCTTTAATGCCATTGTCACAAAAATGCATACATTTCAATATTTGTAGGATTTCCTATAGTGATGCCTTAAAAGTTTTTCCTGTTCAGTATTAATCAACCTTGATAGGACTAGTATTTCATGTTAATTAAAGTATTAAATCTATTGAAGGGTTCACAATTGCTCTGGTTAAATCTCTTGAAGTTATTAATTGTTTGGAAAGGTAAATACTTAATGGGTAACATAACAAATTAACCAGGTTAACTGAGTAACTTCCTTTTTCTTTACTTACATTTTTATCTCCCAATAGAGAGAGAGGAATTGTAGAAGTACACAGTGTTAATTTGTAACTTTTTAAGATGTATAATTACAATTAAAAACAAATGATCAGTTTAAATTTTTTCTCTAAATTAAATTTCTGTTTAATACTTTCTAACCCCTTTTGATGGATGTGGAATTGTGATAATGTTTCCCATGGTAATAATAGTCTTTTTCATTTATTAAGTGTGGAGATAATGTATGGTTAAACCAGTTTTTATTGATAGGTAGTAGTAATCCTTTGTTTAATGTCCTTTGTGGCTCTTTTTTATGACTGTTGTCTTTGACAGGTTGAGGAAACATATCAGTTATTACCATCTATTTCAAATATAGCTTAGTTCTGAACAAAGCATTGTCTTCCTTTTTGGCTTTTCCAAATGAGTTGAATGAATGAATGATCAATGTAATTCATTCAAATGAGTCCAGTGCACTTTTTTTAGTGAAACCCCATTCTTTTACATTTAGTGAATCCCCTCTCGTTAATCCCTAAGCCCAGAGTTCCATCATTCCAGGTGACATGCGAGTTAGTGGCACATATTTGGATTAGAGAGGGCTTACAATCCCTTATAAAATGTAAAGTAATTTAAAGGAACTCGAACCCTGATGTGGATGGATTTCTGTTTTGAGCCAAGTACAAAGCTCTACCCTTGCCTATCAAACCAACCATCAGGCTGTTTGTGTAGATTTTTTTTAGACCACGTTAAACTGGTAGATTTTTTTTAGACCACGTAGGTTTTTAAGAAAGTAAAACAGTGGAAAAAATTCAAGAAACTGCAAGAGATGCCACAACAGGAACTTTTAATGGAGTCATAAAATAGTGGAATTGCAGATTGACCACCACCTTGCCTAACCACCCAAAGCACCCTCCTTGCCTTCTTTGTCTGCCCTCCCCATTTCTCAATAAGTATCAATCCCATCAGCAAAAGTCTCATCCCAACCCACTCTCCTACCTCCCTCTCAATATATTACAAGATGAAAAGGTGTAAAATGTCAAACTGTATTACAAGAGTTTAATGAAATGAAATTTTAAATGTAGTTCGCCAATTCTCATAATGTGCTCTCCATCCATTGGAAATATCTTTCTCTAAAGACACATTAAAACCCATAAATAAGTTATTAAAAATGTAATATCATACGGTAATAATTTAGGAAAGAATTCATCTCATTCCCATTGGTAATGTCAATCCCTCATCTCATTCGTATTTACCTGTGCCCTATCCCCGTTCATCACATATTCCTGATGTATGTGCCCATTGGTGGCACTCTGTGAGGATGGCATTGCCTTATTTCAAAGGGACATCCACGTATATGTTAATGAACTGGTAGTAGAAATCAAATTGTTCCAAGAAAACTTAGCCCCTCAAGAATCATGCTAAGTCACTAAATTGCCCTGAATTGTTTGTGTTAAAGCAGAAGTGTTAAAGAATGCTGTGTCTTTCAACACTGATGTCACCCAGTGTAGTTCCATTGGACAATGTTAATGCTACATTGCAAGATCTCTGTAGCCAGTGTCATAGCATATGATAACTCTGGCATTATCTGATTCACCTGAAAATCAGTGAGGGGAAATTAGTTGCAGTTTGAAAAGAAACTTCTTTTTTTTTAATTTATAACTTGGGGAGTAATAAAGTGATTTGATTTATTTCTTGTCGGCAAGATTAAATTATTGATTGTTGAGTCATTCACTGCGCACAGGTTGGGAGTCATGCAGTGTCTTTGGGAAGTATGCGAATTCACCATGAAGAAATAAACTGCTTGTGAAAAAAGCAAATAATCTAACCTTTCAGTGAATTAGGGAAAAGTAGTGGTTATCTCTCCCATTCAATCATTATGAAACATTGGCTGCAGGGATGTTGCTGTATTTTCTCTCTCATCTGAACTATTATTGTGTGCTCTCTCAAAAGTATATTCTGTGATTGAACTTCACGCTAAACTGAAATTGCACATCAATTTCTGTAACCGAATGATTGTTGAGCATTAAAAAAAGAAGTGTTGCCTAAATATAGTGACTGCTGGTTGGTTGCTTAACTGAGGTCACTAAACATTTCAGTTGCCATGGTGATTTTTTTTAATGAAGATTCTTTCTTATTGAATGATTGTGGTTTGGTGTTAATTTGTTTCAGGCAAGAAATTATATAAAGTCCTTACCAGTGATGAAGAAAAAAGATTTCAAGAATGTTTTCAAAGGGGCAAATCCTTTGGGTGAGTTGTTACTGAAAACGTATATCTTACTTTCATATGTAAAAATACCATAAACACAGTAATCAACCCGAAGGTTGGTTTAGTAGGTGATGGTAGAGCTCACCCATGTACCAAGCCCGACGGCGTGTGAAAATTCACACATCAGGGTAGGGGGGCCAGTTCCTTTCCCTGTGCCGGTTATGGTTTCCCAGGAAGATCTGGTACCCGAAAAATAAACTAGCTTGGGTGGAGCTGCAGGTGCCCAAAGTGCCTTGCCCGGGAATCGAACCCGGGACCCTCCGGTCAATAGTCCAACGCTCTACCCACTAGACCACCGCGACCCACTTTACTTTCATATGTATAGGATAAAATTTAATTTCCTTGATGTGCCATTTCAAACACCGCTATTTTTCTGTGAGTTTGTAAATTTAAGTTAGAAAGGCATAGGACACTAGAATTTTTCTTATGGTACTGAAGGAATCATGAAAGGATTGCATTATAATGACAAAATAATTGACTGGTAAACGTGAAACTGAACAAAAAATGACAAAGAAAAACTTTGTTTCAATCCACCACTTTATTTCTGGTACGACTAGCGACGCTATGGCGTCATCCTCAGACCTGAGGATGACGTCGTAGCGTCGAAACTAGTCGTACCTGAAATAAAGTGGTGAATTGAAACAAAGTTTTTCTTTGTCATTTATTAAAATGAACTTCCACAAAGTTGAGGCTGAAACTATGGATTTAGTGAAACTGAACATCGGAGCATAATTAGCATATGTGCCTAGAGACTTGAAAAAAAAGCCAAAGTTTTGTAAGTAATACCACCTTAGTTTTTTATTCTTTATATTTGTATTTAAAAATTATCTTGGTTTATGATTTGTTATTGTGGAAAAGTAAGCGATTGCCATCAACTAAGGTCAGTCTGTGACTAGTGTAGGTTAGGCTGCCAATGCTAAAATATGCAAGATAAAATCTAGTCGAATGAACTTAATCTCTTGCCACCTCTGTTGTAATTTGCATGAGAGTATTGTCAGAAATTATACTTGTTGAGTTTTTCATTCACCATGGAAAATTAATATTTAACATCATTAATCTTTCAAAAGTTTAAAGTTTCATCATAGAGTCGAGTGGGAAATGTGAGGAAGAGTCGCAACAAGTCTCAGTATTCATGATGCATATACATATAGGGTGGGTCGCAGTAGTCTAGTGGGTAGAGCATTGGACTACTGACTGGAGGATCTTGGGTTCGATTCCCGGGCAAGGCACTCTGGGTACCTACAGCTCCACCCAAGCTAGTTGATTTTTCGGGTACCAGATCTTCCTGGGAAACCATAACACCCGGCACAGGGAAAGGAACTGGCCCCCCTACCCTGATTTGTGAATATTCACACGCCGTCAGGCTTAGTACATGGGTGAGCTCTACCTTCACCTACTAAACCGACCTTCGGGTTGATTACTGTGTTTATGGTTTATGCATAACAGGGTACAAATTGGGCAAAAAGGGCATACAGGGTGAAAAACTGTTAACATGTGCCATCTAATTATTGATACTCATTTCACAGCTATCGATCTCCTTGAGAAAATGCTGGAGTTGGATGCCGACAAACGAATTACAGCTGAGCAAGCACTCGCCCACAAATATTTGGCTCAGTATACGGATCCCTCAGATGAGCCAACTTCAGCTCCATACGACCAGAGTTTTGAAGACATGAATCTTTCTGTGGAAAATTGGAAGGGTTAGTACATTATGCTATTTACCATCACCAAGCTTCTGTCCAATTTCTTTATCTTGGATTGTAAATGTTAATTACCATCATGCCATGATATCTTCAGCAATGGTGTCAGTTTTAATTTTTAATTGTTTCTAATTGCAAGGATATAACATCTGCGCATGGGTTGTGCATTCCAAATTTTTATTCATAGGTACCATTACATCTAATTTAACTGACTTAACATTAGACACTGGGTGGTCTGCTAATAGACCATGTTGGGTTAATTCTAGTATGAAATTTTGTATCCTCGGTTCATAGCCAGTTGAAGATCTATTGTTGGGAACTCAGCTGCAGAGGAAAAACATGTTATGAATATAAACTACAATCAGGGAGCATTCATTTCATTGAAGGTTACAGTTTTATTTGTATTTTTTTAGTACCCTGCGAGTCACTATTAGGGTGTGTGGCAAGGGGTGAGTACACACCAGACTAATTTTGACCCCTACAATGGTTGGACAATGTTATTCTGATCCCTTATCACTCATGGGAAAAAATGACTTCTTAAATATATCTGTTCTACACTAAATCTTTATAATTTTATTGACATGATCTCGCCTACCTTAGCTTAGATGGGGCTAATAACACATTTTCAACATCACTGCTACGGAGACATCCTTCCAATTTATTCAAGAGTTAATCTGTGATTTAACCTTTGCTCCATTGAGTGATTCCCAGCCTAACTGCTCTACACTGCATGCGATCCAATTCAGCAATCAATCTAACTTCATGAGGATCCCATAGACTAGCAGCCTATTCTAAATGAGACCTAACCAGTGAAAGATAGCATTTCCCTTCAACCTTGTTCATCGCATTTACCCAGTACTCTTCTAATAATAAGTTCTGTGATATAATTGATGGATGGGCGTTGCATATAAGAATATAGATATGAAATAAATTTTAACAACTTTTCTATTTTCTTTGCCACAGAACTTGTGTACGAGGAGGTGGTTAACTTCGTCCCTCAAAGCTCTCCGCAGCCGCCAAAGGAAGGTGCTTCAGGAACTGTTGCATGTTCCTCGGGAAGTCCTGCCTCCTAAATTATTTTATAATCGATTCGATTGAACGCCATTCTCTTTCTTTCACTCCTCTAATGTCTTATAAAGAATAATACTGTGTGAAGTATTTAGTTTTCCATCTTAGAAAAGAATTGAGGACTGGAGAATGGAGCAAATGAAATATTTTCCATTGTGCATCATAACTTAGAGGAGACAGTCACTGCACAATAGCTGAATCTAGTGTACATAAAAGCACACAATGCTTGCTGTGGTTTTTTTGACTGATTTAATGCATTGGTTGTTGCCATTTTGGATTCTCTCACAATGGGAGGGTAGTAGATAATGCAAATATAATGTAGTTGTAACAGTTTATAAACCACAATGGCAAAACCTCTGTACTTTGGAGATCTATATGTGCTCTTGTTTCATACTATTACCAGGTGTGGGGGCACAGTGGTAGGTGAACCAAGAGACAATTTCCCCCCCACACCTGAATTCTGGTCAAATCTCCAGAGGAAGAAAATATTAGGAAGAGAAATATCACAATTCCAAGACATATTTTCCCTGTGTATAATCTGTGATCTATTGTCTGAAATTTAGTCACTGATAAATGTATTTCTTTTTGATTTGGTTCAGGTAATGGGCATGTCTTATTCACTCTTAATTCTCATGCATTCTTTAAATAGCAGACTTAACAGATATATGTGTTTTAGTTGAAAATTGGATTAATGTGATGATAACCGTTAAAATTTGATGATTTTCTTCTTTAGCCCCTCATAGAATCTTAAGGCTTTGGGAATTTTTGCTAGACAGGGTTAAATCTATATTCTCACTTCTAAAAGGTTTATGTGAACATGGATGAGAGGTGGGGGAAAGATTGGGGATATCTCTTGTTAAGCATAAAAGGAAAGAGATGTTAAAACTTAACTAAATCTCTTTTCATTATACTTTATTGGCCCTTTATTGAAATACAAGAGGGATTGGGTTGGTGTGATGGCTAGTGTATTGGCTTTCCACCCTGATGGTCTGGGTTTGAATCCAGGTGCTACCTGAATTTTTCAGAGACACCTCGATCCCAAATTACCATGTGGAGAGTACTTTACCTGGTGTATGCCGTCCATTTGATTGGACATTAAATTTTTTGGTCCCTTGGAGTGTTTCGTTTAGAGTCTGCTAATGCTGATGTTGAGTCTCTCTCCACCCTTTTGCCTTAATTTCCAAAAAATCCTACATCCAACAAATCATCTATCTATACCTGAGATGGCTCAAATCATCTTGGCTATTTGTCACCTCCTACATAAATATTGCTTGAAATGAAGTTGTGCTAAATTTTAAACGTTGCTTCGTGGGTGGATCATGTATTTTGTAACAATATTCTCAAATGGTACTCTATTAATGTGATAATAATTCTGCAATATGCCACCTCTGTGTATGCACATGTGGACACAATCCCCACTCCTCACTCGCACAATTCACCCTTCAGGAATTCTACAATTTTTATCACTTTGGAAATAACTCATTTAAAGAGTTAACAAGTGCCTGGAAAGTGACTTTGCGCGTATTTTGCCAATGGTGGAAAATATGTGGACATTGTGTTATTGATTTCTCTTCTATGTTTATTTCATGAAGTCTTTCATTTGCGTACAGTTCTCTAATTTTTGTTTAGTGACTTTTATGAAGTTATGATTGTGAAATTGCTGTATTAAAATGGTGCCTCAGTAGGTTTCCTTTAGAAATAGTCTCTGCCATAAGTAATTCATCACATCAAATTGCCAACATGATGTTTCATGTTTAGCTCACAAGTGATATATATATATATATATATATGCTGAAGGTCTGTGTCAATCATTGAAGATCATCACACTGTAAATGCTTAGGTTGAATATTGACAGCCACCTTTTGTGGCAAAATAAACACTAATGGATATGCATGTAAGTATGCAGTATGTAAATTGCTATTTTATAAGGTTGGTAGATATATTTATAAAAAGTCTTCAAATGGATGTCCCATGAGATAGATATACACTTTACTTTTGTACATAAAGGTAAAATTACAGATACTATAAATTATGCAATATCAATATTAAATTTAGGTCAATATATAACTACCACATGAGAAATACCTTACATAATGCTACTATTGGTATTGGTTACTGCCTTAATTTTCTAGTCCACTTAGGCTTCAATAATGTTATGCGAAATTTGATTAACCAAATATGTGCATGATTTAATCATCTTTTGTTAACTGATTTTGTTTGCTAGTAATGTGTTTGACACTTTTAATTATTGCAGAGCATTGTTAGAGGTTGATATTTGTATGCTTCTGGTTTCTGTTACAATGGGATATGTTTCATGCACCATAACTGTTGAATAATTCAATCTCTTGTTAACATCTGTTCTTTTTTTTATATTTGTAAAATGTTGTATCTTTCCCTCTTTTCAAATTATCATGCAAGACTTGATGGCCAAATACAAGTTTTAGGCAATTTTATTAAAGTTCAGGGTCAATTAGTCGAACTTCTTCCTTGGAATAATCAGTTTAAAGCAGTGGCATGCACTTATCAATTTGCTACAAGGCTTACTTTCATACATTAAGTTGCATAATTCCTTGTTGATGTTTAACCTTCATTCCCCCTTGCCTGCATATATTGACCTATTAATTTTTGCTTCCTGCAAAGAACTGGCAAGCTGCCTCTTTGAAAGTCATGGCCTTCCAATAGACAATAACTTTTGGAGTAGATGCAATCCCTACCATCCGTCCACATATATCCTCCTCGATAAATTTTTTGATCTTGCACCATTTGCATAATATCTTTTTGGATACCTTTTCCATCGATGCATACATTCATGCCTGCATATGCTGTTGAGTCTTCATGTAGAATATCTATGCAATCAATTGGTAAAATTTGTGAAAGTAAATATTTATGTATGGCATCTGTCAAGTTATGTGATTAATGGTGAAGATTATTGTTTCTCAGAGTTACATTTATTTTTTTTCTTATGTTTTAAAAAACTCACAAATGGTTACTTCAGAATTCGTGTTAGTGATTATTCATTTTTATTTTAACTGTTGACAACAATAATTTGGGAAAGGGGAAAGTCTCACATTTGACTTATCCCTGATATTGTGATATGATTAGGGGTTATGGTTAGAATATTTTCAAAAAGCCAGCCTTCATTGGATAGTTGCAGTGGTCATGCTTTTAGGAAGTACATGTACATTTTTGACCTTTCACCACCATTCAATTAAGTATGCATGACTGGTATTACCCCCTTCAAGGGTGACTTGCGTCGCATACTCTGGGTGCATGTATTTCCATTTTTCATCCTTGGAGACTGAAAAATTTTCCATGGGCTAGAGTCTTATCTGTCATGATCATATTTCAACCGAAAGAAGTTGAAATCTCATGTTGATTCTCCGTGTTTAAGATCATGTAAAACATTACTACTCCCAGAGGAAATCTTCTCAATTTTCCCAACTTCATGACTCAAGAAACATCTTCACGAAATATGTTCAAATGCATTTTTGCAAAGTGCAAATTTGCATGGCTTCCCTAATTCTGTGCTTTCACATGTATTTGAATATGTATCAGAAACCAAAGCTTTAAGCTCATTCTTACACATTTCTATAAAGTTTTGTTTGCCAAGTTCCTTAACAGTTTTGTGTGGTGGATGGGCTATTATGATCAAAATAATTGACAGTCCACATCAGATGTCGTAACATTAGTCTTTCATTTTTTTGTCTTCGTGAAGGTTGGACTGTTTTAGTGTAAATCGTTTCATGGTTGTTGAAATGTTATTTTGATCTATATTAATGTCGCAAAATGTAATTAATTCATTATTGGTCATGAATGGTGATAAATTGGTCCACTTTCACTGTCTGGTGTGAGAGAATTGTGCAGATGTTTGCCTCGAGTTAGAAAATGTGTGTGAAATGCATTCATTAATCATGATTTTCATAAATAAATGTGTTTTATGAATCTCAGACCCAGTCATAAGCTGTGGTCATGTGCGGACTTGACTGGAGCACACATTTTATAGGTTGCTTTTGTTTTAGAAGTTCCGACTATATTTATAGTAATTGCGGTGTGAATGAATATCACCACAAAGAAGTATAGCAATTTTGATAGGCCCAGTTCAGATCACGCATCTCATTTCTTTACTGATGGTAAAGTGATTTTCCTTTGTAAGTTATTATTACATACACCAAATAAAGGTAATGATAATGTTTACAGGCTGCAAAATGTGGTCAATAGTAAATTATTGCTTTCAGTACAATAATTCCAGTGTCTTGAACTATCAGGATGCCATTATTGCTATTATTTGTTGTGTTGTCGAATTGCTTCCTAAAAACGTAGGTTATTATTATGTAATGTATTAGGAGTTAGGGTTTAGCTGTAGAGATATTTTTGTTTCAAACTCACATTTGCCTTGCTAATGTCAGTTTAAAAATTGGAGAGCAGGGTATGTATAATCATGCAACCTCACTGTCATAGTAAACCGCAATTGTTTTCAACAAGAATTAGATACCTTTGGTGCTAAAAATCAAGTGCCAGTATACTTTCACAAAGGAATACTTTCAAATTTATGGTGCTATAGGGATTAGTCAATACAGAAATTTGCCGTTGCAATGTGCATATTTGATTTTCAAAACTGCAGTGTTTGATTAACAGCTTTCAGTGGTTTATTCCTTCTTGTAAAGTTGCTGGTTATCCATTACTTTCGACTTAAAGTGCCTTGTATTCTATGGAGTTATTATCATCTAAAGACTTCATTCCCTACTTATCCTGTCGTTTGAACTTGAAAAGTAGATAATTCTGTACTGATATTTAATAAGTTGATTGAACTATTGAATATTTTATGTTAATTATGTTGTGCCATATTTAAAAACCTGGTGTTAGCAGAATTTCTTTGGGGCTTTACTTATAGTGTTACCAGCTATGTTGCCTTAAAGGAAGAGGCCTCGTGGTCAAGTATTTTAAAATTTTCCTCGAAGTGGGATACTTATATAATTATCAAATTAAAAATTATTTATAAAGTTTATTACTCATATTTTTTTTGATGCTCTCTTTAAAATCACTAACAAAGGGCAATGAGATACAGGTGATAAGTATAACATTCTCTAATTTTAGGTGTTAAAAGAGAGTGATGCATAGTTCAAAGAGCTCTTATGTTAATTTTATAATAATATGTAACAGTCCTGCAGAGTGCTAATGAAAATTTTGTCATTCTTTCAAGTGGGCTACTACTCTTGAAGTGGTAGTCTTTCCATTATATGCAAAAGTGAGAAGCGAGCGTTGTCCATTAAGTTAAGGCATTGCCAAATTATTTCAGTTACTATAGCTCTTTTTGTAACCACAACTGAACCGGATGCCTCACAGAAAACTAACACTGAAATGTTAACACTTCTTTTGTGACATATGACCAAACAAAGCATATTATTTTATGATTTTTAAGCTATCATCGGACTTTTTCAATTGTTGCCATTGTTATTTTGCTGGTGTGTGTATATATATATATATTTTTTCAAGATTGAAAGCCCTAAGTTTTTAACTGAATCTGTACAAATTAGTTTAATGTATCTAATAGGGACGAAATGCTAATAGCAAACGAAATTTTATGTACAAATTCTCATTTATGTAATAGCTTATTTCAACTGGGTCAGTCTGAAGAATTTCATGGGTTGTTTAATCTTTAACAGTAAGAATATCTTCCATTTGAATTTTTATGTTAATTATATATAAATCTGTTACATGTTAGAAGCACATAGTGATGGCCATTTTCTGTGAAAATAACAAACATGGAATGTGCCTTTGTGAATATTAAAAGAGTTAGACTCGTTTTTGTTGTGATGTTTAAGTTTATGTGTTTAATGTAATGCTACAAATGTGTTGAACCCTTAAAAAGACATTGTATAATTAAACTGTTTTAATAACTTATCTGAACCTCTCTCTCTGAATAAAATTTTGGTTTGGCATATGTTATTTCACTTACTATATATTGTGATCCAGTTACCACAGCTTGGTAATACCAATCTACCACATGGTTTGTGACCAAAATAGTTTAAGTGGATGATTCGTGCTCAGTTAATCCTAACTTTGGGGTACTCATTTGGTTGGTTTACTGGGAAAAGCATTCTGCTGATGAAAGGGTTCCTGGTTAAAGGCAGGCCTCCTCGTCATCCATATTCAACTCGTGCAGACTCTGATATTCTGAGAGGCTCATTTTTCACAGGTGCCCATGCAAAGCAAACTGTCACCTCTCCTTGAATGTGTTCATAAACCAACCCTGTGAGCCAGGTCATCTCATGGTTATTTAGAAATACATATATTATGCATACCACTAGTGCAAGTTGTTCCAAAACATTCCAATGCTAACCTTGATGTTTGATAAAAACTCTGAAAATCATCTCTTTGGAGCAGGATTAGCATTGATAGGGATTTCTCTTTGTGTAGTGAGTGGAAGGGTTATCCTCCTGGAGAGCCCATTCCTGGGGTGGCCAAAAGACTTTCACTCACCCTCAAAGTACTTATGTATTTATCCCTCATTGCAGTAGTATATATAAAAATATTTTACTAATATTGAATGTTTTTTATTATTATTAGGTAATCTACCGGTTAAGGTAGGTCTTTGGATGGACACAACTATCAAATAATTATTTCGTAACTCCAAACAAAACCCAATCCAGCAACCTAATCTACATTAGGTCCCTCTTCATCTCTGTGTACTTCTTTCCTCCCTTCATCCCGTCCAACATCCCTATCCTGTTCCTGCCCTTTCCTCGCTTGCCCAGCATTCTCCCCTCTATTACCTTCTTCAACATTCCACTACCGCTCAATACGCCTTTCATCCATTTTTCTTGCCTCCATAGGATTTCTCTCAACAAACCCCTCTCCTCACCCACCATCTCCAGTACTTCCTCATTTGTTTTCCTTTCGGTCCATTTCACCTTCTCCATCCTTCTCCACACCCACATTTCTAAAGCCTCCAATCTACGTCTATCCTCCTGCTTCAGTGACCACGTTTCCGCACCATACATAGCTACGCTCCATATCAGAGTTTTTACGAGTCTTGTCTTAACATCTCTACTCAACTTCCCCGTCATCAACTCCCTCCTCCTTGAGAAAGCCTCCTTGCCTAGCGCAATTCTTCTCCTTACGTCCCTACTACTTTGACCGTATTGGTCCATAACACTTCCGAGATATGTAAACTGTTCTACCTGCTCTACTTTTTCCCCGCCTATTTTAATATTTAGCTTAGCCTTTTTCTTTCTGGAAAATCACATAACCTTTGTTTTATTAATATTGATTCTCATCCCATATTTATTGCACTGAACCTCCAATTCACTCATCAATGCTTGCAACCCCTTGGCTGACTGAGCAACTAATGCTTGGTCATCAGCAAACCTAACCGATTTTACGAATTCCCCTCCGACTTTCATTCCTACCTCCAGTTCTTCCCATGCCTCTTTAATCATTTCCTCTACATATACGTTGAACAGTACCGGTGACAATGGGCAACCCTGCCTTACACCTCTTCCTAACACTGCCCATCCGGACTCTCCGTTCCCCACTCGCACCTGAGCAGTCTGAGACATGTACAGGTTGCGGATCAGTCTCCTGTCTCTCCAATCCATTCCTATTTTCTGCAATATACGCATTAATTTTTCCCAATTCACTCTATCAACCGCTTTTTCGAAATCTACAAAACAGGCAAAAACATCCTGATTGTATTCTATATTCCTCTCAATAAGTGATCTCATTACTGCAATAGCATCACGTGTACCTCTTCCTTTCCTAAGCCCAAACTGATCATCCCCTAAGTAATCATTTGCCTTACTCTCTATCCTTTTGTTGATGATCCTGAGAATAACTTTAGTTGCGTGGGATATCAAACTTATTGTTCTGTAATCCTCACATGATGTAGCCTTTGCCTTTTTTGGAATAGGAACTAACACCGATCTCACAAAATCTTCCAGCCAGATTCCTTCCTCATAGATACTATGAATCAGCCCATATATGGCCTTCTTCCCACCTTTTCCTAACCATTTCAACATTTCTACCGGAATGTTGTCCACCCCCACGGCCTTATTTGCTTTCATCTCCTTCAATGCCCTTTCTATTGAATGTTATTACTTTATATATAGTATATATATGTATATATAGTAATAAAATCAATATTAGTAAAATATTATCACACAACCAAGATGGCAAAAATTTTGATTCTTTAAGACAGTTTCCTCAATCATTGATGAAAGGGAAGAAAGGCTGTTCGGCACACTGGCCTGTAAGTCCATGCCACATTCTAATATTCATTAGATAAATATTAGGATGTTTTTCTCATGCATTTAAAAAATAATTAAAAGAATTTTTAAGGGACTGGATGCATAAACTAATAATCGTACAAGAAAAGTTATCTAGTGTGATTTAAATCTCACAGACAGAAAGACTACTTGGGGCACACAAAATAGGTATATCACTTATTAGAAAAGTTATCTATGTACCATATTATTCATGGTTATTTATAGGTGCTAATTTGACTGTGTCATCCCTGAAACTATGCGATGTATTTATCTTTACTTCTTAAAAATTAGAAATCCTAAATGGATGATTTTTTAGGGCGTGCAAGTTGAGCAGATAAACATTAGGAATCAAAACTTAAATTTCATCGCTTTCCAAATATTGCTTCAAAAAAGAAATCCCAGAAGGTGCGAAGATAAACAAGTACATGTGAAAACATCAAGCCTGCCTATGGAAACTAAAGAACCAACATCAATGTGCATAAAAAAATCTGCCTAACCATTTAACAAATGAGACAAGAATTTCACTATTGAAGAAGAATCTACTGGTTTATCAGTTTGATAACTGTTATTGTAGTGTAAATGAATATCTATATAAAACTTAATATTGTGTATGAAAAAAGGAAGTTATTTTGCCGCACCCTGTGTTTATATTTGGGAATAATATGATATATATCCCACTATGTTCTATACACGTCATGTATTCTCATTACTGTACACTCTGTCTGCTGGACAAATAAATATTATTATTATTTACTGGGAGGAAATGAGACACAAATACATGCATAGAAATTTATGACCATTTCCTGATTCCACCCTGGAAGCAAGCCAATTTTGACACTATTGAGGATGTTATTAATATCACACTTGGGAATATTCTCAATTGAAGGCACACTCATTGGGATATAAAAATTTATTATTACAAGCACGTTTACATCAAGTGCTTGGGGGTTCGTATTCGTCGAGTCCTTGTGCCACCGAGCACAGCTGGCGTGAAGGGCTTTCTCCCCCTACGACCTCTCGGGCTCATGCTCAACGCTGACTGGCCTGTCATGAGCACGCGAATCGCACCATCCTCCTCGCTCTCCTCCCCAGTATCTGACGACGGAACCACCCTCATCAAGCCCATTCCACTGCCCATTTCCAGCGGGCCTCCCTCACCCATTTCCTGTCCCTCCATTAACCTCTCATCCTCCTGTTGCTGGGATTCCTCGTGATTGGATGCAAGGGTGGGTGGTGCCTTGGTCTCGGTTGTCGACGACACTCCAGCTTGAGGCACTCCGCTGGCCACAGCCGCTGGGTCCTCCCCGTCCTTGGCGAATATTATTGGCAACTCCAGGATGCTCTCTGGATTGAAAGACTGATTTTCATCGGAAACGGAAGCCATGGTTGGTGTGGGGATTGACTCTTGCGACGGCTGCACTGGCATCTTAACGGATGAGACGGTGATGCGGGGGACCATCGCCAGCGTACGACGGCCATGATGGGAAGTCATTGCCATTGCCCCTCCATCTCGGGTGGATGTCAGTGGCAGGATGGCAATGGGTGAGTTGGGGGATACTCCTGTGGCCGCCGATAGAGGTACGAGCATGGGGCCACCACCACTGCCCCCACGAACAGAGTCTGTGAGCATGACAATCCCCTTGGTGCCGCCGTTGCCCGGGCCTCCAGTTAACAGGGCCAACTTGGAGAGGTCAACTGGGCGGCCGGAGATGATTCGCGTGGTGGGCGAGCCTTGAGCCCGTTCCTCTGCATTGCCCATCACTGGACTCATGCCAAGGAAAATTCTCAATTAGCCGCCAGTGAACAAGAACCTTGTGATTTCAATGCACAATCAAAAAGAAAATTAGACTCATGTTAAGTGAGCATCAGTTCATAGTGCCATCTTGCCAAAATGGGCTACTCAAAAATTTCACAACTGTATATGCATTAACTTTAATTTAGATTGTAATTCATAAATTTCTTAGACAATAAGCTCATTGATCATCAATAGTCAAGTCCGGAATAAATGAAAGATTAAAGGGCCAATAATAGCTAAGAGTCTAATGAAGATTAAATGAGAAAACAACTAATGAGAAATTACATGGATGAAATGCAGGAAGTACTTGAGGAAGTAGTCACTGAGAGGGTCTATGCAGGAATAATAAAGGAACTTTTAGGGTGGGTTGTTACAAACTACAAGATGGAAATGCCTAACCAAAAACATTACAGGAACAAATAATAGAGACATACAAATTTTTTTATCCAATCAGATGCAATAAATTTACATAAAAAATGTCTACCATGGTATGAATTGAAATAAGATACGTTATAAAATAAATATTTCCTTTACATAATTATGTACGCTTATGGCAGAATTTCCAGATTCGGCTTGATTTTAATTTGATGTTTCTATTTTCAGTCAATGTTTTTTAAAAAAATATCAATCAGTATTAAAATAATAATACCTTGTAACTTGTCAGTGATAAGCATTGGTTCATTAAGAGATTATTAAGATACTGTGCCAGCCAAAAACACAGGAGCATAATGAAATAGTCCAATGAAATCTTAAAAATTGATTGCATACACCATTTATAAGCATTTTATTTGCAAAAAAACAAATATGACGAACCAAATATTTATAGACACACTTATGAATTGAAACGGGAAAAATGACAAAAACCAGCTCCACATCCCTTTTCAGCAGTAAGATTTTAGATAAACTCCAGAATTTAGAGAACACATTTTTTAATTGGATTGATTTCTTTAATATTTAGAATTATTTGAAAAAAAAAACTTCAATTCTACTTTATAACATTCAATAAAACAGGTTTTTCCTACGAACCTCTTTGTTTAAATTTCTACTATTTACACATTCATTTATTTCACATAAAAATTAGCTCACCTTTAATCTGAGTTGAAGGTGAAAGAATGATGTTGGACGATCCTGCAACACCCGTTGATATGGTGGAAGTACCAGCTGCGCTCACACGAACAGTTTTTGGCAAACAACTGGATGAATGTTGCTGGAGTAGAGAAGACAAGGTGGTGAGCGTACTTGAATGCGTTGAACCAGTTAATGTGCCAGCTCGTACAGTTCCTATGGCCCCTGCTAATCCTTTGCTCATGGCTTCATCATTTCCCATCTCTGAACTACCAGCTTCCGGTGAGGAACAGTCAGTCTGGGTCAACTTAAGCGGACCAAGTGGTGCCAAGCTAGCCAATGAGCCTATGTTAACGGTTATTCCCGCCTGAAAGTTGTTCAAGAAAATACCTTTTAGATTCATCTGAAAGCATCTGCCACACACCAAAAAAAAAAAGAAACAAATTAGTGGGAAAGGAAATCTCTCCCAGCAAGAGAGTTCAAACGTTCAAGGCTGACTGACTTGATAGGCAAGAACAGACCTCACCTCACATGAACAAATCCCTTCTTTTCATAAAATTCAAACAGGGTTCCAAGGATTCACATTAACGTCTGGGAAATTGTACAGAATTACCAAATTTTCCAGCAAGAAGTGCCTATGGAGGAAGTTTTTTATTCATAGGGTTACATTAGTAACCAAATTATTGGACCCTGCGGCAGAGTCCAAATAGTGGAAATTCATACAGAATTGAAACTAGATACTGTACATCATCCTTAAGTATAATACAAGGGCTGTCCAGAAAGTAACCTCCATTTGCACGTAGTGTGCCAAGTAGTGACGATAGCCGACTGCTTGCTGTATTGACACACACACTAGGGCAGTAAGCCTTCATCTGCAGTGTTTGGAAGGCCATGCTGCTTGTTTTTTGCTAACAGTAGCGAGTCAAAATGAACAATACAATTGGAGATCCCGCCAAATGTAAATTCCATTTCGTGATAAGGTTTCTACTGGCAATAAACTTCAAAGCAGCTGACACTCATTGGTAAATTTGTGCTGTGGATGGACTATGTGATGAATGACAGTGTTGTGCATCAGTGGTGGTCCCAGTTTGAGAGTGAAAGGACAAATGTCCATGATGTCCAAGAACTGGCCATTCATCTGTGGTGAGCCATAAACCGCCCCAGAAAGTTGACGAAAAACTTTGTCAAAACTGGCACTTTAGGATATCTGAGTTCTTTATAAAGTTTTCCACAGATTTCTAGGATTCTTTTACATGGAATCATGTCTAAAAAGTTTGGTTGTTACATGTTGGTGCTCGTCTCAACTACGAACTCCAAGATGCCACATCAGTTAGCTGCAATGTCAGGTAGAAGAATTTTTTCCTGAGGGAATTTCTAAACTAGTTCATAGATACAGCAAATACTTAAATCTGTTTAGCTAGTATGTGGAACAAATAGTAGAGCTGTGCAGTTTTGAGTCATAATTAATAAATTTTCTGTATCTATTATATTATATGTGGATAGTCCAGGGGGTAGAGCGTTGGACTACTGACCGGAAGGTCCCAGGTTAGATTCCCAGGCAAGCCACTCTGAACACCTGTAGCTCCACCCAAGCTATGTGATTTTTCGGGTACCAGATCTTCCTGGGAAACCATAACCGGCACAGGGAAAGGAACTGTCCCCCTGCCCTGGTGTGTGAATTTCACACGCCGTCGGGCTTAGTAATGGGTGAACTCCACCATCACCTACCAAACTGACCTTCGAGTTGATTACTTTGTTTATGGCTTTTTATATTATATTATGATGACAAACTGATTGCTGTAATGCCCAGTCTTTCAATAATAAAAAAAATAAAGGAAAAATAAATTATCTCTTATGAGAAAACAGGAATTCATCGGTCTTTCAATATGCAGATTAGATGAAACAATCATTTCCAATTTTTATCTAAATTGTCGAAGAGAGCAAAAATAAGAATAGAGAAATTACCGGACAATCAACAGTCCAATGCACATCATCCCACAGCCTGGCTCTAAATATTAGGTACATTTTTAAAGGACATACATACCTGAGGATTTTGGCCAAGAGCCTGGCGAGATGAAATGAACTGAGTGCCAGACCACTTGTCCTTTGACTGAAAGTTCATTGAGGCCAACATCATCTTCTGTGTGGTCTGAGACCTAGGCCTTCGACGCTGAACTGTGCCTGAAGTGAATTCAATCAATTCATGATCATCCGTTGGCAAGAGAAAAGCTAAACCATAAAATTAAATAATATTCTGTAAAACAAAGCATTTGAATCAAATGTTTCAAACGTAAGTTAGTGGTGCTTTTATGGAGATCGCAAAAAATCTTAAACCATTTTAATTTGTAAAACCCTCTAAATGACCGACTCATCTCAAACAATCTATTCAGGCTCATATTTACAAAGTATTGGAATGTTAAAAGATTTGAGGGATTTCCCAAGCATCAGTGCCCATTTAGAAAGTCAACAATGTCAAATTCGTTTTGAATGTTTCAAAACTCTATCTATCCACACACACACACATAACCTTATTTTTTATTTCAAATTTATAAAGACTAAGACTTAATAAATAAAATATTAGAAGAAAAGAATAAATAACTGTTTGAAAGAAAACTACAATTTTTCCGGAGAATAGGAGTCTGCCAAAAATATCATAGGTCGCCAATTCAAAAAAATGAAGTTGACCAAGCCATGGTACAACAAATTACATACATATACATTAAGTACATATAATATAAAATTACAAACACACATGCACACACATACGTATGTATAAGTCGCATTGACATAGTACTAGAGCAAATCTCCATACTTCCGCTTCTCAAAATACACTGGATGAATGTAATGACCGCAAACCTGCACATGCATGTTGAGGGGGAATGTTACTTCCACATGCCACTAGGAGGGCTCCTGAAGATCATTTTGCGTGTGGTCTATAAGCATGTGTGCATTAGTTTTCAGCCTCCCTAATATTATAGTGCATCATTTCACAGTTTCATCTTCCCCTTGCATACCTGCATTTCCACTTGGACCAGTGCTCAATCGGGCCCTTTTAATCATTGGGGCAGAGAGTGGCGCTCCGACAGCTTCACTACTAGGGTCATTCGTTGGAGGGAGAGCCATTCTCTTTCGTCGCTCCCGAGGACCCACGATGCCTCCGCCCCTCCTGTTGCCTCCCATGCTGCCCACTTCAACGAGAGCCACGCTTGGGGAGAGGATAGGCGCCACAGAGCGCACCATGGTAGTGGGAGGTGTCTGGTGGATGCTGCTAGCTGGAGGTTTCGTCAGTATACCGCCAATGAAGTCTACCACCTCATCCTAAAACAACAACAAACAAGCCATCACAAGGTGTGGGCATAATAGTGTACACAGACAATTGATTGCAATAATGCTGTTCTTATTCTGAGAAAAAATTGAGAATCTTAAAGACTTTTTCTTAGATTATACCACACTAATTTAAGGCACAGAGCCTCATTCACTTGTTGGCACTCAAAAACTATAGTTTTTATAACCGCAAGGAAGTAAAAGTTATAAGTAACAAATTCAAGGTGCAAACCATATCTGTTTATTAAATTCCACTGGAAAGAGGTGCATCATACCAAAATTGTGCTTAAACAGACTGTTCCAGATTGGTCATCATCATCATTATAGAAATGAATGAAAGGAAGGACTTTATTCGTGGAGGATAGAGCCTCTTATAAAGTATGTCATAAAAGGGATATGAAATTCACACACTGACATGGGATTTAAATTGACATTTTAAAAGAGGAGTCAGTTCTTGTCCCAGTGCCACCATTACATATTCCATTGTTCGTGCTTTAAATTTTAGCTGTGAGGACCCTTTCCACCTTGGGAGCCTTACTTGAAGAGCGACACTCTTCTCCCCTTGGATAGCCTTAATGAGTACGCTATGAAGACTTATCTGGGACAGCAGAGTTACAAATACATTTATTTTGATTACTAATTATATTCACAGCACATCCATTGATAAAGTTATCAAAGGCCATCAATTAACTCAAGGAAGAAACAATATTTAAAAGAAGAAATAAGCTGTCCGGATTCATTATTTTTAGAATCGGCAGTTAATAATCAATATTGGAATTATGTGGATTGAAGATTTTTCCTGCATATTTTATCTTGATTGACTCAATTAATTGAAAATCCAATGTACTGGGAATGTTAACGACAGAAAATTTGAAAGGATACAAGGAAATGAATTCTTATTTTCACCTAAATTCCCTTTGCATAATAGAGTAGGCAGAGGAACCTCTAAAGAACAGTAGTCTAACATACATATTTTCCATAACCAGTGGCATAAACCTGAAAACTTCGTTAATTAAAAAAAATATCCATTCATTTCTCGTATCACTGGCATTCACTACCTTATTATCACAGAATATTTTGACTTGGCCATCAATCTTCATTACCATCAAAATATAATTATAAAAGAACAGGACATGTCTCACTTATATAGAGCGCCCTGCCACACAATATAAATGACATGAATAAATCTGTGCAATACACCCAATTATGTTTGGATTCACAGAACACTTTTCAATACAATTTGTTTGCAATTTTGAAGCAATACCATTTCAAGTACATACCTACACCTATTTATTAATGTAAATAAATTCAACCAGCATCATTTCATGCTGATGCTTTCTTCCAAAGTATACCATAATATGGCATATGACTCTACGGTAAAAGATCTGGTATCAACATGGTACTGAGATCCAATTAGAGTGATGGAAGTTATGGCTAATGCTCACTGTAGGCCATTATCTGAGAGTGAGGCCATCATGCATGTTGTAAACTTGCACCTTTATGAAGTTCTTCTGTTAACAACAAACAGCTGGGTAGATCTTAAAACTAAGAGTGATATCCATTCTCATAATAATCACAATAGACTTAATTTTGAAAAGACATCCTGCAGCCTAGAGAAAGTAATGGATAACCAAAATTTGATTGGGAGGAAATGGTTCAATGGATGAGGTAGAAATTTTCAAATCATCAAAGTCACTGATGAAATTTAAAGCAGTCGGTGCTGATGTCTGCTTGAAAACCCTTCTTATTCAGCGAAGGAGTTTCTGGATGAGAAAACTGTTTTGACATAACTTTCTTTTGTAGTTGTAGCTGATACTTATATGGCATTTTTTTCCTTAATAGTGTGTTCAGCATAAAATAATGGGGAACCTTCAGTTGACTGAACTTCAATCATGCAAGAGAAACAGTTCATTTTTGTCCAATCCCTCACAGAAATGGTTGACTGTGGGCACCATGACGCTGTTGGTCAATGCAGTTGCACACCCTCAACATTTCCCAATTACTTTCATTGTGAAGGGATCATTAAGAAATGATTTCTGGTTTTCTTTTTCTGGAAAGAGGTTAAAATTAACTCTTGACCTAAAGAACCCTTCTTGAATTATGGAAAACAACCTGATCAAAGATTCACACTTTGCTGAAAGAATATATCACACAATAGCCAGAAAGGTTGATTAAATTTGTCACTTGGCAGAGAACATTTGCAAACTGTTTAAATGAGAATGCATTTTGCAATAGATAGTTAACATTACCAATCATAATGAGCTCACATCCATCAATAAATATGGGAAATAAAAATTTCAACCTTTTCATAAAAGATGACGAAAGACATCCAATGTATAATGCATTCGACCCTGCACCTACCATTATGCATCGATCAACGATAGACTGCGTGAGGCCGTCATGTCTCATCTTTGCCTTGGGTACTCTGAGGACATCATCAGCTCCTCCAATCACCAACAAATTTGTCTCCACGTGCATCCTCTCCCTCAGATCTTCAACATCATCCGAACTAAGGAAAGTGGTGAACAAGATACAGTCAAATGAGGAACATGTCCAAAATGACAAACTTCACAAGTTGACACTCCCAATTTTGTATTGACCCCCTCCAAATCAAGCAAACAAATTACACAAACACATCCAGTGAGCAAGAATTAAAAGGAAAAGATCGAATTGTTCGTTCTTTTGAGTTGTATGCAAGTTTCTAGAAAATCAAAAAGGACACTCAGAAAATTCTTTTAAGGTTATCGGCATATGACAGATGAAGAAGCCAATGACGAAGTAGTTACATGAGGTGTAGAGAACTGACATTCAAGAAGCAGTACAAAAATTTTCTAAACATGTAGAGAACATCAGGTCATGTTTGAATGTGGAAGTTTAGGAGGCATAATATTGGTGATAAAAATGCTAGGCGAGGCAATCATTGATGAAAAATATTGAGAATATACGCTATTCAGCAAAAATTGCAGCTTTAATGATGGAATATGGCTTACAATTACCTCATGGTGACAATACAGATGAGGAGGATATTGCATTGAGGAGATTAGCCAAGAAATATGCAAGCTCCATAAAATGATCCCTTATTGGATAAAAAATTAATTAACATGAGATTTCTACATCCCTGTGAGCCTATTTTGATGCCGGACAAACGTTGGATGGATTATGGTGAAAAAATGTTGACAACCTCATGCTCTGAGGACAATATGAACTCCTGTACTTAGCAATATGAATTCAGTGCATGTTTTGTCAGCATGATCAAACTGTGGACTGTGGCGCGTCGCGCACGACTACGAATGCCTGTGACATTGTATGTACGGTATTTCGTCATAACATCTTGTTCCTTTAAAGCCCCCAAAATTTCAGAGTGTAAGAGGACGTCTCGGTAGTTTAAGTGGTTAAAGCACTCGGTCGGATATCAAGGGATCCGGGTTCAAATCCCGGTCAAGGCGAATGATTTTTACTCTCTGAAATGGTTGCATTATAATGCACACATTATAACTGTGACCGGTGACTCCGTTAAAGTTACTATTACAGTTTCTTGAAATAATCAAACTGGTTCCATGATAAGATTTTTCCACAATTTATCAAATCGATATTCTAGAAATTCCGAAGGAAGATATAAAAAAATGCTTTGGATTTTAAGATGCGCACTACTTGTAATCCTGACATTGTAAAATTGTGCAATAGGGACTCTTAGTTGTAAATTCTGACCTTCCTCAGATGCAACGATACAAGAAACATGAAAAGTCTTCACTAGAATTACTTAAGGATTAAAAAAGCAAGGTAGGGCCCAAGAGAGATAAGTCTCAGAATATGTATATGACAACCTAACTCAAAATTTAAAAGAAAAGTCAATCAAATGAGCCATTTAAAAATGGTGTCATCTTTTTTCTTCGTGAAAATCAGTACTATTCAGTGAACGAAAACATCCATCTGAAAAACAATCTAAATATATTTGTTAATCTATCATACAAATGTTGAACTTGTATCACTAAATTATGATGCAAATCTTTTATATTCTGTGTAATATTCAGAGAATGTTTGACACAATAAGATTTGATATTGTTTGCTGATATATAATGCTTTTATTGCAAATGTAATATATTATTGCCCTGATGTAATGCAGAAAATATACATTCAAGCTGTATCTTCCTTTGATATAACAATATTCATATTTTCTTTTTGTAAATCTACTATGCACATGGTCATTCAACTAATGCATTTTATGACACATTTTTATATATTATAAGCAAGATCATAAGACAAATAAATTAATATTATAATTCATATGCAAAAGTACTGCTTCCAAGGTCCTTACTGTTGGTCATAAATTTAGTTGACGTTGATGAATGAGGGCTTGAGAATGCACTGTTACTAACCTGACGGTGGCTGCATTCTGCCCGATAATGAAGTACACCGGACAATGCATGTCAAGGAGAGAGTCATCAGGTTCTCCTCGATTCCCTTCCACTGTATGCATGGGAAAACCCAAACAAATGACTGCAGCCACCGGCTCCACAAGTGACACCTACAAAAAAGGCCGCATTGGTGTAATAAACCAATAAGTGCACAGCAACTAATAAGATATACTGTTTGTGTATAGTTGCAAGAACTGGGATTGCTTCACAAGTCTTTAAAAGTCTGGTTTTGTTTCCAAATTGCTAACAATGACATGACAAATATTAAATAAATCAAAAACTGCTACAGTACCACCATGCACATACCTGGCAAGCAAGGAGAGCAGCTTGTCCCCATCCAATTAAAAAGATTTGCGAGTTAATGTTTGTTGCACGAAGCTCTCTTAACTTGGCCCTCGTGGTAGATGCCATCAAGGTAGTGAACTGCCCAAATGTCAGTTTTTCTCCCTTTTCATCTGTCACAATAAATAGAAACAGAATACCATGAAACATCCTTAATTTTACTTCGATTAAATATATATTTCAATATAAGATGTAGGTGTAGATTGGAGGCTTTTGAAATGTAGGTGTGGAGACAGATGGAGAAGGCGAACAAAATGGAAAACAAATGAGGAAGTGCTTGTTATGGCATTATAGGGAGATATCATAAGGAGGCAGGAAAGATGGATGCAGACCATTTTGATTGGTAATGGGATGTTGAAGTCTGTTATAGAGAGAAAATCATTTGGAAAATGAGGAAGGGACAGGAGTAGGATAAGGATGTTGGATGGAATGAAGGGAGGAACGAAATATACAGAGATGAAGGGGGGCCAATTGCAATGTCAGATTATTTTCTGTTCGAAGAAGCAAAAATAACAGCATTAGGTAATATACTACACCCAATACATTCACACTATCCCTATAATCACAGATTTTTATCTTGGATCATGTAGATAAAATTAATTCTTATTAATTTTTAATAAAAACAAATAACCAATAAAACCTTGAGTATTGTTAATCCAGCACTGAGCGACAGAAGTTTTGTGTCAACTCCTACTCCAGGTCGAACACAGAAAACACAACAAAATACCAAAATATATTTCCATAATGTAAATTAATATCTTAGAAGTAACGAGAGTAAAATACACGTCTTTGCTTTAACTCCAAATCTATTCACTTAAACTAATATTGGCAATCCAAAAATAGGGCACATGATTTCCATTTTAACATCGGTAAAATAATATTGGCCATAGCTTTATCTAAATTATGGCCAGTACTTTTTTGTGCCATCTTGAATTCTGATTTGTTACATTATGTTAAATTCAGCACAAAATACATTCTAGGCCATACTTACTTCGCGTTGGTGGTGAAGGCACAGCAACAACTTTGGCTAGAGCTGAGAAGTGATGCATCCAGGACGCCTTCCTTTTTGATGTTTTATCCCCAGAATGCTTCTTCAAGGGTCCAGATGGAACTACCACCAACACAGGATTTCCCGGCAGCTTTGTTTGCTAAAGACAAAAATTAAATTATATCAGAATATATTACATTATTGTACATGATAAATTTTGCATCAAAAAATTACCTCTTCAAGATAAATTAGGTTAGAAATATGCAACCATTTTCTTACACTCTACTTCCCTACATACAAAGCAAGCTTATAAAAAAAATTTTAGTGAACTAGGACATTAGTTAGAACTTGTGCCAATGGTTTAAAGACTTGAGATCCAGTTTTATTTACTATGGTAGTTCACATAAAAAAAAACCTTGAGTGCATTTTTATCAACTAACAATGAGTGCAACAAGAAAAAAAAAGGTTGGAAATGTAGAGAAATTATATGTTTGTGCACCTAATCAAAAATCAATCTAACCATATATACATCACAAGGGCGAAGATGAGATTTCATCCCCGAAATAACATGTGCTAGTGAGCTAAAATGGTAAGAGATCAATAAAACAGTTTCTGGCATAACTTGGTGAAAAATCTTCATATTGACTTTTTTTTAAATAAAAACGTCAAAATGGTAAGAGATCGAGAATTTGGGGAAATTTTTATTCAAACTGAGATCCATCAAATTAGATGAATGCTTAAGTATACATACAAATCTGATATTTACATTTGTAACATAGTAATAGTCATGTAACTCTTAAATAAAACTAACATTAGGAATTCCACTATGATCCTGAGAAACTATTGCTGTCAGTTGACAGAAGAACTTAACATATTACCCCATCCATAAGATGCACTGTGATTCTTCCGGTAAGAATGTACAAAAAATATTTGGATTAGACAGAAAAGATCAAAGTATTTTGATCTTGACACTTAATACTAAGAAAGTTGAATTATTACATAATGTTGCTGTATGACAATCTTCTCTCCTCAGATCTCATGAAGCCATTAGCATTTTGACATTTTATGCAATGCTTATTTTCCGTTATTATTTTGATATTGTCAAAATTTGCAGTGGTCAGCCTACCCTTGTGACAGATGACTGAAGGTGAAAAACGATAAAAAAATTCATGAAAACTGCATATTTACAATAGTGGATCTCTTGCTGGACATGGCTTGCAACACAGTGCTTTGACAGCACTGCAGAATTGCATGCTGGTGGAAACAAGTGGTTAAAAATGTAAGGTGGTAGATTTCTTCAGAGAGAGAATTGAAAAACTTTTATATTGTTATGATAAATGCCTCAATTTGAATGACAACTATGCAGAAAAATGGTTTAAGAATCTGCCTTTCAAATGCATATAACAAAACTTCTTGTCTTCTTACTCGATTCATATTTTACTTCATAACGCAAGTTACTTTCTGGACAGAACTTGCTCATTTACGGTTTATTTGGGAATTTTTTTTACTGGAAGCACTTTTCAATGAAACACCGAAACTCTCACTAATAATTCACTTCATCACATTGATTTTTATTCTTGCATCATCATTGACCAATCAGAACATCCGTAAAACAAACAACAAATGCATTTATAACTAGTATTAATAATTACAGACTTACTGGTAAACTTCGACTAAGCTGCAATGACACTGGGTCCCAGGTACGTCGCAAGAGCAACTCCAATGCTTCTGCATTTGTATTTCCAGTTTTGGCAGTTGTTATCATTTTATCTATCAAACTCGGTATCTTAGCTCGTAGTGTCTGAAATGTGAAGATACAAAACAATGACATATTATAAACCGATAATGATATCAGAGAATTGCTGCAGTTTTGCATTACTTTCTTGGCGATTATTCAACAGCAAAAAAATATGCATACTTTAAAATATCAAACCAGCCCCTTCAAAATTTTAAATTTAATTACTTGAAATAATATAATGAAAGTTACCAGATCTATTCACAGCAAATTCTCGAATATCCATGCTAATGGATGCCTGATGACATATGAACAATCGAAATATGTGGAAATAGGATCAAATAAATTTTAAAAATATAAACACACGGACATTCTCCTTTTTCATTCCGTGTGCCATTAAAACGGAATTTTTTGGTACACATTTTTCCATTCCATAGCCATTTTTTAATAGGGTGGAATGATGTACATATTTTTAAATAGTTGCATGAGATCACAGAAATACCTTACTATGAATAGCTGAACTTATTTTCCTTAGAAAGATAAAACAATCACGTAGCCAGACAGGAAAAAACAAATTAGTGGAGCAAAAGAAGAATTTTAAAAAGAATCATTGACACAGTTTCAAATTTTAATATGATACCAATTACAATAATGTAGTGTTGATGGCTAATGACTCATTTATCACATAGTAATACTATTATTATTTACTCTCACCTTATAATAGAATATGAAAATCTGACGTACATCAAAACTGATGTACATAAAAATTTCAGAGAATTTTATTATCCTTATGATTGCAATTTTATTAAAATATCAAAGTGCTGGGAAAATAGAGAGAGTAGCTCAGATAATCAAGAGTTTACTGTAATTGCTTATGGAACAAATTACCATAACTTTACCACTATAGATGAATTCAAACTTTATTCTTCCATTCCAAACATTTAGGTGTAATATACCAACTTACTGCTTAAAATCATCTTAAAAAGCAATGCCATTCAATTACCTTTGATTCAGAAATGATACAAAATGCAAAAATTTTATCAAAGGAAAAGCAATCAGAATTTAGAGACGTGAGGGATCAAACATTTTTACACTGGTCTTGTGAGAAATCAATTTGTCAAAATGTTTCCACAGATATTGATGAAACAAATGGTGTCTCATGGTGAACAAGATTAGGAAATCAAAAACATTTAAGCTCCATGACCATGCCACAACTCCTACTGCTCTCCTCTTATGCACTTGCTCATCTCGGAGAGCAGCAGACAAAAGAGACCCTATTACGCAATGCAGTTACAAGATATTCTTAGAAAACTATAGTAATACAGTAAACTCTGGCTAGTCAGGATATGGGAAGGAAAGTAGTCCAGATGAAGCGAAATCCAGATTACCCAAGGATGTGACAAATACAAGTCAAAGAGGAATTCTCACCACTGCCCCATTGCAGCCTTATTCACCAATAACTTAAGATGACTTTACATGGTAAAGAGAAAGCTTTGTGTACAAATCTAAAAACAATTTGATGCAAAAAAAATCCAATTTTAATTAAACACATCTCAAAATGTCCTCAGAAATTAGCTTGATTATTCTTAAGTGACTTCAATCAATAACAATAATGTGCTATTAGTTACTTTTTCTATGATATTAATCCCATTTACAAGGGTAACCCCAAAAGTAAGGACTCCCAATTTTTTAGAAATAGAAAAAAATCATTTATTTTCTATGATGAATACATCATTTTAAATATTGATCAATTATCTATTTTTCTACATAATCGCCATTTCGGTCGATGCATTTTTGTAAATGCTGTGACAGTGTTTGTGTGCCCATGTTGTTCCAGCTCACCACCATGTCCTTGAGGAAATGTTGAACATCATCTTTCACCTCTTTGTCGGAGCTGAATCGCCTTCCGGCCAAATGTTCTTCCAACTTAAGGAACAAAGGAAAGGTGAAAGTCGCCGGGGGCCAAGTCCGGACTAAAGGGTGGGTGGTTGACATGTCCCAACCAAAGTCATGTGAAGAATTAACTCTTTGCCGTTTGAGGTCTTCAGTCACCATTTGCAGCACCCATCTTGCACAAACCTTCTGATATTGCAACTTTTCCATTAAAATCCTGTGGATGGTTCTTCGACAGAAACATCAGCAACCAAAATGCAGAGTTTATCCAACGTGATTCGCCGATTATTACGCATGCTTTCCTCAACCTTTGTGACAGTCTCGTCAGAAATTGACAATCTCCCACTCCTTTTTCGTCGTGAATTTCAGTACGACCGGATGTAAACTACTCTCTCTCTACATCACTTGCGAACGTTTTTGACATCCATGCGTGATTGTCCATACACCTCCATCAATTGGTTATGAATTTCATCTGGTTTAATAACTGCTCGAACTTCACACTTGGCGGAAACATGCAATGGGAGCTCCATTCTCAACAGCTGCCAATCCTAGACTGAGCATCCCAGCAAAATGGAGATTATGTAGAAAAATAGATAATTGATCAATCTTTAAAGTGATGTACACATATACAAGGTGTGTTAAAAAATTAATGGGAAATTTTTCATTTCAAAGGCTTGGAGAGTCTGATTGTCAAACTTTTTTTTAATCATGTTGGTATACTTGCCCCTGAAGTATGATCAAACTTTCAGCTGTTTTCATTGTGGACTTTGTCTGTGACAGCCACTAAGGTAAGACGTGTTTTATGAGCTCGGCGATTTTCGTTTGTTAAAATAAATGGATCAAAGAATTTGTATCAAATTTTGCGTAAAAAATGAAATAAAGTGTAACATAGTGTGGTAAATGTTAAAAAAGGCCTATGGTGAGTCTGATATGAGTAAATCAAGAGTTTATGAGTGGTATAAGCGTTTCCAAGAAGGCCGTGAAGACCTTGAAGATGACAAACGCCCTGGACGCCCCAACACATCAACAATCAATGAGAACGAGGAAAAAGTGAAAGAAATGGTTATGAACGATCGCCGAATGACAATTAGAGAGGTCGCTGATGATGTTGGCATATCGATTGGATCATGTCATGACATTTTTTCCAATTTTTTAGGTATGAAAAGCATGGCAGCAAAATTCGTTCCAAAATGGCTTTTTTCACCACAATAATTCACCAGCTCACACTTCATTGCTTGCTCGTGAATTTTTGGCCAAAAACAATACTGTAATGATGCTCCAGCCTCCATATTCGCCCGATATGGCTCCATGTGACTTTTTCATGTTTCCAAAAATTAAGAGAACCTTGAAGGGCCGTCGTTTTACAGCCTTAGATGACATTAAAAGCGCATCGCTGAAAGAACTAAAGGCTATCTCAAAGATCGAATTTGAGAAGTGTTTCGGGGATTGGAAGAAGCACTGGCACAAGTGCATAATCTCCAATTGGGACTACTTTGAAGGTGACAACATCAACGTATAGGAATAAATTAATATCATTGTCCAAAAAATTAAAATTTCCGTTAATTTCTGAACACACCACGTACATCATAGAAAATAAATGGTTTCTTCTATTTCTAAAAAATTGGAGACCTTACTTTTGGGATTACCCTCATATTTGACTTGGTAAGGATGTTCACATGATGCACATTGACACAGGTAACGACAGGCAAACATTAATGTGTGAGCTTTGTTCATCAACATACCTGCAAGATGTCAAGATATGAAGCCAGGTAGGGCCCACTTAGGTACTCCATTAATGTTGCATGAAGCCAAGTAACCAGCTTGAAATCCCAAGAAGCACTGGCCAAGGCTTGCCTCACTCTCCTGGCGGCACAATCGACAGCCAACCTCCTCAGCGTCGGTCGGTTTTTTTGGCTCTTACAGCCAGGGACTGGGGTGAGTGCCAACCGGCTCAGACGATCCGCGTGCAACACTCGTACCACTCGACTAAAGAGGCGACTCTGAGCAGGACTCCATCCAGTTCTGTTAAAATAAACAATGGTTTACAGAATTAGAGATGACGTGTTTTTATAGACCCCAACACTTCACATTATTACTGTACTCTCCATAAGCCTTACACTCCATCCAAAATCCCAATTCATTTCCTTCTCCTACTAAAGCGGATAAAATAATACTTTGTAATTCCACAGATTTATTTCACAAACACACGACCCGGGTTTCGACGTACAACGTCATCTTCAGAATGAACCGCTTTAGAATGAACCGATTCCATAAAATAATGCCTGAAATCATCGATTATATCCTTCTCCTACCTCAATTTTCCAGAATCTATATTAATCGGTCTTTCTTAGCATAACCCAGTGCCCCTCTCTATACAAGATCTGTCCCAAAAAGTAGTACGACTGAGTCAATTAAAAAGAATGTATTGCCACAATAGATACATTCACTCAAAAGTCTTCGAACTGATACAAGGATTTCCTTTTGCAAGTTTGCGAAGTGCTTGTTCACTTAAAAAGGTGCCATTTTTCCCACTAGGGCATTTTTGTCGGAATTCAACTTCCAGGAAGTTTCCTGCACATTTTTATTTTCAAAGCATATTCCAGAGCTCTTTTTAAGTTGCTCCTTCAGCTCTTTTGCAAAGAATTGCCAAAACTTTAGATTTGACCCATAGGAGGTGAAAGTTCATACACATCTATATGAAAAGACGACCAGTACAACATATACCTGAATAGATGCATGACAATATTAAAATGCTAAAATTAAAATTCCCAGTATGCTGCCAAATTCTTCATGCCAAACGGCAACTTTTACAAGAATGCGAGTCCATTTAAGAGTTGTTTTCTATCCCATAACAATTCTGGTTAGGTGACCACAGATAAATATCTCACAATTAGTATTATGTGAATTGTATGAACTGTGTCCTTGGGGTGGAGAATGTTTTATGTTTCATGACCATTGGGTAGTGAAATTTTGCCTTCCTACTTATCAAATTCTAGCTTGCACAATATTGGATAAATTTCTTACTGCATCCTATGGCACAAGAATTTGTTAGATGACAGCATATGTAATTACATGCGTGTAGAATGAAAGGAGGTAGATATGTATTTGCATGATTGTAAAATGATAGGATTTTTGCATGAATGTATGCGCCACTGTGGGTATGGGTTGGCATGTATTTGTTAGTTTTGAATGTGTTTCTTTTTTGCGCTTTTACGGGTGGTGAACTAACACCCCCTGCCACACGCCCTTGTGATGGCTTGGGGGTTATTTAGTAGATGTAGAATTGGCATTTGTGTCCCAATTCTCTTGTACATTTGTTTACATGGTAAGCAATACAATGAATAATGCAATTTAATATCATTTTACTGAGAAATATATTTCCAGAAGCATCTCATCAGCAATTCCACATTAGATCAGAGTGCAAAAATTGCATTGATTGTCTGAATTGCAAACTGGCGTTGTGTTAGAATGAAAAATTCAATGATTAAAAAAAACTTCTTTTTTGACCTTACGACTCCAAGAGCACTGCTATTCTCACCAAGATATAACTGCAACTAGATATAAAAATCCACAACTTAAACAAAATGAAAACACAACATGATCTTTCAACTTGAATGAAATAATTATAAATCAATTGATATGAAATTTGCTGCACTTCTCAAAGAACATCGTATTACCATTAAGATCACTGTCATGTTAAACCATGCTCTAAAGTCTGTCAACACCAATTGGAATCACTTATTAGGAAGTTAATAAAACTCCACCAATTATTTACAATTTACTTTCTACATATCAGCATCACCACATTACTTAAAATGATTCCGGAAACCACACTATTGTAAATTTCAAGAAAAACTGCGGGAGATGCCACAACAGTAATTTTTAACGGAGTCATCCGCTAATATGCATTTCAATGCAACAATTTCAGACTGCTAAAATCATTCACCTTTTATACACTCTGAAATTGTTGCATTGAAATGCATGTTAGCAGATGACTCTGTTAAAAGTTACTGTCGCATGTTCTCCTGCAATTTCTTGGAATTTGTCAAAGGTAAAAACAGCCTACGTGTTTTAAGTTGGCTTTAACCTCATAGACTGTCACATCTCGTACGACTACGAATGCCTGTGACATGCTTGCATGCATGATATTTCGTCACAGTATCTTGTTCCTAATAAAGTCCCCAAAATTTGAGAGTTTAAGAGATTGCCTCGATAGCTTAACTGGCTAGAGCACTCGGCCAGACATCCGAGGGATCTGGGTTCGGATCCTGGTCAAGGCAAACGATTTTTACACGCTGAAATTATTGCATAGAATCCCTACAGTACACGAAACCTATCTCGCATTATTAACATCATAAAATATTTCCAAATTTTAAAAATAACACCCTCGTGTGTCCCAGTAGTCCAGGTGGTAGAGCGTTGAGACTACTAACCAGAGGGTTCCGGGTTCGATTCTCACTGCACCTGCAGCTCCACCCAAGCTATGTGATTTTTTGGGTACAAGATCTTCGTGGGAAACCATAACCGGCACAGCTAAAGGAACTGGCCCCCTACAATGATGGGTGAATATTCACATGCCATCGGGCTTGGTACTGGGTGAACTCTGCCATCACCTACCAAACCGACCTTCGGGTTGATTATTGTGTTTATGGTTTTATTACCAATACACGGACTAACCTGTTCACTCGGTCCTCCCAGTCATCAGTACATATGTCTGCACGAACAGAGTCTACATGTCTTTCACATTCATCTGCAAGAAGTTCCGACTCTGCAAGATTAAATGGTGGCAGTAACTGTGTGTCATCACCCTCAACGTCAATTTCCACTTCGCCACCATTTTGATCTCCAACCGTTGACCTTAGAAGATTGAAATCAAACAAGCAGCATACATTAAATGCACACAGTTACATAGAAGGATATTATACGAGACAAACCAAACTAGAATACCGTCTCAAATAGAGAGAGAAGTTTATCTAATGACTTGAATTTATAATTCCTCTCCATAATCCAATATTGCCATTTGCATTTCCATAAACTCTCTCACGATAATAAAAATATGTTTATTTGTGTGTTAAATCAAAAGGTCATTGCACTTGATCAATGAAATCCCAATTTTAGCCTCTCAGGCCAAGATTTGGGATGACATAATGATTAAAATTAGAGGAAATTCCAAGTTGTCCAAAATAAACATACATTTTGACACGTTTTTAACTTCCAAATTGCTAATAAGGTTTCATGAGATAAAACGTCAGGCTAAAATAATTCACATTGGTGTCAAAAAATTATGCATAAACAAATATATTCACCATGGGGAGGAAAAAGTTGTAAAATGATAGTTTATTTACGTATTGATTTCCTTTATTTATTTATTAATGTATTAATTTCCTAATTTAATTTAAAAAATATTTATTCCAATTACATTTTTGACTTCCATGATTCAACACGAATATTACAGCTTGCCAATTTGATGTAGATTGTAAAGGATTAAGAAATCTCTAATACATGTGCTGGGTACCTTACAATTTAGCTTGATACATGCATGCTTTGAATATGAGATAAAATGATAACACTATTAATCTCCTCCATGTTTTAGTACTATTATATTACAAGGAATGAAAAGATAACAAAGTGCATATATGGAGTAGAAAAAAAGAGACATTTATCCTTCTCACCAACAGTTCATTTCTTGAGATGTTTTGTGATGCACATTTATTGCGAATTTCACTCAACCTTACCTTTATCTTGTTTTATGACTATTCTCCACTCAAAAATATAATTTGTTACTAAAATAGCAACGTATACCTTTCAACGTAGCCCTTTTTCTAACCCTACATTTCAGCTATGCTCAATTTGTGAACACTTTACCATTACATTGTCTGTTTTGGTTACCCAAGCTCATCATGTCGATGATAGTAATTCCACAGTTTTGATGAACAAGTCCATGTTTGTCGGTGGATTAAAGGTGGTAGTAACGCAATTCTAACAGCAATTAATGCATTTCCTTGGTGTATCATGTCACAATTCTAGACAGACTACATCAAGACTAGGATTCTCAAATTATTTCTAATACAGAAGGCTTTAAAAACATCTTATCTCACCAAAGAAAAATACTTCAGCTGACATAAAATGCCACAAAATGAAACAAATATTAACTACTTACGTTGGCACAGGTCGCATTGGAGAAGCTTTACGAACAAATAAAGTTTTCACTGGATTCATAAAAGAACGTTCTGGTCCACTATTCCATGGCTTTGAATAGCAGTGTTCCTCAACAATCATTTCGCATACATCGTCACATTCTCCCTGTAAAATGATAGTTTATTTTACGCTCGGAAATGTATTAATTTCACTAAAATCTAAAGACAAAAATTCGCCGACCTGTTTGGATAACCTGTGAAAATATCGCTTCAGCCTTAGTCTAAATTCTTCTCCGCGTTGTTCAGACTTATCCGGTTTTACCGGCGACTGTTTCGTCTTCACAAATGCTGAAGACAGCTATAAACAAGGACAAAGTTTCAGTGAAGTCCCAAACGACAACAAAAGGTTGCCAACAATCACAATCAAAATTACAAATAATCCCTGTAGAAATAATTACTCACCGTGGTTACGTGGGATGATGTTGACACAACAGGGGCAGTGGATAACAGCATTTTCATGATGGTATTTTTCCCTTTTTCGTTTTCGGACATATTCAAGGCGTTTAATTCCTCTAACGCTACGAATTTCTCATCCGTATGATAACCCAAACGATTCAACGTTTCTGTATGTGCTATACATCATCTAATAATGACCATAGAGAGACGTTATATTATTTTTTCAACACAAGATAATCCTTCAAACTACATATGCCGAGTCAATGTGAAAATGCATAAAATAATATTCTCTGACTCATGATAACACTCATATTGATCACAATGGCGCTAGTAGTTTTGGTAGTTCCGCTGATTTTCCTGTTATTTTGGCAAGGTGCACAAAAGATATTGGACAGCGCTTAATGTTAGATTTCTTGTATTTTGTTTTATTATCAGAGAGGCCAAAGATATTGTTTTGAATGAATTTTATTTGGAAATAACATGTATTCCACGTAAGCTAAGGATTCTTCCTAAAAATGGGTACTCAATGCCAGAAAATTGAAACATTGCATTGATCCTTCACGTACAGTGGTTGCTTATTAGAGAAGAGCTAGAAATAAATACATGAGTACGTCTCAAAAGTAACCATTTAACAGTTTCCAAGTATTCTCCTATTACATATTTCTGCGAACTTTTTTAGTATGGCGCCTCATTAAAACGGATTTCATAACCTGACTCGAGGTTAACTAAGTAATTTGTTTACACTTTTATTTTCAGGTTTTTAATCGTCTTAATTGCATTTAATGTAAGAAGCTGCGATTAGAATTACCGTAACCGAATTTCTAGCTGTGGTGATTAAAATATTATTAAAGCCCGCTGTCCCCTGTCACTTACGTTTATCTCATTTCCTGGTGTTGTCTTCTTACAATACAATGAACGTACAAAATTGTCAGGGTATCAACTGGGAAAACCGCTCTTAAGGCACCTATACAAACTTCTGGAGGGGAATATTTTCGGCAAAGTTTGATTAGGTCGGTAACCGAAGACATTAAATGCGTTCTTGACTTAACCCACAATAATGTCCGCAAGAGCCACATAATATTAATGCAAATCATTTTTTTAAGCTATTTCACCATGCCAAACAACATTTTCCAAACATTACCAGATTCACCATCGGTTACAAATTTAATAATAACTTGCATTACAACTGCTTAGGTTGATGAAACATTTTTGTATGTCCTTTACCAAACAATAAAATAACTGGAGGTTTTTTTAAATTTATATTTTAAACTTTCAAATACATTTTAACAAAAAGCATGTGATTTACGATATCTTTTGAACAAAATGATCATATTAATTAGACATCCACAAGCTAATGGCAGGATGCTAGGGTGTCTGCTACAGCTTCCCACAGCAACGGAAGGTCTTCTTCTGTAATAGTTGGCCTCTGAAGAGCAGCAAACACTTCGGCCGACTGATACTGTAAATCTGCAAGAAGAAAATAGGTGACAGAAAGAGGTTCTGGTAGGTATATGCAATGGCTTTGCTAAGGCTGTTTACCTTAAAGATCACAGTAATACATTGAATCACACCATTTCTACATTTCTTGGCTATGATGTGTACTTAGGCCAAATGAGAAGTATTCTAGAGCCAATATAAAGTGGATTGATCTCTGTTATCTACTGATATATAAGTGATATGGTGGTTATTCCTGAACTTATCCAAGTTAAGAAGCAGGTTGTACATAACATACTTTGAATTTGTTTCATATTCTTTTGTCTCGTGGGAAGTCTTATAAATTGTTGATGCTATTCCTGAATTTATGCATATAAAACAATCAATTTATATTCACATTCTTCCCTGCAATTTTCCATACACACACCTGTAGTATTACTTGACTCAGGTTTTATTATTACACAACTGTACAAGGAAAACTTGAAATCTTTCATATTGCAGACACTAGTTACTCCTAATCTGAGATCTCCTACTTCTCTCCCATTTTTCCCTATGCCCATCACCAATTTCAATCCACCATCACTATGGAGTATTCTTTGCTAGGTACTCTTCCAATAATAATTCCAACTAATCATACCATGGTGACCATTTGCATCTGTTATATTCACTAACCTTCTCCCCAATTTCCTATTCTCTACTATGGCTACTCCAAATTAACTTTTCATTATAAATTACTCTTTAACAATTACTCCAGTAATCCCCACTGCTTTACTTCTGTTACCTATTTCCCTTCTAATGTTCTCTAAATGTCCTGACCTTTGTTGTAATAACATTCCAAGTCCCTTTTCTAACATTGCACTTCACCTATGGATATTCTTTTCCACTGCTGTCACTGTATATGTGCACAGTTTCTACACCAGGAGGCATCACTTCCTACATCAATGGACATAGTACACACCTCAGTGGGTTGAGTCCTTCAGATGCAAGGATTCATTCGCTATCACCTAATATTACTATAATTGGAAAAGTAATTGAGGCCAAATGCCTTTCTCAATAGTGACGCCATCAATTTTAATAGCCTATGCCTATATCGTGGGACACAGTAATCCAAGGGGTAGAACGTTGGACTACTGAATGGAGGGTCCTGGGTTCAATTCCCGGGCAAGGCACTCTGGGCACCTGCAGCTCCCCACCCAAGCTATGTGATTTTTTGGGTATCAGATCTTCCTGGGAAACCATAACCGGCACAGGGAAAGGAACTGACCCCCTACCCTGATGTGTGAATTTCACACGCCATCGGGCTTAGTACTGGGTGAACTCTACCATCACCTTCTAAACAGACCTTCGGGTTGATTACTGTTTATGGCTTTTTATGCCTATATCAGATGCCTTGGTGAGGGCATCACTTGGGCAGACGCTCGGTCCAGCTCCTACCCTTGGACCTATCTGACAGGGCTGACCAAACCAGGAGCTATAATTATTGCCCATGCTGGTACACTTCTAGGGCTCATTAGAACATTCAAGCTCTTTGATCACACCATGACTGTGGTACACAAGAGGCAGTGAACCAATGATAATCAGAAAACTGGACCCAAACACTGACTATTAAACATAATATGAAGATGGCAAAGCATTTAATGAAACATTAAAATACCAAAACATTAAATATCCTACATCTGACAATAAAACATTGAATAGCCTACCGTCTTCAAACAGTTCCACTGTAAATGTAGACTTCATCAACTTCATTGCATGGCAGTATTTGATTGTCCAAAGTATTGAAAACAGATTCACATTTTTAGGACTAACTCCAATCACCATGACACCATCTTCTTCAGCATTAATCAAGAAAGACTGAAACGCACAAATTTGAAAAAAATATTATCTAAGCCAATATGATATCCATTCTACAATTATAAATGCATTGCATTGCTAGAACAAACCATGATTTAAAAAAAGCACCATTTTAATGTACATTCTTGGTATGCAGTAATATATGGATTACTCAGGCCAACAGTGTTTTTGGTGCCGGAGCTTTTAATGCTGATTTAAAGAACAATTGGGGTGCTGACTCCAATTATGACACTAGTTTTTTCCTTTCAGCTATAGTTTTCAAGATATAGATATGTTGTTACTTACGTAAAAAAATCTACATGATGATATGGGAATATTATATTAATAATAAAACCCACTAAATATAAAGACTTCATTTATTTCTAGGGCTGTTAAATCACCCACAAACACAACAGAATTTTACAATACAATTGAACACAAATACAAAAATTTTTTACTGTAATAAAACAAATTGAAAAGAAAAAAATACATAAAAACATCACTCAACACATCGGAAGCTTCTTTTGCGCGATTGTCTTGAGTGCACTTTGTTCAAAGTCTTGTTTTAAGCACCAGCAGTAATCTACCATCATATGGTTATCCCATCTTCCTTGGTAGCGAGCTTCCATTGTTTTTATATCCTGGTGAAATATTTCACCTTGTTCTTCACTTGTGTCTCCTAAATTTCCAAGAAAATTGTCTAAGTGGCTGCGTAGGTAGTGAACTTTTGTGCTCATATTACATCCAAGTGATTTGAAGTTACTGAGCATAATGTTTACCAGCTCAATATAATTTTCACTTTTGTGATTTCCTAGAAAATTTTTTATGACCTCAACAAATGACATCCAACTAATTTTTTCAATCTCATTCATTGACTCAACAAAAGCAGGATCCTTTGTAAGTTGTCTGATTTGTGGCCCCTCAAAAATACCAGCTTTAAGTTTTTCAATACTTATATGCGGCATCTTTAGTCTTAAGTAGCCGAAGCATGGTCCATCCTTGTCAGGAGCCTTTACAAATTGCTTCATTAGGCCTAGTTTGATATGTAGAGGCGGTAGGATGATTTTCTCTCTTTCAACTAAAGATTCAGCAATGATGTTTTCTTTCCCAACAACCAAGTTTTCTCTCTTAGGCCACTCCTTCTTAATCCAGTGGTTTTGTCTGTCCCTGCTATCCCAGAGGCACAAGAAACAAGGATATTTTGTGTAGCCACTTTGCTGCCCAAGAAGAAAGTTCACCATTTTTAAATCTACACAAATCACCCAGCGATGTTCCTGGTATTTTATCTTCTGTAAGACCAATGCTATTGTATCATATTCTTCTTTCATTTTAGTTGAATGAGCGATTGGTATTGATTGCGCCAAACCTGTTACCATTGTGAAGAAGTACACATTTTAAACTACGCTTGGAGCTATCAATAAACAAACGCCAATCACTAGCATCATATTGTGATAGTAGTCCCATTTTTTCCAAAAGACCCTTAACGTCTAAACAAAATGCAAGATTGTCTTCTTGAGTAAAGAAGGGTAGCATATCCTTTTCCCTTGTGCGATAAAAACTTATTTTTGTACCGGGTTGCAGTAAATTCTTTTCATGCAGTCTTGATGCTAGTAGTTCGGATACTTCCTTCGAGTTCAGTTAGTTTCCTTCAGTTCTCTAGCAAGATCACTTAGTTCATCTTGATTAAATAGTTGAGGAATTGTTGATACCCCCTCGTAGTCACTGCCACTATCGTCAATAGAATGAGAAATGTTTTCAAATATCAAATAACTTAAATTCTTCCTTAGATATATCTGGTAACGTCTGAAATATTGGGATCGGTATTTCTACTGAATGGGGTACCGGGCGTCTAGCTGAAGGAAAATCTGGATATGTCCACTTGTGGCGATTTTTTCAATTAATTCACGAAACATTTACTATGCAAAAATAACAGTCGTCAATATGGTTCACAGGTTCTCTCCACACCATTGGCACACCAAATTTTAGACTTTTCCTTTGTCCTGTTGTCCATTGCCGCAGATGTTCAGTACATGTTTTACACACAAAATGCAGTGCCCATGTTTTATCTTGGTCAACCAAGCTTAACACCAAAATATCCCAAGTAGGCACGTTTCACAAAGTCTAATATTTTTCCTATTTTCTTTTACCATATATTCCCATGTATACTTACAGATTTATTTAACTTTGAAAATTATTTTCCGGAATATATCAAATATTAAAACAACTAATCGTAAGATGTGCCATATCTAAAAAAGTAGAGCTGTTAAATAAAAAAGGATTTCATATTTGTATTCAGCTCTACAAATATAGTTAAAATCATCACAAAGATTCCCGGCACCAAAAAAAAATTTTTTTTGTAGGCCTGTGTTATCATAGACTGGAGGCTTTTGAAATGTGGGTGTGGAGAAGAATGGAGGAGGAGAAATGGATCGAATGGAAAACAAATGAGGAAGTACTAGGGATGGTGGTGAGCAGAGGGGTTTGTTGAGAGAAATCTGGAGGTAGGAAAAATGGATGAAAGGCGTATTGAACGGCAGTGGGATGTTGAAGACTGTAATAGGGGGAGGATGTTAGGCAAACGAGGAAAGGGCTGGAACAGAATAGGGATGTTGGATGGGATGAAGGGAGGAAAGAAGTACACAGAGATGAAGAGGGACCTGATGCAGAGTAGGTTGCTCGATTGTGTTTTGTTTGGAGTCGCAAGTTTATGTCATAGTTGTGTCCATTACCTAATAATAATACTTATTGCAAGGGAGGAAGTGTTCATTAACTACACCATTGTCACCACTGGAGATGAAATTAGGACTATGAGGTGTTCTCTTACGCTTAATAGTTAACGACACAAAACATTCAATGGCCTTTGGGTTAATAGGCAAGCACATAGTTCACCTGACTAACTCAGCTGGAGTAGCATTTCATGGGGTGAGAAGAGAGATTATGTGCACCTGAAATGGGGTCATTAAAATAGGAGATACCTTAAAACTGGAAACAAGTCCAGAAGCAAGGGAAGATAAAGGCAAATAAATTAGAAACAAAATACATGCTATTGGTGGGTGATGAAAAGGTGTAAGGGAAGAGATAGCAGATTTATATATAAATATACATACACACGTCTGACTGGGTCTGGCCTCAGGAGGAGGCCGGAAGCTTAAACTATCTTAAATGTGAGTATCCTTTTATGGATTCACTATTTATATTTTCATGTTCTATTGTGCCGTCTAAATGTTATTGCTCTCATGTTTCTATATCCTTGAGATAAGTTATATGTATATTTATTTATATAAAACTTACGTGTGAAAGTCTCATGGAAGTGAATAATGTATATGAAGTTAGCATTAGCGAACAAAGACAAAAATCATAAAAAAGAAAAGAAACTCACTAGTTTTCAAATTTTTGGTGGTACAAGCCACCTTTCTCAAGGACGAGAAGTAGGGAACTTTTTTGTGTGTCTGTATTGTTGTCTTTGTTCCTTAGTGCTAACTTCATACACATTATACATTCACATATATACACACACACATTCACATGGAAATAGAAATAATGAAAAGGGACACGAACACACTTAAAGGACGAACGTGGAGAGGAACAAGGAGAGGTGGGGAAGGTGGAATCGAGCAGATCATAAGTGTAAAAATATTTCCTTGACCGGGACTTGAACCATGGATCTTTTCACTTAACCGGGATGATGCTCTAACCACTTGAGCTATTGAGGAAATGTAATTAACACTGAGATCTGGGGGACTTTTAAGTAACCAAGTGCCCCGATTGTTTGGCCAATAGATCGGGTTAGGGAGCTGTTTCACCCATCCATATATTATAAAATACATTTATACTCAAACCAATATAATTTATAATCAGAAAATCTTGTCACACACAAGCCACAATGAATCAATGTGATAAGTAGTAGAATTACTTGACGTAATACTTACGCTGGATCCTAAGTGACCTGATTTTCCTCTATTATACAGCGCCCTTAGAATGGCACGGCGATTGTTTGCTAAAGCAGTGAAATCCACTAGCCCATGAATCAGCATTGTGAAATCTCCTTTGTTACAGCACTCGGAAATCCAATCAGATAGGGTTTCTGGATCACCCTTTGACATTATGACCTCTGCCTCCATTGCAGAAACTTCACCACACTCATCCCCAGGACCCTGAATTTTAGTATAGAAAGCAGAGCTGTTCCATGGAGCCCTGTTACAACCCCTAAGGCCAAGCCTCAATTAGCTCCAAAATAGTCAGGTGTCATTCTGTTAACTCCCAAGGAATTGTGGAAGAATAATGATTATATGGTTAATCATGCATACAATTAATATTTAATAAAATACAAATAAGATATATATATACAGTGACAGTGGAAGGCACAGTGTGCATGAAAATGTAGGTTAAAAGTGTTTCTGGCCTATATTGCCTAGTCTTAATTGCCCCCTTCTACTGAGACATTCCTGTCCACGCAATGGCAGTGATACCCTAAATCCCAAAACAAAATTCAATATGACCTAATGAGTTACAGGTATTCAAAACATATTAATTACTTTTCCTCAAAAATAAAAGGTTAACCTAGCACAATAATATTTTAAATTAATTTATAGATCAAAAGTAAGTGCACAGGAGTGAGTAGAGTATTTAGCATTGGACATGAGGCCTTACATCTAAGTCTGGGTATTCTAGGCATCCCCAGTTTCTGTCAAACTAACAGATTTTTCAGATAACAGATCCCCTTGGGAAACTTAAGGTGATACAGATAAATGAACCGAACCCCCAGTTCTTGCCCCACTTGAACACATCTGTGCGTGTGAATTTCTTCCGAGTACAAAGTGAGTTCTACCTTCGACTATAAAACCAAACTTAAGGTTCAGGTCAACTCCTAGGTAAATCATGCAACTTTGTTTTATTTATAGTTATGAATTGTTATTTTCAATGCCTGCCGATTACCTGTACTTCTCAGTCCTCCTCTGTATCTTTTTGTACCTTAGGCTATAATTAAATGAAACAATGTTCTCTTTCATTTTATGATTCTCCAATATTCCTCAAACACCTAAAGTTCTACAAGAATCTGTTAACCATAAAAATTTCCGCAAAATTTAATGACTCTTTGGCCGCGACTTAAATGCACAAAATATGTCACTTCAACTAGTCTCTTTAGTTCACAGGAAAACCATCAAAGTATGTCTATGCTATTGTATACAAGTCAAGCACTGCCCACATTTTTAATGAGTCATCATTACTCTTTAGTTTTCTCTAACATCCTCCTTGTCTTGTTTTTTTAATTATTGGTCATTAAAAATTTGCACAAATAATCAATATTTCATGCGTAAAAAGATAAAGGTTATCCCAGTGTACAATGAAGAAGACCATGTTTTTAAATTTAGATTCTCTTGATCAAAATATATTCTTTATCAATTTGGAAAAAAACAACAAGCATTAAATAAAAAGTTATTCACTAGGAGACAACTTGCTGTCAATTTTTCAGGATGGTTCTTGTAAACATGAAAGTACAAGCATAGCAGTTTGGAAAGTAATTAAAAAACTTAATTGGCCCAGGATAATAAAATTGAAACGAGAGGTTGCTGTAATATTAAATAAAGGAGTAGGAAGACGCATAGTCAACATAGAGCAAGCAACTGATAGAATACTACTCGTAGAGATTAAAGCAGAGCCGACGAACTTGGTCATTGTTCAGGTATACCTGTACATGCCACTGAGCAACCACAAGGAGGAAGAAGTCGATAGGATGTACGATGAGTTAGAGGATATAATCGTGTGTGTTCCTGCAGGGAAACATTTGATAGTGATGAGGGATTGGAATGCAACGGTAGGTGAAGGAAAAGATGGTGGTGAGGTGGGGGAGTATGGGTTAGGCACGAGGAAGGAACGTGGGGAGAAACAATTGAATTCTGCAGGAAACCGGGGTTAGTCATCACCAACACATGGTTTAGACACCACAAAAGTTAGGTATACATGGAAAATGCCAGGTGACTCAGAAAGGCACCAGTTAGATTATATTATGGCTATTCACAGGTTTAGAAACAGTGTGATAAATTCGCACAGTTTCCCAGGAGCGGATGCGGACTCTGACCACAATTCAGTTGTGATGAAATTTAATGTCCGTTTCAAGAAGATAAGGCAAGGGCGGCGGGTTAGGAAATGGAATTTAGAAGCATTAAATGGATTAATGAGGAAGGAGTATCAGCAGACTGTAGAAAAAATGATAGATGACGGTAAAGAACTTAGTACCATCGAAGAAAAATGGGAATGTATCAAGCAAGGGATATCGGAAGCCGCAAAAGACACTATAGGAACCGTTAATGGGAAAAGGATAAGGAAACCATGGGTAACGAATGAGAGGATTGCAAAGATGGATGAGAGAAGAAGATGGAAAAATGTAACAAAAAGAGTTAGGCAAAATGAAGTACAAAGAGTTAAACAATAAATTGAGAAGGGCCACAAATAAAGCAAAAGAAGAATGGTGGAAAACGCAATGCGAGGATATGGAAAGTTTACAGAAGAAGGGTGAAATTGGTGCTCTATACAGCAAGGTTAAGTTATTATCAGGAAGTAGGAAGGCCAGATCTGTGCTAACAGTTAAAGATAAGTGGGGTAAGATAATAGTTGAACCAGGAAAAATGCAAGAGAGATGGAAGGAATATATAGAAACACTGTATGTTGAAGAACTTACGCCGACAAGGTTAGACATAGAAAAGGAACATGACGTAGAAGAAGATAGCTTAGGTCCAGGCATACTCGACGATGAAATAGAAAGGGCATTAAAGGAGATGAAAGCAAATAAGGCCGTGGGGGCAGACAACATTCCTGTGGAACTGTTGAAATGTTTAGGAATATGTGGGAAGAAGACTATATGGACTGATTCGTAGTATCTATGAGGAAGGAATCTGGCTGGAAGATTTTGTGAAATCAGTGTTAGTTCCTATTCCGAAAAAGGTAAAGGCTGCATCATTTGAGGATTATGGAACAATAAGCTTAATATCCCATGCAGCTAAAGTTATTCTCAGGATCATCAACAAAAGGATAGAGAGTAAGGCAAATGATTACTTAGGGGGTGATCAGTTTGGGTTCAGGAAAGGAAGAGGTACTCCTGATGCCATTGCAGTAATGAGATCACTAATCGAGAGGAATATAGAATACAATCAGGACGTATTTGCCTGTTTCGTAGATTTCAAAAAAGCGTTTGATAGAGTGAATTGGGAAAAATTAATGCGTGTATTGCAGAAAATAGGAATGGATTGGAGGGACAGGAGACTGATCCGCGACCTGTACATGTCTCAGACTGCTCAGGTGCGAGTGGGGACTGGAGAGTCCGGATGGGCAGTGTTAGGAAGAGGTGTAAGGCAGGGTTGCCCATTGTCATGGGTGCTGTTCAACGTATATGAGGAGGAAATGATTAAAGAGGCATGGGAAGAATTGGAGGTGGGAATGAAAGTCAGAGGGGAATTCGTAAAATCGGTTAGGTTTGCTAATGACCAAGCATTAGTGGCTCAGTCAGCCAAGGGGTTGCAACCATTGCTTAGCAAATTGGAGGTTCAGTGCGATAGATATGGGATGAGAATCAATATTAATAAAACAAAGGTTATGCGATTTTCCAGGAAGACGAAGGCTAAGCTAAACATTCAAATAGGAGGGGAAAAAATAGAGCAGGTAGAACAGTATATATATCTCGGAAGTGTTTTGGACCAATACAGTCAAAGTAGTAGGGACTTAAGGAGAAGAATTGTGCAAGGCAAGGAGGCTTTCTCAAGGAGGGAGTTGATGACGGGGGCGTTGAGTAGGGATGTTAAGACAAGGCTCGTAAAACTCTGATATGGAGCGTAGCTATGTACGGCGCGGAAATGTGGTTGCTGAAGCAGGAGGATAGACATAGACTGGAGGCTTTTGAAATGTGGGTGTGGAGAAGAATGGAGAAAGTGAAATGGACCGAAAGGAAAACAAATGAGGAAGTGCTGGAGATGGTGGGTGAAGAGAGGGGTTTGTTGAGAGAAATCCTATGGAGGCAGGAAAAATGGATGAAAGGCGTATTGAGTGGTAGTGGAATGTTGAAGAAGGTAATATAGGGGAGAATATTACGCAAACGAGGAAAGGGCAGGAACAGGATAGGGTTGTTGAACGGGATGAAGGGAGGAAAGAAGTACACAGAGATGAAGAGGGACCTGATATAGAGTAGGATGCTGGATTGGGTTTTGTTTGGAGTTACAAAATATTTATTTGATAGTTGTGTCTATCCAAAAACCTACCTTAACCGGTAGATTACCTAATAATAAAAAATAAAATTGAACCTGTTGAATTATTCTATAATTTTTCAAAAGCGTTTAACAATGTCAATCATAAGATTCTCCAGAAGAATCAAGTTTCCTTTGGCACACGAGGCATACCATTATCTTGTTTAGATTCTCATTTCACAATGGTAGTGAACTTTTAATTTCCAATGGTCGCAAAATACTCCACCTCCTGGGTCAAGGTGTCCCTCATGCTGTCCTTGACCTTATTCTGTTTCTATTGTATATCAGTGATCTCAAAATCGATGTTCTTTTTACCATCGATATTTACGTATTATTAGATTTATTAATAATACTATTACAAAGTAAACCATTGTAACTGTTAATACGCACCCAAACAATAGGTACGACATCGTACATTCCGACTCTTTTATGAATCTGCGGAGAACCTTTCTCGAAAATTCTCGACACGCAAACCCCTTGGTTTGCGTGTCGAGAATTACGGAGGTACATGAAATCACATGGCATATAGACTTGGGTATTACCTGAACTGTTTCGACATACTTCACAATGAATTTCAACGCAGCTGTATAACCTTCTATAAGGCAATCATAAAGATACAATCTACCAGGATTATATTGTAATCTTCTGGAAACTCCTTCAAGTTTAAAACCACTGCATTTCGCTGTTAATTCCAAAAGTTTAGAAAAATCAGGTGGTCGGGATTTTTCTTGTAAATTTTCGCCGCCCTTTTCTAATGCTAATGGCCTGCACACCGAGAAAAGAAAAAACACTTTGATCTTTGTAAATAGGAACTAGTTATATATTATTTTGCAAATAAAATCGCAGTCTTTCAACAGTACTCACGCAACAGAAAAGAAGTCATCTTGAAAATTATTGCCATCATTTGCCAACCTATTTTCCAATGCCGCTATATTAGCTGTCAATTTTTCTATTTTATTAGTAACATAAACCCTACGTTTTTCTATTTCCTTGGCGCTTTTTTCCATTGCTAGATAAGATTACAATAATACTTGCAGTGTAATTTGCTGAAACATTCGTGAGGAATGTTCAATTGAACACAACAAAAATAACATTCAATGCATCTTCACAATACTAATTGCTGACACAAAATTCACACCGCTTCACACACTTCCCGCGCATCTGAAAGGCTTAATTGCAACGTTGTCATCATTTGCATTCAAAGGAAATGTTTTGATTCAGTCTTCGTTCTTCAGTTGTTTTGTACAACCCCTTTGATGTTTTACAGAAGTTATTGATGGAATCAATTGGAAAATAAGAGCTCATGTTCCATCAAAAGGAAGACCTTTACAAATAAAAATCGATCAAATTGATTAACTGTCGCCATGAGGAGGTGATGAATGTTCATTATTTGATCTCTTAACGAGTTGCATTATGGGATCTCGTTTTGATTTTCATATTGGGTTCAACTGGCAACGTTGGAAGAGTGTTAAACCTTTAAAAAAATTACCAAAAAATGACGTCACGAACGTAAATTAGACTAAGGTCTCGAGAGTTTTATTTTGAGCGTGCTACAGTATTCATTTTCCTAAAAATCTTTGAAAAATGTCCATCTATGTGAACGTTTATGGACATATGTGAGATTTCATTGTGTTATTATTAATTCTATAATCGAAAGCTGTACAAGTCGGACTGTTGGTATTTGTAAGAGACGATCGTAAATCACACAAGGTAAATATGTAAATTGTTTCTAATAATTGTGCATGATTGCTTTTGTTGATATGAAAATTGAAAACTTTTATCCAGTTCGTTGTTCCTCTCTTTCTTATTTGGGAGTGATCTTCCTCAAAGGCTTTTAGTTAATTCTTTAGTTTTTTCTGTGACTGTTTGTAGACCCTTGTAGACAATAATGTCGCACATTATGGTAGGATGCGTACTCCATTTCGGGTTTGAGAGATGACAAATAAAGCAAAGTGACTTTTCGTCCTGGCTACTCAATTGTAATTGTACTCTTAGCCTCGATTTTATATTCTATTTTAAACTAGCATACGGAAATAAAAACTGAATTGAAAACAGTGGATCTTCGTGTTGACCTGAATTAACATTACTCAAGAATCATTTACATTCATTCTAAACGAAGTCCAAATTGTACAAGAAGTATTCCGATGGTTGAAGTATTATTACCTATCCGACTTGATAACATGATTTTTAGCTTCATCAATAACCGTCGCTACTATAATATTTGAGTGGGATAAGTATAGAAAGGTAAGTCGTAAAGACATTCGGTAAGCCGTTTACTAGTTTTCTTAAAATTTTATGAAATTCGTTTGCGTTCGCCGTGGAAAATTACGTTTTCAATTCATTGTATTCAACAAAGTAAACATGGAATCATTTTTAAAGAAGCGATGAGCATAGGTCCAAACGTTACCACTTTCTTATGTGAAACTTGGGTGTCATCTGTTCCAAGTATGCGGCCATATGGGATGTAACTTTTGTATTCTATTTATTATGTGTATGAATAATTTATTGAACTGTATATATTAATTTGAGATTTGTTTCTTATCAAAAGTGCATGAGATCTGGTTAAAATTTTGTTTGCCTTTGACGTGTTGAATTGATTAAAATTGTCATTTTTTACGAGAGGAAAACAAATTCGCCACAGGTGAACGAAAGGGTCATATTTTCCTCGATTTATATAAATCGTTAACATTTTAATTGCAGTATTATATCGTAATAGTTATGAATTTTTCACGAACACTACTGTGACAAGTTGAACTGATCGGTGATGAGGATTTTACGCAGAAGCCAACTACCCTAAACCCCCTCGAAGATCTTTGGAATCGTCCCTGCTAGTTTTCGTCTTATGCGCAGGTGCCATCGCATTTTTTTATACCTCCGTGATAATTTTGGCATAATCATGCTGTATATTCTTCTTTAGGTCGTCAATGTTGTGCGATTGTGAGTAATAAATTTGCAATTATTATATCATCGAGTAAACACATGATTCAGGTACTTGTTTATTGCATTCCTGAGAATTTCAGAATGGAGTCAGTGACACAGTGATATTAATCCATTACTGCAGAATTTATATCGTCTCGTTGTAGAACTAGTTGAGTTATAATTGACCCTTTCGTACATTGAAAGGCATCTATTATGCAGAGCGATTAATGGCACTATTTATATTTGACGTTTTTAGAACTTACACGAAACCGCTCGATTTCAAGCGGTCATTGATGTTTATTTTTGGACAATTCAGCGTTGAGGCTTACTTAGTACTTACTTGTCCTATGGTTACTTTAAAATATTTCGTCATAATTTATGAAGTGCTGGATACGTTCGTTGTATCAAACTGAATTTTAGGTTAGATTGCCTGAATTTATATTAGGACATATCAGATGTTCATATAATCCGCTTAAATGGTTATAAATCTAAATGGAGTGCTTGAGGATTTATTTATTTTGGCAGAACAACCGTTTTAATGTGTTTACATTTAAAATCAAGAACACAACGATTTTTATGTTTTTGCCGAGGGGTGTATTTTAGGTAGTGTGATTTCTTTGCTAGAAGGTTTTTTAGTTATGTATGTTCTTCATAGCAGTGAGTAAAACCGTTTGATTTGAAAATCTCGTTTTCATTTGCTTGGAAATCACTGTGAACTTACTATTTCAATTTGGGTCATGACTGTTGGTCGGTTTTTATCATTTGGTTTTGTAGTAACACGTCCATTGAATTGACAATTTTAATGTTCGTCAATATTGTATGCTGGGCTTATATTCAGCTATTTTCATACAATTTTTCTTACAGGTTTTGTCGTCTTGCGATGGCAATATGTTGAAAGCATATTGTAAATTTTAAAGGACGCAAATGGAATTATTTCCTGAGGGAGAATTGTTGGATATTGAAAACGTGGAACTAGTTATCAGTGACAATGAAGCCGTAAGTATTTGTTTGTCATTTGTAATGATCCTTGGCTGTCAATGTTTTCTTACATTAGTGTGAACATTTTTTTTTGTCCATACCCTTTGATCTAATGAGGTAAATAGCATGTTCCTACATTTGTTGAAGAGAATACTACTCCGTAATTGTTAAAATGCCCAACACATTAATGAGATATTGTTTTTATCAAGAAATGACCGAAAAGCTCAGCAGTTGCTTGGCATTTTCCTCATTATAATTAAGGCAATACCTGACCAGACCGTGGTTAGGATGTACCCACAAATTTACCCCCTGAGTCATCTTATAGCGTAGAAGTTCAGTGCAGTGTTTGGGATTTTGTATGATTGAAATAACTGTAGCCACATGCTGGTTGAAGATAACGTTTAGTCTAACTTAAAACTAGAGTGATGATATGTGTGTTTCAAATAATTTTATTTTTTGGGCACGGGAGTGAGAGAATCGTTTTTCTCCATTCTTCAGTTTTGAAACTTTTATAGCTTGTGTTAGAAGAAAATAACTCTCATCTGAAATCATCACTCCCCAGTTCATTTACATACCTGCCGTCTTATATTTCTCTGTGCATAAGTGCTTTTTGATCAAATTTGAATGGCTTATGGTGGTTTTGATTCTCAATTTTAAGTGTATTTGCTGAGATTTTGGTAGTAAACAATGGCATCCTTTATATGATTTTTCTCTGAGTATTTGGAAATGCAAGAATATCCTTTTGCGATTTTGGGTAAGTGGAATAATGAAACATATTAAGAGTGCACTCCAAAAACTGATGCTTAAAGAAATACTGAGAAAAAACCAGTGCGACCTACTTAAGCAGATTGGCAGGGGTTAGGGAATGCCCCTGTCAGTTTACTATCGGCACACTTTTCAAGTGATATTTTAATGCATGTTTGATGTTGGACAATCTAGTAGACTCAGCTTTTTAGTTTTTTTAAGATTGGACATGCCCTATGCCAGTGCTCCTACCCTAATGTAATTTAATGTTTTACCAATGAAATAACTGTTGTATGAAATGCATTTTCATGGATCATGGAAAATTGAGCAGTTGCTTGATGTGCATCTATGCTTCAGGACTATCTTGCGATGAGAAAAACGGGAGGCTTGCACTGTTTTGCCAAGCCTAATGCTTCAAAATAATTTCATATTAATAAATTACTTCTCAGAATTGTCAAAACGATAACACAATTTTAGCTTAATGTGTAAATTATGATGAGTTATGTTCATCAACTCACCATTAAGGTCTCCTATTGCAAACATATTGTGCAAAATTGATTCAGAGAGCATATGATAGGCTTTTATGGCATGGACTGATACTGTTACAGCCCAGGAGTACTCCTGTCTCATCTGTGACTCTTAAATACACTTGCATTCAATGTACATTGTGTGTTTATTGAAGAAAAGATGGCAAAAAGTTTTTTGATTTTGCTCTGCAAGCCAGCAACCTTATGAGATGAGCCACCCCTTCCTCACATTGCATAAGGCACTGAATTATGTGAGAGATATGGGTGCATCATCTATCCTCACAATCTCAGTTAGACAGCATTTACTCTGCTATCATTTTGCCCAGTAATAATGATGTTTGTTTGCCCAGAAATCATTATTAGTAGTAATGTACTCCATTCAATATACAAATAAATAAAGACAATCAGATGAGGGTAAAAAAGAAACTTAACACTTCCACAATAAAGATTTAATATGTCATGGTTTCGATGCTGGGCATCATCGAAACCATGGTCAGGAAATATTAAATCTTTATTGTGGAAGTGTAAAGTTTCTTTTTTACCCTCATCATGAAGGAATTCTATAGAGTTAAACCTGAAACTGTTATGTTTAAAGACAATCAGCTTTTAATTTACCTTCAAATGCAGAAGTACTGATGGCAGTTTTCAGCTGTTCAAAAGGGGGCTTAAAATGCAAATTTAGGATCATGATCAAATGGCCAGTAGCATTATTTTTCATACCACCGTGAGATATATGCTGCTATCATAATTATGAATCATGGAAGTTTATATAATAACCAATTGTCTTTGGATGCTATACCATAGCTGGCTATTACTTGGAGCCAGTTTATTTGTAGCCTGACATCCTGGAGGTTTATTTATTATGTTAAGGACTTTTATTGGGCAAGATTGAGACTTAATTATAGTCTCTTCTTCCATGTAAACCTAATAACATTATACTTCAGACAATTACAAACACCCAAGCCTGAAGTGGAAGGAAACCCACCTCTGTGTGAATCAAAACCATAACCTCTGGGTTGGCAGGTATGGACATTACCTGATGGCTACCAGAGCAAGTTAATTAGGAAAAAGACTCTCGAAGCAAGACCAGAATAAGACCAATGTTGCAGACTATCTCTTATCATCCTGGCTGCTGGGTTTAGAAGAGATTTAGATCCCACTTAGGCTGGGTTTTGTTTTTCAGTTTTACTACTAGTTAATGAGGTATTAAGTTGACTTGATTCTGCAATGTTCCCTTAGCTGTGTCTCTGCTCAAATTTGTGATTATTGCCAATTGTTTGTGTTTTGTGTAGGATACCTGTGTCATTTTAGATTGTTTCATTGATCTTTGAAGGAAATTAAATTATTATTCAGGCCTGACAGTGTTTTATTAAATGAAGGACACAATGTATATTTCCACTGTTCTTTAATTTCGTACAAATAATTTTCAACGCTTAGGTGTCATCATCAGAAATCAATTGTACAAAATTAAAGAACAATGGAAATATACATTGTGTTCTTCATTTAATAAACATGAACTTCCACAAAGTTGAGCCTGAAGCAATTGAATACTGAGTGTATCTGTCAGTGTTGCATAAAGAATGGAGTTCATAATGGACAATTGATTATTGTCAATATTTTGTGTATTCCATTATGAAAATCATCTAAATTATCTATGGCTCGTTTTGTTTAATTGGCATAAAAAATCTGACACACTGATGCAAGTAGAAAATTTTACTTTGTGATTGAAAATATTTTATGTGGAGTGTGTACAGGTGATGGAATCTATCAGGCAATCAATTGTCATTCCAAGTGAAATTAATCTTGTCAGACTAATCACACAGTCATATGTTTCTTTGAAATAACACTTTTTCAATTCCACTCGGCCGGTTTAGTATAAATTTTCTCAACATTTAGTGTACTTTCCATCTAGGGATGGCACTAATTAATCCAGTAATGAACCTGAAGGTTGGTTTAATTACGGAGAAATAGGGCTCATCTGTCACTTCACTCATATGTCTTGTGAATCGTGTAAATTTAGATTCTGTTGTGAGGGGGTAAAAATGTATCCATCTAGTTATAGCTTCCAAAAGACTAGTTGTTGCATAGTTGTAGGTATATGAGGGTGTCCAGAGGCATAGCTTCGATTTTAGACATTGGCCCACCATTTAGCAGTAGCCAAACACCTTACACTCTTGGATTAGATGCACAACACAACTTGTAGTCTTTCAATAGATTCCTCAACAGATATTTGGACATCAATCTCCCAAAATAACTAAATTAAGAAACTCCAGTATAGAACAAATGGCTTCATGCATTTGAATTATTTTTTACATTAGTGGATACATTCTTTTACTAAAATAAAGCTGCAAAATTGCTGAAATTATTGGAAATTTGTGAAAATTCTTGTCTCATTTTATTTTAAACAGCATCTATGCGAGTGAGAAAAATTATTGACAGGCTCAATGTGGTGCCTGGCTTGTGCAGGTTATCATGAGGTCCTTAAAAATGTATTATTTATTCTAAACAAACAATTCAAGATAAATCATCCAGGGGTTTATTTTTCTGACTGTTCTTGGAAAGATTCCACCTGGTAGTGATTCAAATAATTTTCATTGTAATTTAACTCCTCTGCTTAAAATAAAATTTCTCATTTCTCTTGTTTACTCCCCAATTGTGTCCCAATTAGCTTATAATGTCTACGATGTCCACGTTTTTTTTGTTAAAATTCCATTAGCAATCAAGTGTCAGGATTTTAATCTCACATTTTCTCTTTACATATTAGCCATGATTTGCATCTGTGGTAAATCAATATATATTTTCACTACTGTCATTATTAAGTTTTTTCATTCAAACATGAGCACCCAGCAATGCTAGAAACCTACATTATTACACACCAGGGCAAATACTGGACTGGAAATATATGAGCTATCGGCATCAATTGCTATCTTTTTTGAGGCATATTGGAAATGAATGGTATAAATGGAAGGAGATAAATAAAAATAAATTCTAATTAGGGCATGAAGCAGTTCAACTTCAATGTTTAGTAAACCATATTGATGGTACTAATTGTTTAATGTCAAAAATCACAGCCCCATGGTGTTGAGGGTGTAGAGGTTTTACATTAGGCCGGATAGAGAAGGGATGAGATAAGTTAGGATGACTTAGGAATACTGGCACAACAGCATATAGTGAGGGAAAAGTTCCAAGGTTTGAAGGAGGAAAAGTTTAATGCCGACTAACATTAATTTTAAACTCCGATCACAGGCAAAGGTGCTCCTATAAAAAGCTTAAGAGTTGCAGGCAGTATCACTACAACTACGAAAGGGTTTAGTACACTTAAAGAAACAGTGACATGAAAACACTGCTGATGATGCAGTTTATGATCATAATTCGTGGTTGAAATATAACTAGTCTCAGGTGATATAAAAGAGAGCTGTTTTGAAGCAACTGGGATATGTATGGAAGCTTTCAATGGGATACCAGGGAAGGAATAAAAGAATCAATTGATAGAGTTTTAATTGACATTAAGGAAATGGGAGCACTAAAGGGAGGGGTGAGAACACCATAAACAATCACTAATAAGAGCTGCATAGGAAGCAATTTGAAGATATGTTCAGAAGGAATTAGGAATGAATAGGTTAGAGCATTAATGATTAGAAAGATGTAAGAGGAAAGGAAGAATGTGAACAATGGAGTTGAAAAGAGGATAAGACAGTTGGAGGGAGATCTTTGGGGCAAGGTAATTATGATGACAAAGAGGAGAGTGATAATATATAGAAATGGAAAAAAATAGATGATTTACATAAGAAAGTAAAATAATTGTCTGGAAGTAGAAAAGCAGATGCTGATTCCTTCTGCAAATAACGGAACCAGTGAAGATTCTGAATACATGTAAATAATGTGTGGAAGTACTTTATAATGAAGAGGTTTTGAAAACAATACAGTTATCAACTCGAAGGTTGGTTTTATAGGTGAGGGCAGAAATCATCTAATTCCAGGCCCTATACAGTGGTAAAATTCACAGATCAGGTCTGTGAATCATTCAGGACTTGGGAAAATGCTAAATTAATAGTTTTTTGGGCTATATGATAACTTTTATGAGGAAGAAGGATGTTCCAAAGGCTTCTTTAGGTCCATTTTATCCATCATAGAAGAAGAATAAAAACAGAAGTGTGTGGTGAGTAGATACATTTAATTTCGAGTTTAATTTCACATGTGGCATAGGTGTTACCATGAATCTTCAACAAAAGATTGGAAAAATGTAAACAGCTACTAAAGAGGTAATTTAGAGTTTGGTGAGGGGAAGATGATGCTTGATGATGTAGTATTAGTGGTAGCATTAATTTAATGGGAGATAAATCTTAGGATATCCTGGTATAAATATTGAGGAGGCTTATGAAAAACTAAAATTTAGATATTTAATAAAAATGTAATGGGAAATGGAGTAACAAATAGGTTATTTTTCATGGCTCATCTGTAACTCAGACTGTCCTGGTATGGGTAAAAGACTCAAAAATTGGATTGAGCAGCGGAGTAAGACAGGGATTTGATTTGTGGCATAGAAACCAAGGGAATGATAAGAATGAGAGGTGTGAAATCTGTAATCAGATTTGTAGATCTGACTTCGGCTTGCCAATGAGTCAAAAGATTGCAATCATTGCTTAGCATATTACATGCACTTAAAAGAGAAATGTATCAAGTGGATGGATGGATTCTTTTTTATTTTTTTGTGTCTAATATTTCTGTTGGTTTCATTTTCTTGCCATAGCTATGAATTCATTACAATATTTTAATTATCCAGGTACTAAAATTTGATAGAAATTTCATTTGAGCCACATTTTATTTCAATTGAACATAAAAGAATGAAATTAAATGTTAGTTGAAGGAGTACCAATCACCATAGGAATTCTCCTGAGTCAATTACTGATTTCAAAAATATGTTGAAGTTTAAGGCTAGAACAAATCAGAGAGAGCCTTCTCCCATAAAATTCACTGAGAGCCAAAAGGGATGGACTCACACATGGCTTGATTTTGGTAAAATAATTTTGAGGAAAACAATTTGCACTTTTCCACAAGTTTATTAGTGGCATACTATGCATTTCAGTTCTCAGAACAATCATCAGGTACAAGACCAAAGACAGATCTTATACCTGATGATGGTTCTGTGAACCAAAGCACATAGTATGCTACAAATAAACTTGTGGAAAAGTGCAAATTTGTTTTTTCATAATGAAAAACTTCTCCCACACCTAACCTGTGTCTGTTGAAGAAAATACTTAGTTTTTTGCCACGAAAGTTATCACAGCATTTGATGAAAAATATTTTAAATTTAAAAGTTAATTTGGTTCAGTATTTTCACAATTTATAATTGCCTTCTTGCTGGGCAACAGAAGCTAAATGCAATTTTTTCAAATCCTTATTTCTCATAACCTTAATAGAATGTAAAGAATTTTTACATGTAATCAGATGGAAGTAATTTTGATTATATGTCACATCCAGGACTGATGAAATTGGTAGCCTTTGTGGATAATTGCCATAATCTCCGATAGTGTATGAAAGATTTATTTATTTAGCATCAATCCAAAAACAGCACTTTTTGGCCTTTACATAGGATTATCAACATTGCTTTGCAATTGGTACTACATATATATTTTTAAATCATCACCAATGTCAAGCCCAATTCTGAAGGAGAAACTAAAGAAATGGAAGGAGAAAAAGACAAAACATGTTTTTCGTTCTTTCTCCTTTGGGAGGCAACATTCCTGAATCCACATCTCTTGAGCAATAGGCATTGATTTAAGGCTTCTTCTGTAAGGAATTTGTCATTTCACTTTTACTAAATTTTTGTAAAGTGAATATGGGAAGGCAAACATTTCAATAGTTTCAGTGCAAGATTGAGTCACATTATTTATATCGACTCGTATTGAATTGAATACCAAAAATTCATGTGGCCTTGTACATTCTCACTGTTGGTAATTGATGGGAAAGTTTGTATATTGAATTCATGGGGTGTCAACTGTTTTTTTTAATATAGATGCTTAACATTTGGAAATTTAGTTTAAACATCAGGGCTTTATTTGAATTTAGATCATAGATATATTGGATACTGCTCATTTAAAAACATTCAGTTGTTTTTTATAGGAAATTAAAGGCAAATTTGTTGTATTTTATAATTTATGTATCGAGAAGATTTAAAAAAAAAATTGATGTTTAAAAAAAACCATAATTGTCTTGTAGCTTTTATCCAAAAAAATGTCATTATTTGTTTTTTTCATTCATTTGCTGTGCGCATTCATCTCCACCAAGTTGATTCTTCATTTTGTAGTGTCTGGCCGACTTAGTAGTGGAGCAGGAGGCAAATGACTTGTCAGTAGTTGTCCAGAGAGAGATAGACGAAATAGAACGACATGGTTCTGTTGGAGGCAACCCTCCGCCCAAGCCCATGGAGGAAAGCCCCTCTGACCAGCACAACTTGATGCAGCTCCCCGTGGTTGTCCCAGCATCCATAGGAGGCATAAAGCCAACTTCCAACGGAGGCACTGCCAATAACAACTTAGACACACCTTGCGGAGATGATGCTATGCCTGACAGGCATCCAAAGGAAATGGAGCTGAAAAATCATTGTGCTCTCAATGACTCCATAATTTCGGAGGAGCTTGTTGGAGGTAGGTGATAGTTTGGTTGACCTGCTACTTTTTCTCTCCCCACCATTAATATTCATTCATGTCCCCCAATTTTGTTTGCATGAATACTTAATTATCTAATTTTGAACATTGGCGTTTTATTTTATATCTCTTCACTCTAAGATTATTTCAAATGGATGGTTTTTTTCTAATTACATACTGTGTAATTCCTAATACCTACCTAATCTGTATTTTTTACTAATTACCTATATTATTAGTGTCTTTAATGTATGTATAAAGGATGGATGGCGAAGGGATTATAAATCTCACCCAATTAAGTCATCAAATAAATATGATATTTTAAATTTAGAATCTCTGGAATGAGTTTAATATAGTGACATGCCTTCCTCAAGTAATTTTTCCTGGGTGTGTTAATTTTGAAAGAAGAAAGGGCACTGAACAATACCTTAAGAAAACTTTTCATTGTTTTTAAAATTGTTCTTCATGCCAAAGGTCCTATTTTATTCCTTATATCGTAATTGCTTATTATGTAGTTGCATTGATTAGCTGTGATGCAATAATGTTATATGCTGCAATGCTAGAGAAAGAAGTGCAAATATTTTAAAATTAGCATTATACAGAATGAACCAGGACCTCAGCTTTCCATGCTTTTAGTTACGATTATTTTTTTAATTAAATTTGGCCCCCTAACTTCTTTACTTACTTTTTTCTTTGTAACTGTTTGAATTTTCTGGTGGAGAGTAGGGAAATTGTCGAAGGAAAAACAAAAGTGAGTCTTAATTATAATTTATTGTTGTGGGCACATTCACCTCTTATTGATGTGTCTGCATGAAATGAGAAAATGATCAAGTATTTTTTTTTAATGACTAGTTACTTAATTTTCTGTACATGCCCATGAAAAAACAAATTGTATGCTGCTGATGGATTCCTAATGCATCGTAGGTATGATTGAATTGGTAAAACACCGCAGGATTTTTACTGCATGTAAAAAATAATGTATCAAGTTTCAAAGAGCATTTAATTATTTTTATGATTGTAATTATAATAAAAATGTTGAGATGCTGCGCAGAGAGAATTGTGTAGATAGTTCACAAGTGGATAATTGAGAGTTTAAGTGTATTACCATTCATGTTTTGCTGTATTTATATAATAAACCTCATCTTCCTCAATTTTTCCTGAATTAGGTGGAATAAAGTTGCACGCAGCTATGTCACTTGTTCTTCTAATTAATTCTTTCAGAGAGTTGCATAAGAGAAGATGTATCAAAGGCCAACTTTCCTTCGAATGATGGAGCGAAACATTTTCTTACAAAACATCATTGTGACCCCGAAGTAGATGATAGGGGGGGACCACCAAAAAACACAAACTCTTCTGGCAATCACTCTGTACAACTTAGGCGTTCTAAGAGAAACGCAATGCGTAACAGTTCAGCACAGGAAAACAAGCAAGTTTCATCCAGTGCACTCAATGGGGGCCATTGTAAGTGGCACTCACTGTGCCAGTTGTCTTGGTTATGTCTTTTGTCTGTTGTTTCTCACTGTTTGATGTCATATCTTTTCCTAATTTCCTTCTTTTTCCCTCTAAAGCTTACAATGAGAACAATTGGAGCAAAGGTAAAAATGAGTTTCAAACTATTAATTACCTATTTGTTCAATTATTGTTAATTTTTTTAGTCGTTCATCATGTGGTGTGATAATGTCAATTACTTACATATTTTAGTCGTTCAACATGTGGCATGGTGATGTCAATTACTTACCTATTCCCAAAGCATAAGAAATGAGGCTATTAATTGGAAGCCTGCACTGAAAACAATATACTTCATTTGTAATGATTAAGTGTTTTTGTTAAATTCTTAGAATCTTTTCACAAATCTGACTTCATTGAATAAATGAAATCCTTTATTTTGATTTTATATAATATTAGTTTTTGATGGAAAGTTGGAAAAAGTATTAATTTGGCAATGTTTCGTTCAATTTGATTTTGAAGGGGAAGATTTTGATGTTACCTCTTAGTTTTTTTTTTTTTAATGAATAATAAATTGAACTTGCTAAACTTGCATCTTAAAATTAAATGGAATTCCTGCATGAAGTTATTTTATACTGACAGGAAGAACAGATGCTGGTTTTTCATCTGGGATTCTCTTATTTTTTTTATCATGTAATGTGGTCACATCAAATAACAATGGGATTATGGATGTGAACGTATGAACATAGTCACTTGTCCAAGAAGCAGCCAAAATTTTGGCGCTTAATGTGACGGTTAAGCCCACGAAAATAATTGAATCCGATGATATTCAATCACTTATCACATATTCTCAATTGGTTTTGGTTCCATTTTCACAGATCACAAAATCAAAAATTTGTTATAAATGTATCCTGTGCATATCTGGTGGATCTAATGTTTTTCAGATTATATGTACTAGTCTAAAATAAACTGGTACTTCTGAAAATATATGTTCAGAGATGCATTTCCCTTGCAAATAAGCCTGAGATTAACCATAGTGAGGTAGAAGTAGCACAGATTAAGTGGATAAGATACATTTAGTTTGAGCATGTTTTTGTGTTTTAAATTATGACCACCCTTGGAGTCATGTTTATCTCAGGCCCTATTTTCTAAGGTCCAAAAATAGCCCATCCTGATGATACGAGCACCCAGTCTAGCTCTGTACATCCTTTCTGTACATGTGTCTGTATATGTACCACAATGTTGATGATCTGTGTGGAAAGGAGGGGTTGCTGGGGAAAGGATGACATGACATCTGAAACATTTGATTTCCGTACTTATTTGTGCACTGCAATGTAATATTTCCTCATCCTTTGAAAGTATTTAATGTTTTTTGTATAATTTTGTTGTATTGTCTTGGGGTGGGTGTAGTTAATGGCTCCCTGGTCAATGATTTGCTCAATTACAAGCGATTCTAATTATTACTAGTGGAGAGTTGGAGTGGTGAGTGTGCTATTCAGTTCTATAGGAAATCCCAACAGTATTAGCAGTTGCATTTTTTAAAAGAATTCATTCAGAGACTAATAACTATATTTGTGTAAGTTAATTGTCAACAAACCATAAATTACCCTAATATTGGTCTTTACTTATTGAAGAAAATAGCGTTGATGGTTACATTCTGGCAGTTGTGGCAATTGTGTCAATAGGATATTCGACCAAGAGATGGTGTACTGGGTTAGACTCATGTTGAGGAGTTACCTGTTTTTTTATGTTAATAGGGTTATCCTTAAGGAATTTGTTCCTTCAAGACAGGCTGTTATGACAAGTTGTTTAAAAAGGTAAAATGCCGGGCACAGAGAACAAATAAAAAAATATTTTCTTTTCTGAATAAAACAATTGTTGATTGGAACAATTTACCTACAAAAATTTTTAAGCCCTTTCCTAACTGAGTCCAAACTTTTAAGAAAAGATGTAAACAACTTCTGTAATCATTTGATTGATGTGTTGTATAAAATTAAATGTAACAGCTTAATTTTTTTTTCTTGTAGATTGGGAAACAAATGTTAATGAAATGGGGATTTTCTTTTTGATATATGTATATATATATACTTAAGATTGGTGTTTGGAAATTTCCTTAAAGTGTATTTTTTTTCTGACTGAGTTTATTTATTATCTTTTGTGATATTGATTGTATTTCAGAAACCATGCTATTTTTCCAAGGCAAGTCTATTGTAACACTTAGGACTTGTGTGCCATCTGACATTTGTCTATTTGCACATGTACATTTTAATAATAATATTTTATAGTAGTTAAGGAAAGGTTGTGTGAAAACAACCGTGCAAATGATATACAAATAAGAAATAGCTTCAACAAAGCTCCCATGCATCCTGCACTTAACTTTCCACAGTTTTTTACCTTAGGAACACTTGGTATTACACGGAATAAAGATTTTGAACATCTTTCAGGGAATTCATTATAAACCACAAGATGTTCTAAACTTGTTGAGATCATCTGACGTTGATAGGTATTTTTAGCAATAATCTAAGGACACTGGCATGTATTTTATAATTCAGTGAGAACATTTGAAACTTCGAGTAAAATTTATTTATCTAATTGGTAAATTGCACAAGTGACGTAACAATCCTCACTCAGATTGTCTCTCTTTTGGATTTTGGACCCTTCCAACATGAAGATGTGCAGTTATTCTGATTTCCCCCTTTCCTCTTACAGATTGTGATGATTGTGACTTTTCTTATGGAAAAGAGTGCCCTAACCACAAGATCCAAAGCATCTCTGACAAGCCAGTTCCTTCAAGAGCTTGGGCAACACTTCCTGCTGCCTATTTGATGATCACCAAGGCATCAGCTAACACAGGAACTGGGAAAGGTAATTGTATGAAATATTCGTTGACCATATTCAATAATTTGCATGGTTTTTTTAACCTAGGCCTGAAGCTCAATTTTATTTTTAACTCTTTTCATTGTCTTGGGAGTTTGAATTGTTTTTTTGGATTCAAGAGAAAATACATGTTTTAACTGTGATATTTTTGAAAATTCAGGCCCTGGTGTATTTGCTCGCAAAACGATACCTAAGAGGACACAATTTGGACCGGTTGAAGGCGTCATGCACTCCAAGAATGACCGCAATGCAGTGCGGCATAAACTTGAACTGCTGGTGGAATCTGAGAATGGTGAAATGAGAATCCTGGATGTTTCTAATGAAAGTAAGCACTTAACTGAGTTGGTAATAATTATTATTATAACTTCATTGTTCTATTGGTCTGATACATGACATAGAAAATGGTCAGTAGAGTAAGGAAAAAAGTGAAATAATACAGAAAACAATTGTCAACCAAGTAGACATATACACTGTAATGGCATTTGAGGAGTAATAAATTCTCAAGTTCAATTTTAAAAGCAGTCAGAATGGACTGATTTTTTTATGTCCATAAACAGTTTATTATAAATGATTCTAAGCGATGACGGCCTTTCTTAAAGGTAGTGAATGAGTAGTTAATTTTCCAGGTGCACATTCTGCCTTCCAAATGTCAAGTGATCAAGCACAGTGGAATTTGCTAAAAACGTGTCAATTCTTTTTTGAAAATAAAGAACAGAGAAGGATATATATGCATGGCATAGTCATTAGAGGGGGATTTTAAGATCTCTCCTTATCCTAAGCTCCAAGGCCATGAGAAATCCAGTTCCTTTCCTACTGCATTTTCTCAGATGAATGTCAGGTACCCAGGAAACTATCCTGGGAGAATTTGAGGGAGGACGTTATTGGGCAACTCCCAGATCTGACCAAAACTGACCTTGCATCACTCATTAGTACTGCTCTACTACAAGGTCATTGTAGTGTTCTCTCAGATTTGCGGTACTACTATTTCTTATCCCATTGTATATAAATGACATTTTAGGTAATATTTATTTTAGGATTTAACTTTTCCACAATGTTTCATAACCTTGCTTTTATTTTGATTATATTCCACAGCGGAAATATTATGAAATAGTTTTAAATTATTGTGTTGCTCCTTGACATCTCTCCTAAATAAGTGCATCCTGTTTTTAAGGACAAAAGTGCATTCTGAATAGTCACTTGGTCCAATTTACACAGATACGTTCATCTGGTGGTTTTATTACATTTAAGTCAGGGTTTTGCTTAATAACATAAACATTTCTGTGTCCATTTAAATATACAATGAACGTAGCTACAGTCGTGAATCAATGTAAACAAAAAATATGGGGACCGTAAAATTGAATGGCACTAGGTAATAAATAATAAAACCACCACACACACACACATTCGAAACAAATAATTTTTTAAAAATTAATAATAATTATAAAATAATAAAACAAACTTATAACCACTCGATCACTAGGTTGAGTTACGAAATAACTTTCACTCTCGTGAATCACATTCACGCACACACTCAGGGTTTGCAAGGATTCCTCCTATGTCAGTGACCCGTCAATCACACAAATAAATGAAAATTATTAAAGGATGTAAAGAAACAAAACAACTTACATGAATACACAGTCACTCAATCACTCAGGTGTGCTCGAAAACAAGGACCTTTGTGATTCCAAATACTCACACGTTCAGGGTTTACCAGGATTCCTCCTAGGCCAGGGACCCGCCAATCACACGAAAATAACTAAACGGAAAATAAGGGACTTCGGTAAAAACGCAATCACTCAGGTGTATCAGACCTTTGTGAAACGCATGCACTCACCCATTCAGGTTTACCATTCTTCTCTGAAGAGGCCTGCTTTGCAGGCGAAACACCTGGTGTCAGGTTTTCTTAGTCACTTACCAGGGTTTACAAGGATTCCTCCTATGGCAGGGACCTGTCAATCACACAAACAGAATTAAATAACTAAAATTTTGGGTAGGTAAGTGCCTGTTGCATGTTCTATAATTAATTTTGTAAACTCTTTCCATCTCCAAATGTTAATTAATCACTTCTACTTTTTAAATCTCTCTCTAAGACACCAGTTGAAATGTTTTTGAGTACTTAAGGTAATTGATTTATTTTTATTTTCCCATTATCAAATAATAGATTCATCAAACTGGATGAGATTTGTGAGGCCAGCAAGATGCTTCAAAGATATAAATCTAATTTTGAGCCAGCAAGGGCACTCTCTATATTTCACCACCACACGCTTGATTCATCCGAGAGAGGAGTTGCTTGTATGGTATAGCCTGCCATATGCACAGAGGAGGGGCCTGCCCATGTTGACGACAGTTCCTCAAGATAAGAAAGGTAGGCAAGGAGTAGTGTAAGCCATATTATTTTAGTGAGGGGTTTTTGGTGGTGCCGAGAAAAAAAGCTTGTGTTTGAATATACTTCTGGTTTGCTTAGCTAATTATGTGATGAATTAATGTTTGCGTTTTATTTTTTTATGGTAAAAAAGAACACATTCCGTCTGTCAAGTTATGTAGATCAGCCATGTTATTGATAATCAAACAAAAAAACAGTCTGAACACTGTTGCTTAGTAATTTTTTTAAAGGTATATTACCATTTCTAATATTAAAATTCACTATTAGAAATTAAGCCGAAAATATTATTTCCAAAATCAAATATGAAAACCTTTGTATCTCGTATGAAGAAGTGAAAATAACACAGTGGTATTGGGTCAATCTTTTAGATTTTGTTTGATCATGTGGTGCAAATAGGAAGGGCGTTTAAAACAAGATTCAAATTAAATCATTTGTGCTAAAAATAGAATCATTCACTGGGCTCTTGTTTGCACAATCTCGAAGGAATCTGGAATTCTGAATGTTCTGACCAATAACACACACAATCCTCCTGCCTCCTAAGTGAATAGTACTTCCTCTGTGCCTATGTTTACTTTGTTCTTTGTGCATAGGAATATCTGCTGTTGCTAATTTCCACACAAAATCGACTCAATTACTGAGCGGCTTATTTTACACCCAAATCTGCTGAATTAATTAGACTTCAAAAATGTTAGAACTTGCACGCATTTCTTTCTGTCCATTTCCAGTCCAATGACCATTCCTCCTGTATACCTGATTTTTTTGTTCTAATAAAAATAGAAAAATAATTGGAGTACACATCTCTTTCCATTGCACTAAGAGGAAGGATATAGATCAATTCTAAGGTTGTACTCTTTATGTGGAGAAGAAGTAATTGCACTAGCAACTAATATTAAGAGAAGTAAAACAAAAACATAAATGCATACCATCTCCTGCTCAGGTTTTTGTTCCAAGGCTTCTCATCTACACAGATATACAACTCAGGGTTGCAGAGATTCTATTTCCTCTACTCTTTAGGCCTGTCACTTGCATTAAAATAAAATGATGAAATATCAAAAGAAAAATAAAAAGTACACAACGTAGGTGCACGCAACTTCACACTCGGGTTCATGATTGTTTGTTCATTTTCATTTACGAACCTTGTGTCTCCATGTACTTTCTTAAAAACAGCACTGATTAAAAATTCTGCACTGAAAAACTGCTATTTTTATTTCAGAAAATTAATTTAGCATGAAAATTTACTAGTGAAATTAATTCATTGTCCTTAAAAGTCTGTATTCTGGAAATGTACCCACGTGAAACTTGGTAAATCACTGTAATGAATAACTGAAAATTAATATTTAAGTAGATTGCACGTTTTGGGGCATTCAAAATCACTACATGATTTAATTTGTTGCAATGTAAGACTAATGATTACTTGTTTATGTTTCTGTTAAAGGAAAAGAAGAGACAGAGAATTGGCCATGCTTTGAATGTAATGATCGATTCCATACCTCCGAGCAGCTCCAGAAGCACCTCAATGATGTCCATGATCAGGTTGGTATTCAGTACTGGTACCAGTATCATATTCCATACTCTCACAGAAAGAGAGCTAATGCTATAATTTTTCCTACAGAGTGAAGACAGCAGCCCTCCTAGATCAAGGACTAGACAGTCAAACATGTCATCGAGAAGAAAAAGTGATGTAAGATATTGTAATTTTTGCAATTGTCTTTATCATTTTTTGAGCTGATTGCTAACTTAGTATGAGCTTTGCAAATTTAGTTCTTAAACTTTTGAAGTACCCATATCAGAATGTGTTTAAGTCGAATTACCATGATATTTCTCATATTATGTTGCATATTTTTTTTCCAAAAGCCACAACATGAAAGCATTAAGCATGTCTCACTTGCTGATTCGACTTGAATACTGGTGTTTTATCTTTAAAACCAAATTTTGTCAAGTATTTCTTTCTGAAGAAAAGTAAAAGTTATTTTGTAGGACCAAAGTAAAACTTAATGACAACTTCCGATAACATTGGGATTCAGAGGAACAAGGAGTATAATGTATTTGTTAAGTTTTAAGGATATTTAAGATATGCCATCATCAGTAGACTTGATGAAAACTAGTTCTATATTTGCAACTTATGGAATAAATTTGGATTAATAGGTATATGGTACAAACTTTCAGTGATAATGTGAAAGTATTAGTTTGAGAACTGGCTGAAGAATAAGTATGGCATGATCTTCCTCTGGCAGTATTTCGAAAGCATAATTATCACCACTAACTCGATCAATGAGGTGTAATATTTACTGGGAACTTATTTTAGTCATTATTTGTGGAATTTTCGTGTGAAAAAATTATTGTAAAAATCTCTTTCGTGGAATCGCCTGAGATGCCATTTATTTTTGCAAAGAGAAAGGCTAGGCATTGCCTATGTAGTAAAATCACCTCTAATCCAGTTGGGAAGATTAGAAGAACTCATAATTGCTGCTATTTACTCCATGTATAAGTTTTAATAAGAATAATATTATCATGGCGAGTCTTGAATAGAATAACTTAATTTCATGGGCTCACTAGTCAAAAACCTTTTTACATTCATAATACGTACTTTTACTTTTCTTAATGTTATGACTACCTTGCTTTTAGTTAATATCCAGTTTATTGCTCAAGTATTTTATCTTCCGCTACATATTTTTTTACATGAGAGTGTTGACAAACAGATTCTGTAAAAGTTTTATTTTTATTTACAGAGAATCTCTGGTGAATACAGATGCCAGACTTGTAATCGCACATTTCCACGGAATTACAGCCTTAAGAGACACCTGGTACTTCACACGGGGGAGAAAAAGTATTATTGCCACATATGTGGACTTCAGTTCTCCCATCCATACAATAAAGATCGGTACGTGGTTGTGTTGCTACTACAATTCAATATGGACAGGAAAGGACAGCAGTTGGCATTGAAAATGTATCACCATAGATATCCATTATACGTAAATCTAAGTATGCAAAAGTTTTATGTTCTTTGTATACACTTTCTTCATTTGTTTAGTTTCAATTGAATTTCATCGACCTTGGGGAACAAGGAAAAAAATCTCAGTTAATTGTCACCCATCTCATTTTGTCAAAGCAGGTGACCCTTTTATTAAGTTTTGTGTGAGAAGTGATGGATTAAACATACAGCTATTGAACTTTAATGGTTTAATTGCTCTATATGTTGTTGCATGAAATAGTTCAGGTATGAGCTTAGTTAGATTTTCATTTGAAAATTGTTTAATAATAATCATCATCATCTTAGGCTATCAATCCGAGTGTTGCTTTGTATCAGATCTTAAATGTATACCTTGGCCCCTGCCAATATATATGGTCCTTCATGGCTCTTTTTGCCAACATTTTCCATCATCTGCTTCTCATAATTCATTCTTGGTTTTCCTCTATAGTTCTTTCGCACTTTCGCATGTTTCCTTCAGTTATGATGTTCGGTATGTTAATGTGCCACAGTATATATCCAATTAACTGGCCTCTTCTAGCATTTGTCTTCCATAGGTTCCTCCATTTCTTCCTTTGTCACACTGTCTGTCCATCTAATTTTGATCATTCTTGTATAGCACTGCATTTCCATTGCTTCTAATCTTCATTTCTCTGCTCCTCCTATTGTCCGAAGTCTCACATCCATAGAAAAGAAGACTGTATTAAAATTGATGTTGTTAGGCAAAGCTTGGTGGTACCTAGGCATTATTGAAGGATACACTGTAAACTCCATGCATAAGTTTTGACAAATGATTTCCTTATGTTTATGCTAGTAATATTTGCCATTAGTAATTGTTTCTGCTGACATGCTGCTGCCTTCTTTGCCATTCCTATTCTGCTTACTCTATCCTCCCATCTTGCATCCTCAGTTGAACCAGATCATGCTTCCTAAATAGCAAGACACTTCCATTTGTTCCACTGTGTCTTTCCGTAGTATTTTTTGGAGAATATTTTCCTTACTTTAACTACTCGACATAACTTGAGTTTTCATCTTATTCATCTTGAGGTTTTACTTTTTCATCTCCCCTCCATCATAGTGGCTAATATCCTTGTAAGATCTTTTTCTTCTTTGCCATTGTATCTATGTCATCTACAAATCACAGCATACACATCATTTTCCTGTGTATGCATGCCTTTAAATTTTTCCTTTCTCTCATTAATTGCCTTCTCAATTTACACATGAAATATCAAAGGGAATAATTAACAATCCTGCATTGCATCTCTTACAATACAAACTGTAACATTGAAAATATTTGATTGGAAAATAATGGAATCAATTTATAATCATAAAGTTTTCCTCAGAATTATATTGTTTATTTGAGGTGTAAATCTTCATAAATAAATAACGTCCAAATATGCTTGTCAGTTTAAAATGTTAGAATGGAAACATTAAAAAAATAAACATTTACAATTTTATTTCAAAAGTTTCCCTCTGGTTATTATAAATTGTTGGACATTGCAAAGTTGTTTATATTACAATGCGATTTCTGCATAAATGTTATGTTTGTTTTATGCATACTCTTCACTTCATAGTTTTTTTTTAGCTTTTTATATTCTTTTGTACTTTTACTTCTTTCTTTTGGTTCTTGTGAAAAGACTTGGTTTCAGAGGATATTTTTATATCAAGGATTAGCTGATGTAAACAATTGCAATTATTTCCCTTTTGAAAAATGTGAAAATATTGTATATTTTGTGCTGTATGCTGCAGTATTACATAGTTAATTATTACCATTCATTGTAACTTAAAATAATAATTGAGATGTGTTTACTTGAAATAATGAAACCTATTTTAATTATTTTTACTTATTACTTTCACATATTTTCAGTTAACCTGTTTTACTTATGCACCTAGAAATAGTCACCTTATTTGGTTATGCAACTATTATATTTAAGTCTGGTGACTATGAGACTTTCATGTTGTGATTACATTTCAGGCATTTTAAGAAGCACCTTGGAAAGGCAGAGGGCACGACAGCAAATGCAAATGATAAGTCTGATTCATCCAAGAGCAGCTCTGAAAGGTAATATAGCACAGGAAAACCTCCATGTGAAAATATAGAGAAATTAGTGGAAGTGGATGTAAAATGGTTTTTTTTTTTAATTATTAAGGCTTAGGATTTTTTTTCAACAGTTTATTTTTTGTTTTTCCCAAATTTGTCCAAATACAGGTTTAGCAGAATTATTAATATCTAAAAAAAATTTAATTGTATTTACTTTCAAAAGGGAAATACACATAAAAGAGTTTTCTTGTGGCTGTAAATATGGAAGTGACAACTGCATGCGCAAAAATAAATGTTTAGGTAATATTGAGTTAAAATGTCAGCTCCTGTCAAAGTGATATTATATTCTCCCCCTTGGCTCTATTATTATCCGTTGTATGTTACATTAATATTATATTTGATGGTTTAAAAACACTTGGTGTGTTAAGGAAGGTTTACCTCTCATTTGTCATCTGACTGAATTGATGTGATTTAAATGTATTTATCTCTCTCAAAAAGAATAATAATATATTAGCAATTATTAATGTGCTTTTTGGCAATGAACTTGTTGTTTCCAATTCTGAGTAAGTAGTGACATGATTGATGCTCTTGTGCTTTTCCCTTTCTTTCTCCCTAATTCCCCCATAATCTCTCCCTACTCTTTAATATTTAATCTAGCCTTATGAAATCTGTTTGGTTTATTGTTCAGTCTCATATTTCCATGCTCCTGCAGTGCCATTAATGTTTTAAAACATTTCATGTACAGTAATTTTTTAATAGTAATAATAATTTTCAACCATGTTTTGGCAAGTGAAATGTGGAAATTTTCTTGTCCCATGCATAGTACATCCATCCTTTCCAACCTCCCCTGCCTCTCACCCAGAGATGTTTCTCACATATTTTGTATGCAGATGATTTGATCCTTGTGTTACAAAACATTCTACCTTTAATTATTTTCTGCCATTTGCATTCTTATCCAATGAGGTACGTGAAGGTAATAATTGATCAAACATTATCATCACTGGTCATTAATCCTAGGTTTGATGACTCCTTCACCTTTTTCAAATATTATTTTGAAGACTAATTGAAAACTGTGGATTTCACAAACTTTATTGCAGCATACATGACATACTTTTGTTAAATGTCAGTTTAAATTTAGAAAATCTCTCTAGTTTTCTTTTGTAAAATTGTGTTGATACAATACAGTGCTCAGGTTTGAAATTAACAACATGATATGTTTATTTGCACAAGATTTTATTGAATATAGCAGGATTCTGCGTACGAATGAAGTTGACGTAGATAACTGCTGTTGACAAATGAATAACCCTTTGGGATTATTTTTTTATTCACATGATCATTGCTGTAGAAATTAATTATTAAACATTTTTAAGATACAATGAGTTTAAATAGTACATATTTTAAATTAAGATTAAACCTTGATGAATTTCTGGCTCTATTTTTTTTTTTAATTTAAAGGCAGGGTATTGATGTCACTTTCCAGAAAAGAATTCTATTCAACGCAATGTGTGTTAAAAATTACAAAGGCAAATTAGATTTTATAAAATGATCAAAGAATTAATGTATAGAAAAATTAAATACCACAATTGGAAAGGATTTAATTATTATTTAACCACGCTTGGAAAAGATTGAATCATTCTTTATAGATGCATGCATGTGGTCTCTACATTAAATTTTTGAAAGAAATGATAATTAACAATTTTGATTGTCACTATAGTACTATATAGTAGTACTAGTATTCTATGGTGGAAATCACAATTGCTAATTATCATTTCTCTCTAATATGGAAATTTTCCACTAAGTTAAGCCTGAAACAGTATAGTGTATTCAATCATTGAAAAATGTTGTAATAGGCTGTGGAGAGGTGCAGAAAGAAGAGGTATATGTTTTGAAAAAGCTCCATATTTTACTTGTGCCGCTTATAAGAGTCAAAGATGTATCAAAGCACTTTGATGCACTTTCAGTGAGTATCAGATAAGAAAGTAAGCACATAGTGTCTACTAATTAGACATAATTTTTGAGTAACATATTTTTACTTAATTCACTGTAAAAAAATGTTCTTTATCAAAGCACATTTCATGTTTCATTTATAATAAATAATTAGACTAATTAGGTTTTCATTTGTAATTTTATTAATCTTCCGTTGTATTGTGGAGCCACATGATATTGTGATAGAAACATTCTTAATACAAATGACGTAGATTATGGTTTTGTAACCTGTGCAGCTTTCTAAGGTCATGATGCATAATCCAGGGGTGTCTGAATTACATCTTTGTTGTGTTCATACTTATTTCTATGCAATAATAAATATTTTTAAAAATGTTATTTTAAATTGCCGCCTCTCCACACACTGTGGTAAGTTTTAATGATATTGATAATTTCAAATTAATTTTCAACCATTCAGATTTTATTGAAAAGCTCTTTTGTGACAGTAGTTGAACATAAATTTTCCCAGAAATTCATTAAAAGGTTTTTCAAATACAATTTTCCATTATTTTTATTGAAAGTAACCAATCCATTCTCCATAGAACATGTTTATGTAGTAGAACATATTTATGTAATTTTGATCCCATACTTCCTTGTCTTTTTGTATGACTACATAAATATGTTCGGTTCACTGTTGCAGTGCACCGGGTGAATGGTTATGTATCCACTGCAGTCTCTCCTTTGACACTCCATTTGTCTTGAGTCTGCACACATTGGAGCATGCTGCTGAAAATCTCGAGGGTAATCTTGAAAGTGAAGAAATAAAAGATTGGGAAGAAGCAGCCGATATCATTCTTGCCTTTGCTTCTTCGAGTGTTTGTGGTAAGAAGCTTGCTGCTGATTTTGCCATCAAGACCTTGCATTGTCCCCAGTGTAAACAGGTGTGTTTCAATTTCATGAATCTACTGTCTTGTGTGTATGTGTATATATATATGTGTGTGTGTATAAAAATCATCTGATTCTTCTGTTTTCAAATTGAAGAATTTTCCGAGTAAAAAGGAGTTGATCATCCATGCGTCAGCCCATGGGACTATCCGTCGATCTAGGGGAGCCCTGAATCCATCGAAGCCTCATAAATGTGAACTGTGTTACAAAGCCTTTGCCTCAGAAGATAGGTTGCAGGTTAGTATGTTGTCATCACAATGTAATTCTAGCACAAGTGCACCACTGATTTTCTGAGACCCAATTTTCAAAGCATCCTACCAAGTCTCCTGTGCACCATGAACTACTAGATATTTTGATCAAAAAAATTTAAATGAAGATTCAATGATTCAAATAAAATACAAAACAAACATTACAAATTTTTTTTAACTGCATCAAGTTGATGTCAGTGTTGCACCTGTGCTCGTATCTATTTTCTATGATTCCCTGATATAATTATTTAAGCAAAATATGCCATTAAAATCGATTGTGAGCCAACTGTTTTTCTTAGCAAAGGTATTTTAAAAATTGACACTGCTTAGAATGGAAATCTAAAAAATAAAGAAAATGGAATACATACTTTCCACAGTACAGCACCTAGTGTTTCAACAGAATTTGAAAAGAATTAATGAATAGGACAATTATTAGAATTATTAGATAGTTATATAATCAAATCAAAATGATTAAATGCTGCAATAGAAGAAAAAGCAATAAGAGACAAAACCTTTGTAAATAAAAAGTAGAGAATATGTACACTGGTTTTGCTGCGACATGTTGTCTCCTTTGAGATTGCCTATCAGAGGTCATGGGAATCTTATCCTTTAATCCACTCTACCATGACCCTATCAAATTCAACAGAACCAACAAATTAAGGTTTACCAACCTACCCTACTCCTGAATATTCTGAAAGTATAGCCTCATCTAGCTCTTCACACTCCAATACATTTTGCTGGCGTAGTGATGGCAAATAATTTTTGCCATCTAATTTGACGTAATCCTTATTTCAGTAGTCCAAGAGGAATGTTAAGTAATGTTTCTGAAGCACCATTTGAAGCAGAAAATGCTTTAAGACAGCCACTACAATTTTACACTTATAAGTCTAATGACTAAATCATTGGTATTTTAGGGATAAATATTCTCAGTATATGTCTAGTAGTCCTTTCTTATTGAGAATAAGGAGAATGGTATGGGAATGGTTGGAAAAAAAGGTAATTGTTCTCTATGGGATCAGTAGAAAACCCCCGGTTATCCTATTAATCGGATGACCAAGCTTTTGTTTGTCAGTCAGCCAAGTGGTTTCAAGCATAGCAGAGTGAATTGAAAAATAAGTGCAGTAGGTATGAAATGAGACTAAATGCAAAGAAAGCAAAAGTTATGGAGTTTTCAAGACAGTTTTAAATTAAAATTTGCTAAGTTAAATATAAAAAATAGGAGGCAAAATGTAGAGAATGTGAAACAGTTGAATTATCCTGGCAGTTGTGTCCTTTCATAAGCAACTCAAATGGTACAGTACCAATAATATGTCCATCAAATAATTGGTGCTCTAAAGTAATTTTCATTTAACACCTTTTGAGCTATGTACTTCTTTTACGAATATTAAAAAAACACCTTCATGTTGTCCATCAGTATTGCATCGTTGCACTACTTCCACTCTTTTGCTATTGTTTATAAGGTCCCCCTAATGCACAGCATCAGTTTGTCATAACTTTTTGAGTCAGATAAAGTGTTTGCAATTATGGTTTTTACTTTTTATCCCTGTATTCGTCATTACTATTGTGTATCTAGGTACTGTCCTTAAGTGATCCAAGTTGAATGGAAATCTGACTTGAAAAGGTTCTCTGGAATGTATTTTGTTTCTACCTCAGAACCAACCCATGAATCCTTCAGTTAATTAGAGTTTATTATGCCTATTCTCAAACAATGACCAAATTATAGACGGTGCAGTCCCTCTTTAAATGCATTGGAAAGATTGCAGGAACAGTTTTAGTGCAGTGTTTAATTTTTTGGTTGACAAAATCAAGGGTTGGCTTACAATCAATGTTAACTTGCTGATGATTATTTATGACAGATGCATTGTCATTGTTATTATGGGTGGTGGTTGGATATGTGTATTGAAAAACCCGAAGTAATATGGTACTGTATGTATGGCTATTCCTTGGTTCCCAAGTTTTTATATGCATTTGTGCTTTCAACTTTCAGGCTTCTTTTACATACATTGTCTTCCTTTGGGCTTCTGGTCCCAGAGGTGTAGCAAATCATATTTTACAATGCACCACTATTTTTTAGATAATAAAAATATCATTGTTTCTTGGATGATGTTCACCAACCTGAAAAAATCCAGGAATGTCACTCTCCTGGATGATACAGTGAATTTTCTGAAAAAAAAATTTTTTTGACACATTTAATGCAGGATCCTGTCTCTTATGTTCAATGGTAACTTGTTTATATTTATGTACGAATAATGCTTTTATTATTTTCTCTCTCTTTTATTTGATTAATTCAAGCAAGATTGATGGGTCATTCTCATTAGAGTTCTTCCTCATAAACACAAGTGTGTGTGTTCCTATCCGTCCATTTCCCTTTTCTTTTCACTCCCCCCCTCCTTCCTCCCTCTGCCAAAATATAACACCCTAGGGCATTCGTCCCAACTGTAGATTTTGTGATAATGATCATTCATCTTACATCAAGACAAAATATTCAGTTAATGTCACTGTCGATGGCTATCAGAGTGGTGAGACAGGAAGTAATAGCGTGCATGGCGAATGATTTTTACACTTCGTACTTGTTGCATTATAATCTAAAATATTAAACATTCATTAATTTCGTTGACAGAAGCACATGCTTGTCCATGGAACAGAGGAGTCCAAACCATTGCAGTGTGATGTCTGCTACAAGCGGTTCCTTAATAATTCTGCTCTTGCCTGCCATATTAAAGTACATACAGGTATGTTGCTCATGAATCAAATCAGTCATCATTAACATTTTTGTTGGAGTGTATTTGATAATATTGAGATTTTACTTTTTCTCGTGAATCCTTAAAATTAATTTAGTTTTTGCCTTGAACTATGAGGCTAGATGATAATTTAAGCCAAAATATTCCTAAGCATTCAGTATTATATAACTCATCATTCAGTGTTGATACTCGTCTGATGTAGAAGGATAATCACTTAAGCAATGTAGTTTATTTGTAGATGTCATGTGTAAATAAACCTAAAGCCATATTTGAGTCTGGGCAAGTCTATTTTAAAATCAGTTTCACTCTTGATGTCACAAAGAGTGAACAAAATCTTTTATGATCAATCCGTACATCTTAAAACCCTTTGTAATTTTTAAGATGAGTAATCCTATTGTTTGTTTGTAATTTGTTATTTCAGAGGAGAAAACATTTGAGTGTCCAATATGCAGAGAAATATTTTACCAAGTGTTAGCCCTCAAAGAGCATGTACATGTTCATTGCCACGAGGGCGTATTCACCTGTCCACATTGTGGGAAGGTTAGTTTGACTTCATATTCCTCCTGAAGTAAAACAATTAACCATATGTAGAATGAAATATTTCTGCATAATTATTATCTTAATCTTATCATTTTTTTTTCTAATTTTAAAGTATGTGTGATGTTAATTGTAACTTAATCTAGTGTAAAATTACAGGGTATTCATAACGTTTTCCCCAAATTGAAAGCATCATGGAAGGTTAAGGGAAATTAAATGTGGTCCTAAAGAATTTAAGTAAATGCAATAGATGCAGGTTGTATCTGGACCCAAACCATTGAAACTACAAGGCAAATTTGCAAGTTGTCATAAAGTATTCATTGATATAGTATGAAGCTTGGTTAATCACTATCCCTTTAAAATGTCGTGTGATAGGTATTGCTGCCTATTCATTATCAGTAGAAATCTCTGTAATAATATTCTGTATTTTCCTTATAAGATTCTATGTTAATATTCTGTAACTTGGCTTGTAAAGTGTGCCAAAAATAAGTATGATGCTGGTTAAATTATTCCAACGGTTAATGCAGTGGAATCTTTATATAATAGAGCTCAGCTTAACCAAAAGTAGTTACTCTCTCAAGTTTTCATAATTAGTGGAAATTTCATGATTTCATAGCATTCATTGTTATATTGTTATTAAATTTGTTAACAAAACTTATGCAGTCAATCTCAGAGACTGTGATAGTTAGATACTACGAACACAGTGGATTACTGGTTGGAGGCACAGGTGGAAAGGTTAAAATTTTGAACTTTTTAATCTTGTAAATACATAATTTACAAAGTCTTACTGCCTGACAGATGTTAATATGTCATATTTGTAATCCAATCGTATATACAATCTAAATTTCTATCCTCATCAACTAATGCCAAGATATTAGAAATGTAAAAAAAAAAAGTTTTATGTGGAAGCAGCGCATAGAATTAACAAGTGTTAGTCAGACAACTTTGAAACATAGGCGTGTAACATTTCGATGCTCAGAGCATATTTTTGCCCATTGCATATTTTTGTCAACATTGCCATCTGATTTCATATCCTAGGTACATTTTCAAGCACCAAACTCTTTAGATCCACAAATATTGATTTTATCTTGTTGCCAACCTTTATTTTATGAGAAAATGTAACTCTAAACCTGAAGGTGACTGCAGTTCTGCATATCACAATAATCCTTCATGTCCACCATCTTTCGACAGCACATAATACAGCGGTTTTGTTGTCACTAGATGGTAGAACAGTCCTATGTTGTCTCTTTTGCATAAATGATGCAAACATTGTTTATTCAATATCTTCTTCTGACCAGGACCATAATTTGACAGCCTATTCACGTATGCATTCCCTCCAACTCAAGGTAGTCGGCCATCATCACATTTTAAATATTATTTTTTTAATCTCTAACCCACACACTTATATTTCTCTCAATTATAGAAGCATACATAAGGCAATTGGTTTTGATGCCGTGCCTCATCAACTGGTGACAGCAAATTTGAATAGTTTCCTTATTATATTTTGGGGAAGGAAAACTACATCCTCTCCTCTAACTACTACAGTCTAGTGTCATTAAATTGTTTTGCAGTGTGTATTTAACTCTTATCATCGCAGTTACAATATGTAGTCCTTGCTATTACCAATTTATGTTACATGTACATAATATGGCAATAGCTTTGGGTTTACTAGTTATGCTGAGATTATTAGAAACATAATAGATGGGAAAATTGAAGGGAAGGCTCTTCAGGGGAAGTCCAAGGGACAAGGTCATAGGGCAAGTTAAGGAGGACTTATAATGGAGTGAGAAGCTGACGGGGTGAGAGGGAATGAGCACTGAATAGAGAAGAATGGAGGGAGGCTATAGGGAAAACAATCTTTTGATATACTGGTGGTGATGATGACCAAGATTCTCTTGTTATATCAGGATTCCACAGTGTTTAAGCACATCCTGCTTCTATATGCATTGATGCGAGTGAATTTTCTTTGTTTGTACCTTTGTATATGCTAGATTTAGATCATATTGCCAGTAATAACGACGTAATAATATTAGATATTACATTTAATTTTTTTTTAGCTGTGATCCCTTGTATTGGTATGTATATCAATTCCATTTGATACATTTGTGAAAGTATGAATGTACAGATATTCGCTGACATTATTCTTTCAGTCTCGCACTGTGATATGAATTTGTTTGAATGTTAGTAATTTAATTTTTGAAGGAATCAGAGCTCTTCATTACCTAATATGTGAATCATACCAATGGAGCCCAACATTAATAGTTGAGAAATATTTCTAGAAGCATAATCACATTATGATTTGGTGTCAATCATTAAAATTCATACCATATGAGTAATGACTGTTCCTCAAAGCTTTCATTAACTGCACCAGTGTGTGGTGGGTAATATAAAAAAGAGCCACATGTCATGGCATAATAATCAAGAGGCGTCTTATTTACTTCAAGAGTATTTTTATGGTATTTTTATGCATATGGTACAGCTATAAATTGATGATTAGTATTGGACATTGACACATATTCATATTTGTTTTTATGTCAAATTCAGTCTTAATTAACAAGGAAATACCAAATATAAATGTGTGGCACATATGTACATCATGTAAAGATTTTTGTGCTTTTCACTTCACTCATCTCATTGGAATTTTTGTCTGTCATAACTCTTCCATCTTCATGAATACATCACCCCATGGCTTTTTAGCCTTAACTACATGCTGTAACTGAGATTTGTCTATTCCATCTGAAGCAGTACTAGTTTTTTGAAATATTGAGCCGTAACCTGATCAGTCTGGGTGTGTGGTGCACTGACATAGATGCACATGACTCTAAGAGTGAGTGCCAATGGCATTGAAATTGGTTGTGAAGTCAACAACTAATTCTCCTCCCCTCCTCCTCCTCCCCCCCCCCAAACCTCAGTGGTTGTTCAACTGTGGCAGACACATTTGTTAAAATCCGGCACACAGAAGTAGGAAAAAAAAACAATTTTCTGTGTTTTTAAAAATTTGAATGCCATCTTGAATGTATCAAAAGTTGCAATTTTTATGCATGCAGAAAATCAAAGTACAGTATACTCTCAATTATCTGTTTTGTGGAATATCCATTCTATTCTCTCCTCCCAGCACCTTGAAATTTTAATTAAGTTACTATATTAAAATAATTAATTAAATACTTTGAAGCTTTTATATACTTTTTTTCTAACTCTCTTAGTGCGTCTTGCTATTGATACTACTGTAAAGCATGGGGGTAATTTAATTAAATGTATCATTTGAGGGAAAAAATATTTTGGAAGTCATTTTTAAAGATATCTATGAGCAGTTTTTTTTATCATACTTAAACTGAATCAGGTAATATTGATGAATGGATTTTACATCATCTTACAAAATAATTGTAATTGTTTTAGTCTATTAATTATGAACAGTAGCTTACTCTTGAGCCGATATTTATCAGCCCGCCACACTTTTTGCCCAGAATACAAAATCTGATGCGTTGCAATGCCTGCAACACTAAAAGGGTTAAAATACAAGTTTGCAATACCTGGGCCTCCTTAAAAGTATTTAATATCGCAAAGTAAAAGGTGTACATAGTATTTAATGTTTTAATTAAAACATTTTTGTACTATCCCCATACTTTATCCCATTTTTGTTTCCCTCGCATTCATTATCCCTGAGAATTCCAATAAAAAACTTTGACAGCAACACACAATATAAGAACACATAAAAGGAACACTCACACGTTATTTCTCGATAATTTCGACGGAATTGAGCTCCATCTTCCTCAGAAGATTAGTTAAGACTGAGTCCTTCTGAATCTTCTGAGGGAGAAGCTATATTCTGTCGAAATTGTCAAGAAATAACGTGCGAGTGTTCCTTTTATGTGTTCTCTTATTGTGTGTTGCTGTCAAAGTTTTTTAAAATTTTATATATATATATATATATATATACATATTCAAACTTGAAAATCCCGCCATACGGCGCACAAATATTCATTCAAACATAGAAATAGGTATAAGGAAAAGGGGATAGGAAAACACATAAAAGGTGAACACAGGACATGTGGGGAAGGCGGTTTTTGAGCAGATCACGAAAGTAAAAATATTTCCTTATCCGGGATATGAACCACGGGCCTTCCACTTGCCGGGCGGATGCTCTACCACCTAAGCTAATAAGGAAACCTCATTTACCTTGAGATCTGCGATCTTATAAAGCGCCAAAGTGCTCCGATACATATTGCCCGAGAGATGGCGTTATGGAGCTGTTTCACCCACCAAAGGAGAAATAGACGGGACACAAGAAGGGGAAAGGATAGTAGGAAAGCATTCATACGATCTTATAAAGGATAGGAACGGTGCATTTCATGGCGCGCATAGCCAGAAGAAGAGACGAGCCACATTGGCCAAACACATATTCAAACTTGAAAATCCCGCCATACGGCGCACAAATATTCATTCAAACATAGAAATAGGTATAAGGAAAAGGGGATAGGAAAACACATAAAAGGTGAACACAGGACATGTGGGGAAGGCGGCCGCCTTCCCCACATGTCCTGTGTTCACCTTTTATGTGTTTTCCTATCCCCTTTTCCTTATACCTATTTCTATGTTTGAATGAATATATATATATATATATATATATATATATATATCTGTGTAAGTCACGACTATATTTTCTGCATATTCCAGGTATCTGTGTTTTTCAATTAATTGTGCTTCATCGTGCATCCATTATAGGACAGATAATTGAGAGTTTGCTGGATATTGAAGTACTGCAAATTGACACTCATTGATTTGAAAATTGAATGTAATTGAATGATTGTTGAGTTAATTTTTTGTTTAATCATATGTTTCAATTCAAGGATTGCAAAGGTTAGCATTAAACAACATTTCTCCCCAGAATAATAGGTTTATTCTTAAATAAACCGTGTATATACTTTCAAAAACTAGCTAAAGTGAAAGATTTCATAAATGTGATGTTTTTTATTGGTCGAGTTTGTGCATAAAACAATCAATCATCTTTTTGCATCCCATATGGAGGGAAAAAAATTTATGGAATGATTGTGTATTGTGTTGAAAATAATTGCATACTCCAAAAGATACTTTCAGTAATATGGACTTCCAAGACACTTGAGGATAAGGTTTGTCCCTGTAGAAGTAATGAGAACCCCCAAGGTTGTGTGTGAGACAATATTGATGGTAAACTGAACATATCCTTTATGTTTCTATAGGTGTGTGAGGATTTCAATCAGATCCGCAAGCATGTGCGGACGTTTCATAGTGACAGACGATTCCCGTGTTGTGTGTGTGAGAAGGTTTTTCCCCGTCCAGACAAATTAAAACTACACATGCTCAGGTAGAGTCAATGGATTGATTGCTGTGAAAAGCAAAGCGAAACAACTATGCCTGTGCCTCTTCTAGTTCGTGTCTGTCCATTCCATTTCCTTTGGTTCTCTCGTTATTCTTTATGGATTATTAAGTTTTCAGCTTGGCATGTGGTGCCTGTTTTTACCAAATACGGAGATTTTTGTATGTACTTATGTATAATTTTTATCACTGTCCACTGTATTGCTATCTATGTGTTTTTTGTTTCTTCTTTTGTTCTTATTCGCCTAGGTATTTGATGAGTACAGTCTCATCCGTAAACACATTCGAGCATTCCACAGTGAGAGGAAACACAAATGCTCCTTCTGTGGAAAGTTATTTCCAACTATGGACAAACTTAAAACACACATGTTGAGGTAATGCACTGATAGTCACTGCTATCAATTTAATTCAAAAATATTGTTTGTTTTTTCATTTTAATATCCTTTGCAGAATGATTAGTAGATTTCTCTTTTGGTCAGTGTGCTTTTGTGAGCCATTATGTATTTGTTTATATATATATATACATAAAAATTACATAAATTTTGACTTAAATGCTGATAGTTGGTGAAAAAATTTATGTTAACTGCTCATAAGTAATAGCTGTTAGTTCAATTTCTGTTTTTACATTATTCCTTATTGTTTACAGTAAGCGCTAAAGCCTAATAAGTAATACTTTACATTTTAGACATTCTGATCACAGAGAGTTTTTATGTGCCAACTGTGGAAAACAGTTTAAAAGGAAGGATAAATTAAAAGAGCATATGAAGCGAATGCATTCTCCTGAAAGAGAGGCCAAGCTCTCTGCCAAGCCAACAAGGCCTCCCAACAAAAAGAAATTTGTCCCCAAGGTAAGCCGATCTCTGTCTCTCTCTACAACTGTTGTATTGTCAGGTTTGGAGAATGAGTATTTTTTCTGCGAATGCAGAACGGTGTGATTTGTTTATTGTCAAACATTTGGGAAAGGATATGTTAGTTGGAAGTTTGTGACTGCCATCGTCATTTGTGCCGGAAATCTCATTGGTGACAAAGAACAAAATATATTGGTTTTATGCTTTTTACTATTTCTCTTTGGATACATCTGGTGGTGTTTTCTGTCCCTGGGATTCCCCCTGGCTTGTCACCGCATTTCCCATGGGCCAAACCACCAGAGTTTATTGTAATATCTGTGCTCAAAGCGGGACATGACCCAGTGTCCTCTGGGTATTGTGGGCTTAATATGTCTTGGAAGTGGAAGGGAGACCAAACTAAGAGGAAAAATACTAACAAAGCTATAAAACATAGTGGTAATGAAGATGTAAAGCATTAGTTTAGCTGTGAGATTGAAAAATATGGAATAAAAAAGGGGAATTTTGTTTGAATTAAATGTCGAGTTGGGTACTTGGGCTTATGTTTTCCCAATCATTTCAATTATAATGGAATCAGTTGTAGTCAATCATTGTTCAGATTTTTGGTGATATTCTGATAATAATACCAGATGGAAGGGTATAATTCTTTCAGTTATAATAAATGTTTTTATCATTTTACAGATCCACCATTTTTTACAAGAGTCTCATATATGGCTTTTTAAATGCAAATTTGTACCCATAATCTTTTAGATTTTTACAATAACCACATATTTTATAGTTGATTTATCATGGTACATAGATATTAAAAAGTACTCAATTTATTTGGATGAGTATCTCATGTATAATGCTCGTGCATTTACAATTGCAGGTCGTAATATTTTTCATTTCAACTTGTCTTTTTTTTTTAGGTTTCACCAACTGATTACCAGAGGTTTATTTACAAATGCCATGCTTGCCTTGTCGGTTTTAAACGTCGAGGAATGTTAGTTAATCATCTTGCTAAAAGGCATCCAGATGTGAGTCCAGATACTGTACCAGAGCTCAATTTGCCCATCCTCAAAACTACAAGAGACTATTACTGCCAGTACTGTGAAAAGGTTTGTCTCTGCTATGAACAATTCCTCACCATTTCAATTTGGTTCTGTCTAAATTAGAAAGATTTGATTTAAATAGATATGTACTCAAAGAAAACTTAGTTGATCAATTATTTTATTATTTTTTTAAGAGCAAACAATCAGCTTATCAAATTCTAAACTAAAAGCTACTAAATACTAATGGGTGTGTATGTATGTATATTTTTATGTATATAACACTTTTGTCACTTTTTTGAAAATCCCAGGAATGTACATAATAATGTAAATGGACTAGTCGACACAAGCATAGAAACTGAAACACATAAAAGGGGGACTCTCTGGGTCTCGAATTTTCAGTGGTGCAACTACCTTTCTCTGGAGGAGTTAAGAACAAGACTCAATTCTGTGTTTGTGTGTGACTAGTCCATTTACATTATTTTTATGTGTATGTGCATAAGTACATATTTATTTGGTAGTCTGCCATTTAAGGTATGTCTTGGATGAACACATAACTACACTCCTACATTTGATGGCCTAGTCTAATAAGGCAAAACCTAACATCCTACACTGCAGTGAGATGTTCTTCAATTCCGCATCCAATATCCTCCCTTCCTTGTGTCCAACATCCCCATTAATTTTCCCCTTCCTCATTAGCTTAACGTCATACTCCCACCTATCAGGGTCTTAAGTAATTCAAAGTGCTCTGAATCCTTCTTTTCTGTCTCTTTTGGATTTCCCCTCTATCATGTCTTGTGCTTCTTATTTTGATTTCCTATCCATCCAGTATACTTTCTCTATTCTTCTCCTCATCCAAATTTCAAAATCCTCCAATATGCCTATCGCCTTGCTTCAACAACCATGTTTCCCTGTCATATAAAGAGACACTCCATGTTAAAGTTTTCACAAGTCTTTTCTTTCAAACTCTTACTTAATGGCCCTGTCAACAAATTTCTCCTCCTCGTGAAAATTTCTTTGCCCAACGTAATTCTTCTCCTTATGTTTCAATTACTTTAAGAATTTTGGTTGATAACCCATTCTAATTTAGGTTAAGTGTTCAAGATACTCTAGTTCATGACCTCCATTTTTAACACCTAAATTAGCCTTCCTCATTCTCAAAAACATCATTCCCCTAAACCCTCGAGTAGTTCTGCAGGTATTTCATCTGTTCTTACTGCCGGATTCGATTTCAATTCTGTTTATGACCTTTGTTTTACAATCAAGTATGCCTGGACCTCATTGATATCATATTCTCTTTCTTTGTCTAAACTTGCTGACCTCTTATCTTTTCCCAATAAATCCTCTCATGTATAGATTTCTACCCTTAATGCTTTCTTTAAATGTCCTTCCTTTACTCCTTGTTTGTAAATCATAGTCCCCTACCTCAATCCCATCTTTCCCCCACCTCTCTTGTAGCATGTTGTATTTGCTGTGGCATGTCTCTCATGTGATCATGTCAGAAAATGTCCAATAACACATTAATGGCTTTTATTTGTTTTACCTAATGAAAAAGGAAGATTCCAGGGATACACTACGTTATTATTTTGTCCAAAATTAAATCATTAAAGAAATCAGTCCACACTTAGTGATGAAGTATAGGATGAAACATAATGCTGAATTTTAGACTCAATGCGGTAAATTAGTCACAACTGTCAGCATGTCTACATTTTATGAGGTTTCAGTTCAATACATTTTAAGATGCATGTAAGGGACTCTTCTCAGTGTATTTTTATGCTTCTTATTAATTCCCGATTCTGTTCGACTAGGTTTACAAGAGCAGTTCCAAAAGGAAAGCCCACATCCTGAAAAATCACCCTGGAGCAGAATTACCTCTGAGCAACAGGAAGAAGGTAGGTTCATTTAATTTACTTAATATTTTAAAAATCTATTATCTCAATATCGATTTGTGATGCTACTTGGTTTAAATAGCATGATAAGTACTCAGGGTGATCTTGACCAGGTATAATCGCTCTCTCTTTTAATTAGTGTATGTGTGAATCTAAAGGTATTGTCAATGATCAAGTAATCGGTGTTGAATTATTTATTTACTTTGTAATTTCAAATTCTTGTACATGTGTTATCCTTTTTCTTTTACAGTATAATTATTTAAGTATTACTGTAACTTTTTTCATTTACAGTGTAATTATTCCATGCATCCTGTTTTGTTTAATTTCATTTCAATTTAATTTCAAAGGACATCATATGATCATAATTGTGAGCAGGAAAAAATGCAGATGAATTTTTTTTCAGGAGACTTAAAACTGATATATATTGATATGGATGTTTTTATTGTTTACTTGATGAATTATGTTAGTTATGATTTCATTCTTAATTGTTTTAAAATTTATAATTTAATTAATAGATTATTTTTACGAATATGTAGTGATTTTATTTCCCTCTTTGCTGCAATTCGCAAATGGAATATTTCCATGCATTCCATCACGATTTTAATTTGAATTGAGAAGAGTGATTGCGTGAAGTGGGTAATTGTTTCTATGAGCTGATGATTCCCATGATTCCCTGCAATTTTAGACATGATTTGATCTTGTTATATTTAGCACACAAATTAAAACTAGGATTTTTAGAGATGCTTAATTGCTTTTTTAATATCATTGCGCAACACCTCAAAGATTTCATAATTGATGCAGTTGTAGTCTCTTAGAAATTAATTAAATCTTCAAAAATTATGTGCAAAAAAATTTCTATGAGAATCACTTCCATTGATGTTGTAGTAACCACTTTAAAAATCAAGTAATGAAACAGTAGGAAAAACAAATATTTCATTCCGGACATTTCTAATAGCCCATGCGCTCACGTGATGTTGATAAACTATATTCTCAGTTAAAGAAAGAAATTACTTTTGTACTTTTTAACTTATGTTCTGTTGTTTCAATTTGTAGAGTAAAAAATTCAATGGCTTTTGAAGATGCATGACGTTAGGGTGTGTATTCAAGAAATATGTAAAAATGCCTAACGTATTAACTCTTGTCAAGTTGTAGCAAATTATACCTTGCAGTAAACCTGTGATCCAAATCAGTTGGCTAGTTTGTTGTCATCACTTGGAAATTGGAAGACCTGACAGAAATGAATCAATTTAATTAGAATCTTAATCTTAGGCTTAAATGAATTAAGATGATTACTTATTATTTTAATTTTTTCCTAATTCAAACATAGAAAATGATTGCCATTATTACAAATATCAATTATATTATTGCCTTCAGTGATATTATCAGTATTTATTCAGTAGTAAGCAACAGGGTTTTAATATTTGGTTGAAAATACTTTCTAAAAAATTACTGTATCATGTTTGTAAGCATTGCATAAAAGGTTAAAATGATCATAACCTCTCGTGGGATCTTAAGGAGAAAAGATTATTGTTTAGTATTGCAGTTAAACTTAGATTGGTGAATTACGCTTCAGAGCATGGTAACAAGCCAGCTTGAAGGCATTTTAACCCAGCAGTTACAAATTTCCAGGATTCTACAATGAGTAAACATTGATATATTTGTAGGTGCTAATTATTTAATGTACCATATTTCAATATCAATTTTCTTCATATTAAGTGTTAACATACAAATAATCCTTTTCTGTCTCATCAAAGTATTTCTGTTTTGTAAATTCTGACCTGAAAAATCAGGGTTCGTCTTAAGGACTGGGAAGTACATTATTTTCTTACCAGTTGATATAATTAAAGAAGTAGTAAATGCAATTTGATTGTGTGCAACTTCAGTCAAGTGTATACTCTATGTGTGGAGAACTCATATTGCTAATAATGTGATTTTACAACTGTGTTGTTAACTTCCAAAAGATATAATGAAACAGTCAACCATGTAAACTCCAGTATCACGTGCTCCCTGTTTACAAACATTGAACAAGAGGAAATCCTCAAGTGTTGACACAGAGCATAGGTTCCAAAGGAAGTGCACCCATTTAAAATTCTTTTGTAGCTAACGTTGGGCTTTCTGATGAAAATATTTTGATATTAAATTTTGTAATTATTAATATCTAGTGGAAAATTGTTGCTATCTGTTCATTGTTATGTGCAAATTCCACTGCATCACGCCTGAAACTACTCAATTATGAATTTATTTTGCATCATCAATAGCGTAGTAATTTCAAAAATGATTGATGAACGGAAATCATTATCAAATTTCTCTGAATTTTATGCCGTGGGAAATGTATTTATGTATGTATCGGAAATCGAATTGTGATTTGTACAGCAAAGTACATGAACTTATAAAAAAAGAATGTTTTTTCCACCCTAAATTCTCTGGCCTCAAACTAATGATCTCCTTGGGAGACAAATCATTTTCACTTGAAAGAAATTGAGATGACAAAGTAAGAGAGTATATGACTGCTAAAGGTAGGGTAATGCCAAAAGATAAAGCCTTGATAGTCCTGAAAAGAAAGAAGACAGCAAACTCTAGAAAAGACTTTAAGCTGAACCCCTTGGCACAGGAGGCGGAAGGCAGCGGTGGCCAGAATAATGGGTGACTCATCTCTCCTCAGTTGAAAACTCCTCTGAGAAGAGCTGGGATAATCCCAAAGAGCCCAAAATAGGCTGCCTACTTCTTGGCATAAGAGCACCTTCTAGCTACTACTGAGAAATTGTGAATAACATTGGGGATTTTGCTAAATAACTCCTCCATTTCTTCCACGGATTTGAAATGATGTTCAGTAGTTAGCTTCTTTCTGTTATACTCGAGAGCATAATTACCTTCCAATATGCACATTAATGTATCATAAGCTTCATAATCAGATTTATTTGAAAAAAATTGGAAGTACATGAGGGAAAACGTTTCACTACACTGCAGTATAATCTGGTGTAAAATATATGCCAAGTACTGCCGATAAAATTGGGAAGACTACAAAATTCATTTAAATTGTGCATATCATGCATGATCATACCAGATTCGATTTAACTATATGGAAGAACCCAAACTATGAAAGACACGTGCCCTCTTTGTCAGTAGGTTTCATTGGGAAAAGGTGCACATGATTGATGTTGGGTTTTATGTCAATTGTGAAATAGGGTGATGTATAAAAGGTCCTCCAATAAAATAACTCCAAATCAATACAAATGAACTGGGGTGCATCTGCACCAAGTTAATAGCGTATGAGTGCTGGATGATGATTATGGTAAGACCTGATTATGGTAGCAGTGTAGTACCATTGCTTCTCATTTCCCTCATTGAAGTGGATGTATTCAGTGGTGAATGTGTTATTAAAATTTTCCTTGATTTTACAGGTGAGCTACTTACTTTCAGAGGTGCCAGCGTGTCAATCTTCATGAACAGCTTTAACTACGTGCACCCCCCTCTCTCTCTCTCCTCTGCGCATATCTACTCCCTTTGTGTTCTTCTATCTTTATTCTCTGACTTCAGCAGTTGAACAGTTCCACAAGTCTTTCAAAAATATTTTTTAAAAATACTCTTCAGTGTGCAGTTATTCCTTCTCTTCAGTAGTCTATTGTTTCAATTTAGGTTGCAAAGTTTGTTTTCTCTAATATTTCTGTAGTGATTTTATGTGTATATTTACAGTGAACAACTGCGTTTTATATCATCAGTTTTCGTTTGACCCTCAAAGTTAAGCCTGAAACTGTTAGGTTTATTGTTGATCGATTGTATTGTCGGAGACTTCGCTATGTCATCATCGGCGTTCAGTCTGTGTTCACTGCAAGTGACACTTGTGTTTTTGTTGTGACAATCAAACTTTTAACACCAAAAGGTTTGATTGTCTCCATTAAATGTAGGTTTTAGGTTGTGTTTTTATAATTTATAACTTTTAATTTGTCTCTTTCATCCCTCTTTAACTCTTCAGTGCTTTTGGTCTGTTCCATCTGGTACAAGTGGAGTTTTCTTCTTACAACAGGCGTGCACCCAGTCTCCTCATCATCCTTGTTGATTTATGATTGATTTTTGGATGTGAATAGTTTATTTTTATACTCTCTCTACTGTTTTGAAATTATCACTTTAATTGTAATTACTGGATTTTCAATTGTTTGGCTTTTTGGTAACTTTTAGTTGGTAGTGTTACATACGTAGAATACCTCAAACTTTAGAAATGAACTCATTTGAAATGAATGTTACCCCATCCCATTTTTGCCATTTCTGCTCATGATTCCTTGGTGATCATCTGAGTGTAAAGATCCTGTCGTTGACTATTAGGGGTTGTTGACTTAAGGTAGGTGGTTAGCCTTTCAAAACTGAAGAGTTTGTTTTGTGATACCTGTGGAACTATTTCAGCAAGTCGTCAGTTGCGTAGTTTTTTTAAGTTGATCGGTTTCCTTATTTCATTTCCCCAGCCTCATATCAGAAATTTTTCGTGTTTACATACTAGGTTGAGATTTACAATTCGTTGGGAATAGTGTTAGATTTGAGTAATGGAACTTTGAATTCAAGAATAATACTACTGAGCTTAAACTATAGAGAAATCTGTAAGTACTATTGTTTCCTCTTGCTCTTACTGTGAAAACTCCCTTACTCATATGATTACTCACTCACAATAAGTTGTGCAACCTATAAGCCAAGCTTGAGAATGCTAGTTGGAGAGGAGGAATGTTAAAATCTTCCCCTTTGCTATTACTATTATAGGAATGGTAATTTTATGTAGTCCTCCTATCCCTTTTGAGGTCTTTTCATTCTCTGGAACATATGCTTTTTCTTTGATGTGTGTGACTGTAAATAAACTTATGATCAGTCGTATGAGATGGTACTGAAGTACTCCCCATTTTCAATTATTATTCAGTCACAATTTCATTTTATTACTTTTGTTTGATCGTCTTAGGATAGTGAGAGATGTAGAGATATTAATAATTGAAAATGTACTCTGAATTGCTATTACACTCAGCATTTCCTTCGTGTTTTGCATTATGTGTGATTTGTTATATTCCGGTGCTGTGACATTGCTATCTTTGTAAAGCATGGACTTTGTTCTCAGAAAAGATGTCTTTGTTTTGGTTGATGTGCTGATTTGTTAAGTAGCCTGTTTTCACAATTTTTTAAATCTGTTTTTTACGTTTGAAGAAATCACTTTTGTTTGCAGTCGTTTGACAGTGCGTTTCCTGTTGAACTCCCTCAGTGCGGCACCATGGAGACTCTGGGATTCCACAACCCATCATACTCTCAGACGGTCGGGAGCATCACCACTCATGCCCACAATTGCAACTGGTGTCACAAGCAGTATGCCTCCAAGCCAAAGCTTCTGCAGCACCAGAGGAAGAAGCACCTCGACCTCCTCCCACAGTCTCAGCAGGTAAGGGCGAATGCATTCGTGGGTGACACTCATGTGCACACTGTTTGGCTCGGACACCGGAATGGGTATCCATGACGTTATTGTGGTTTTGAACCCAACATAAGGAGCTGTGGAATAGAATGAATTTCAAGGCCATGCAACCCATAGGATCCCTTTTCCAGGGAAGGAGTGGCTGACACTCCAGGCCCTTGATTCACTTTGGGGATTTTGATTCTGCCTTTCAAAACTGACAAACACTGATGGGGCATGGAAATTGGTTTCATTATGTACGACTTATGCTTTGACCTAGTGTGGCGGTAGGTAGTGCTTTTGCCACCATCTTGGTGTCTAAATGTTCCTACACTCAGTACGCACCCTACTGTGGTAGTGTGCTGACTGTGGTCCTTCTAATTTGCTCACTGCAAATTGTTAAAATTAACGCTGCAGTGGAAAATCCTGAGAGTTGTAAGCTAGGGCTGTCCAGAAAGTAGCATACGTTTTGAAATTAAATATGAACCTAGTGACCAGACAAAGCTTTATTATATGCTATTAATAGGCACATTCTTAAATTATTTTCGTGCATAGTCGCCATTTAAATTGAGGTATTTAACATAACGATACACAAGCTTTTCAAATCTTTCTCTGAAGAACCTCGCCACCTTACATTGTAACCACTTGATTAAACCAGCAGGTAATTCTGCATCACTGTCAAAGTGCTGTGTTACAAGCCAGGTCTAGTGAGAGATCTGTAATTGTAAATCAGTGATTTTCACAAATTTTGTCGTTGATTTCCACAATGCATCCATCTGTCACAAGGCTAAGCCGGCCATTGTGGTCCTTATCATGAACATTGGTGCCTTAATTTGTTAAACTGAATATATCCCTGCCTCACTCTGCTTTCACTCATTATTCTGTCTCTGTACACTTCACAAAGTTCCCTATGAATTGGCATGTGGTTTTCTGCCAGAAAAACTTAATCACAGATTGCACTTTACAACTCACAGGAGTTTTAATTGGAGTGCACATTTTAACAGTTCACTGTGAGCAAAGTATAAGTACCACAGTAGGATGCATAGTGAGTGTAGGGACATGGACACTGAGATAGTGGCTCTAGCCCTACCCACAACCAGGCTAGGTCAAAATGTAAGTTACTTTCTGAACAGAAAGCATAAATGACAAAATTTCCAATTGTTCTAAATAGTCGAGACTTGCACATCGTGGTGGTAGCATTCTACTGGAGTGTGTGCATTGGGGATGTAGTGAAACATAGGGAAGCCTTTATGAGAAATACCAGAAACTGGTATGTTACCAATACTCTTATGGTATAATTTTTGGTTGCATAGTTTCAGATTTTCTTTCAGTCAGGTGAATGTAATGTAGGGATCAATGGGGGGAATAGGCTCACATACCATCCACCATTCTTCACCCAGACGTGTTATAGTATCTATGTAACGCAGTCACTTTTTCTCATTTGAATTCTCTTCTTTCCCATGAAGTGCTTTCCAAAACTGATGGCTTGGATATGCTGATGATTTCATTTCATGCTTCCAATGCTCACTTATATTTATTTCTTCATTTTATATTTTTGTCAAAGTTTACGTTGATTTTATTTGATGAGCACTTTTTGGGAAAACGGATTTGAAAGAGCAGTCTTATGCTTTTTTCCAGTTGACTGCCTTATATTTGTCACATATAAACTTCATGGAAATAGGTGAACCTGGCCTCTGTGAAACAGATTTATATTCACGTTCATAAGTTTTTCCTGAATAATTAAAAGTTCATGTGACCTTTAAATGTCATTTATTAAAACAAATTGCGCACATTTGTCAAATGTATTACATTGCATTTATTATTTTTTGGAGGGTATTCTTCAGAATTGGTAAACTATGTATTTGAAATAGTTTTCGTTCCTGATAAATGTTACTGATATCTTACATAAAGTACTATCTAGAGAGTAGTAGGCATGGTGGGGGAGAGGAGAGAGGGGATTTATGGGAGAAACCCGAAGGAGGCAGGAAATACTCTAAAGATTCAGGCGAGATTTAGTGGAAAGGATTTGTCTTGTTGGGAGAAGCTTGGATATGTAGCAGTATTTAGTTTGTAGTCATTCAAATTTGGTTTAACTCGCTATTATTGCATGCAAATACAAGACTTTAAGTTTCTATGATTTATCCAAGCATATTTGAGGCTATGTGGTTTCAATGCAATTTGTTTTATGACTTGGTGAAAAAATACAATGTTTTAAACATAAGAATGTTTCCAAATTAATCCAAGAACTGATTATATCCTGTTCAAAATAAGAGCTCAATTTATCTCCTTTACCTCTATCTAAGTTTTAAAGTTGAATCATGATAAATACTCATAAAACTTAATTACATCCTTCTACTTGTGTACAATGCAAGATAAAATTGAGAATTGTAATAATCGAGTATAATTTTTTGTTAGCAGTTTTTTATAATATTAATTAATCTTTTTCAGATACCTCGAACCCTTCGTACTGACTGTGTGGATTCCCCAGTTTCCATAGTCGATGGGAAATATTTATCTGCACAAGATGAAACTCACGTGATTCATTTGCAAGAGGGAGACACTATTACATCTGATGTAAACATGTCAGGTATGTTCTCGCTTAACTTGAAATTATCATAATGTTATAGAAGTGAACATTTTATGATATTATGTATTTTCTGTCATGGAAATATTGTCTTGTGTTATTGACTGAAAATTTTGATTTCTGTCATAATGGAATACATGTTCAATATTCCAAAGACCAGGAGATACGTATCCTAAATAGTTTTACTGTGGTTACATTACATGATAATGAAAATTGGAATGCGGACTAATTCGTGCTGTTGATTAATTTTTCTATTTCAGTAGAGTATGAAACTGCAGCAGTTGAAAAGTTAAGAGATTATCCAGAAGGAGGAATAATTATTGACACATCATCAATCAGGTCACTTAAGGTGAATGGATTTTTCAATCTTACCTTTGGCACTTTGGAAGTCATTTTGATTAAGCCAGTCATTTCACAGTTATTAAGCGATGATGCATATAATGCAATCGAGTCACTGCTAAACGGAACTTCCATAGAACCCTGAAAATAACTATTTTGCAATAGTTATTTTAACAGTCCATAGTTTGTTCTTGCCATTAATCAGTTATCCTGATTGTCACCACTTTAGGGAATAAGTGTATACGTAATTGAATTTCAGGGCACGGCTGATGACAATGGGGCGGCCGATCTTCTTGCCCAGGCAATGTCTGAACTCACCGACAATCAGACGGAGTACCGGTTGTTCTCGGGTTCCGAGCACTACTTCAAGATAATACACACGACGCCAGCGCACATAATGGTAGCCCCCACTGAGAGCCTCCCACCCTCGCCATGCCCTTCGCCCTCGACCATGGTCGAGGCAGCCACGGGCGGTGCGCTCACGGCTCAGCTGCCCAATCCACCAATCAGCGCCCTGCTCACCCCCTCCACTCTGTCGGCACACCCTCCCTCAACCCCCGAGGCGGCCGTTGCCACGGACAGCTCCTCTTCCTGCTCCTCGTCCCCCTCTTCCTTCTCCTCCTCCTCCTCCTCCCTCTCCTCCCTCACCTCCTCGGCATCCTCCGTTGCTATGGCGACGGCCTTGCCCGTGGCAACCTACTTGACCCCTGTGTCGGTCTCGGTATCGTCCTCGCTGGCGATCGAGCCGTCCCAGCTGCAGCACATCCTGACGGTCAGCCCGACGTACCCGACAAACACGCTGCCGCTCACCACCTCGGTCTCGCCATCGCCCAGCGTCCTGCCGCGGACTTGGGCCGCGACATACACATCGTACACGGCTCGTTGAAGGGAATCCCAGGAAGGCCTCAAGTGGATTTGTTTGATTGGTGCACTCATAATGGTTTAATGAGCTCTGCAAGATGGGTTCATTTGAGAGATCTCACTCTCTCTTGTGCCACACAATTGATGGTATGCTTCGCGTACCATTGTGGCTGATGGCTTGGTTGCTATGGATGAAACCTGGCAATCTTTGGAATACTTGGTAGTCTTTTGGTCCGATGAAAGGCCTGGAAGAGCATTGTATCTGCATTGTTGTTGATGCAGTAGATGAGGATTGCATTTTGCCCTTAAAAAATCAACAGCTTTTGATTACCGTAGTTGTTTAAAGCTGGCTATGGTAGACAGATGAATGTCTACTTTTGGTTTGGTAAGGATGGTAGAAGTTATTTTTGGAAAGGGTTAGCATCCACTAGACATATGATAAAATGGTAATCTTGCCTTTCATCTATGGTTGAGCATAAGGATTAATTAAATTTTATCTCTGCATGCAGTGTTTGTGAATCCTTTAGTGTGAAAATATTTTCACTGTTTAAATCACTGTAGCATAACACAGCTTTTGAGTTTTGCTTTTTTTATCATTCATTATACTCTTTAATAAGCTAACTATTCTTTTAAATATATGTAGTGAGTAATGCTAAAAATAGGCATTTTGGAGTGATATAGTATGGTTTAAAGGTGTATTTTTAATCTTTGAAATGAGACAGTTGTTTTGTGGGTCAATTAAGTTGTTCACTGTGCTGTTAAGATAGCGCTCTAACTAATCTACTGTTCTGACGCAGTTAATTACAAGGTATTTCAAGATGTTGCAAGAAAATTGGTTTAATGGCATTTTTATACCGAAGATGTTTAGTGTAATACTGATGTGAATTTTATTATGACTTCCTTTTATGTCAGCCCAAATCTTTGATATCAGTACTAAAATGTCAAAGAGTTGAGTAACTGTTAGTTTATGAGCTCTAAATGATCTAGTTAGTCGAACAGATATAGTACCGGTAGTCTTTATTGATGAAATCATTACTTTTTCATCACAGTTATTTTGACTTAGAATCAAGTATGGCGTGAACATTTTTCGGATGACATTTCCTATCCTCGGATATTCTTGATTGTTACTTCACATTTTCTTGATAAAAGGTTTTTCATTATTAAGATAGGTATTGTTTTCTACACTTTATGGCAATGGAATTTTTAGTAACTTAGTCTATTTTGAATAGCACATCTGTACTTTTAAATCTAACAAGTAATAGTGCGTATTCTCTTCTTGGAGCATGCTAGGTGTGTGATGGAATACTCAAAAAGCACTGTGTGGGTTTGCATTATTAATACAGTGTATAGATATTTGAAGACGTGGAGCGGAGAATTGAAATCTTTGCTGTCTGAGGAGAAATGAACCAATTTTTTACAAAGAGCTTGTTTTTTGAATCAATATATTCAGTAGTATTGATGTAATATTTAGATGATTCTGCGTGTAAATTTAAATGCTTGTGATACGAGAAATTTAATGAATTAATACAAAACATTTTGTACCTATTATGATCAAGGTTTGTAAAAATGTTGAAGTAGAGTGTATGTACAAATTTTTAACAATTATTTAGCCAGCTTATTTACAAGCACTTAGCCGAATTAGCTGTCTGAAACTTGAAAGGTTTATTGTCGACTTCATATATAAGGTATTTGTAATTTAATGTTGATTCTCCGAATTTAATGCATGTTTCTTTGCTGTCTCTCGCTCCCTTGCAATTTGTTGTAGGGATCTTTGATTTGTGTGTGAATTTTTCTTAAATATTGGAATATTTTTGTCTCCGTTAATAATAAATGTGATATACTCTGTGGGTAAAATCAAACTGGAAAGAGCATCTAATGCTATTGTTGTTGTCGTGGAGTAAAATATCATGGTGCAGAATTGTAAATAAATCAAATCGGTGAGAAAAAGATGTAATATTTATCAATAAAGTGTAACTTAGCTCATTTTCTTAATCATATAGTTTAAATTTCTCCATTTGAGCACTGCTTGTCCAAACATAGCCAATGCTCTTTTTATTCACATGATACAAAGCTTACAGTTCAAATAAACAGACTAGAACATCTGTACCAGCACAAGTACAAGAAATGGTAATAGGGTTTTAAGTGATTTCTAAAAAAATTCAAATGTTATATGCATACTTAAAAAATGAATGGTGTAATTTGTGTTGACTGTTTAATTTACCATTGTGTCTCGGATGTATTCATTGTGAACATTAAGCATTTTCACATCCATGAAGTTACAACCAGTGTCTTGAGGTTCACCCCCTCCCCCCCACCAAAGACGGTGCAATCTCTCTCTTTCTCTCTTTTTTTTTCACTCTAATAAAATAAAATACGTATTTTCATGTTCACACATAAATGGTTGTATACCTGTATGCAGTCAAGTGGAAAGCTCACGAAGTTATTATCAAACATACATACATGGCTTCTCAATATTTATGTAAATAGAAGGTAATGTAATTTTTGTTATTTTTGCTACTAATCCTAATTATATCACTGGCCAAATTTTAGGCTTGATGTTGATTGATAGTAATAGCATATGTATTACATAATTTTTGTCATCTTGCGTTTCATCATCTATGGAATAGTCTATTTAAAGAATATGTAATGAGTAGCATTAAGTTGCAAGCAATTGTGGATTGTGTAGTCATGCAATTTGTCCAATAATTAGTTCAAGTTAATTCGAAAATTGTAAGCTATTGATGATTTTATGTTAAAAGAGTCATTTCTAAAAAATTGCATGCATTGAAATAATTGTGTTTATGGAAATGAAAAGCTGAACTCCTAGTTCTTTTAAAATATACCTAGACAAAGGTATCACTACATTCAATTTGCTTGTTGATACTTCGAAATATATATATATATATGCAATCAATTATTTTTGCTTGAAGACTATTTTATTACAGCTCTATTTTATTGTTAAATATATTTTGAGTGAAATGCATTTATATATAATTTGTTTGGTAGATGTACTGTTACTTCAAGAAGAATTAATGTCTTATTAAATGTCTATATTAAATGTTTTCAAGTTATTCATTATTTCATTAGAATCCTTTTTAACCCATCCTCTTCTGTCATTTTGGTTTTTCTAATCCCAGCATTTGTATTGTTTATTGGTCCATGTTGGTGGTCACTTAGAAAAAATTCTGACTTCACTGTGAATCTGAAAGTTAAGGGAAGTCTTTCAAGTTTTAGCTATACTCTCAGTGTGACCTTGAGCTTTTGCTATAGTGTAGAATAATGTCAGGGTCAAGGAAAAATGTGACAAACTTGGGCGTCACTAAACCATTTAAGAGAGCTTTTGCAAGAATACTTCAAATATGGATATCTTTACCCTGGAAGGTAACTGGGATGTGTGAAGGCATTTTCCAAGTCACCAGTCCATTACATTGAGTCCTTACTCACTTAAATCCAAATCGTTGTACCCATTTTTAACAGAATGGGAAATGGTACATGGTGTCCCTCTTGATATTGCTGAGAAATGTGTAAGATTCAGTAATGGGCCACTCTAAGGTGATTAAGTCATATATCACTTGGTTTGAATAAGGGGATCAGACTGATGCATTGACCAATGTACTGACATCCCATGGAGAGCGTCCAGGTTTGAATCCTGGAGATATTTTTCAGTGGTATCCTGATCCCTACTCGAGGTGCTTTGTGAAAACCACTTTAAGTGAGTATGCCATCTATCTGTTGGGATGTTAAGCTGCGGACCCCTTGGCAACTTTCATTAAGAGAGGCTAATGCCAACACCAGGTTTCTCTCCACCCTTCCTCCTTTTCCATCCATTCCTAATGCCGCAAATGACCTCGGCTATCAGTCGCCTCCCCTAAAACTACTACTACTGGTTTGTATAATTCTCGTAATAAGACATGAGAATCTGTAAATTCTGTTCAATATATTGTACATGTTATAGTACAGAAAAATGTATTTTGCTCTGTTGGCCATTATTAAAACTTTTGTATAATTTAATATATAATATAAATATATATAATAATAAATAGTTGATTTATATCCATAACGTACACAGACTCATCTTTAATTCAGTTCATGTTTTATTGTAGGAATGATGAATTTTACTTGAAAATTAGGTCTAAATATGTTTTGTATTAATATAAACAGATGTACACATGTAGGTACCTCTGAGAATGAGTCCTGGCAACCCAAGGATAGAAATTGACCTGCTTACCCTGAGGTGTGAATTTGTCTTCAGGGTTGGTTGAGTTCACCTTATACTTACTTAGCTCAATATGGCTTTGAGATCTGACCCAAGGAGACTACATGAGTTGATCACACTATTCCTAAATGAATGCTTTTCCATAATATATTCTAACTGATGTCTTCAATCACTTGCCATGGGTATTTATATTTACTATGGTTTGTACCTTTTGTTCATTATAATGGAACTACTTCTGCACAACTATGGCTTTCTTCCCATGATTTTTATCTTACATCTCTCCCCTCGCCTACCATCACATTTCAATCCCTCATCGCTATCAACTACTTTCTTCAAAGTACATTCATAATTATTTCATCTAAATGATAATATACACTATCTAATTCTTCCACCCTATGACTATTCATTGGCATGTACACCCGCACTATCACGAATTTGACTGGATCTGCTTTTATTTCTGCTAATAATTATTCATGTTTCATTTTTTTTTTGTATTTCACCACTAGTTTCCTCAATTTTGTACTCATTTTAATGGTTACCCCTCATTCTTTTTGTGTTTACTTTCCAACTGCTATCCATTTGGCTGTGCAAGGATTTTGTGTGATGATGATCATAATCTCATCCTTTCCTCTGCTGAGGGTGACACACTACCCATTGGGCTGAGTCCTGTTGTTGCCAATACTCATTTTCATAATTGGTTCCATCATATTTCCTGGCATTGAATAATTGAGGTGGTTGCTATTTGCTCACCTAAATAGTGTATTTTAATGTGACACCATTGCTGACATGGCCTATCTAGAGCAATTGCTACTGCAACCGCAACCCTATGGGTCAATGGAAAATTCAAACCCTTCCAAGTATTTCCACCATGTCAAGTTTGTAATTCATTGGGAGGGAAGTTATAGAAAAGGGAAAAATAATTGTACATTTTATTTGCTCAAAGGCCATATTACAAAAATACCAGACTTATGGTGTATGTACATGATATAAGGTGCATCTAAAAGGTCCATAAAGGGTCCATTTAGGTACAGAGTATGATGCTTACAATTACATTAAATGTAGCATGGACACACATTAAATATAAAGCAAACATAAATACCCATTAAAATCATGGAGCATTAATATAAACTAAGACTAAGGAAATTGCTCTAAACTAAAAGTATGGACTCAAAGATCAGGAATAATGTTGAGATATTTGTCAGCAAAGTAGATGATGTATTTGTTTATGTTTGAATGCACTAGCTTCCTTAGTATCATTTATGCTTTGTGGTTATTTGTTATGAAATCTGATGCCCATTTCCTTGGGCCCTAATTTGAATGCTATAGTTCTAATATTGCCATAACGGATGTTGAGCATTTCTCTGGTGTAATGATGATGGTAGAGTGAAGGAGCAATTCCTTTTGTTCCCTGCTAGGAGCAATTCCTTTTGTTATTTTTGTTTTGTTCCAAGTGGTAGTCAATTTAATGGAAGTACTCATTATTTATTTCATGTGATTAATGGTATAAAAGTGCATATTTTAATTTAATATTTGTTAAGATGCTGAGGTATTCGTGTCGGCCAATAATTTCATTGAATTTTTTTAGTCAAATAAAATTTTTCTTACAGATTGGATATTTTAATAGGAAGATGCTTTGTTTAAGAATGGTTTATAATGATATATGCTGAGGGAGGGTAATTGGGTGGAGACACATTGCGAGAAAGTAACCGGAGTTCCAGGGCTTGATGGGTACAGTATATAGGATTCCCCTTATTTCCCCATTAACTAGTTACAGGAAAAGTTAATTATTACGTTTATACTTGTGCCCACCAAACTGTGTGGGCTATGCAGAAAAATAACTGGACACATTTAGGTGGACAATTTGGTTTAGAACTGATTGCTTTAAATAAAAGAAGCAGTAAGGTCAAGTAGTTGTGATTTATTTTTTGCAGAAAGGTGATGTTGAAATACCAATAAATTAATACTTGTGTCAGTGAAAAAGGTAAAATTTTCAAGTTGAATTATAAAATAATTAACCATTCTACCATCTAAATATACAACATACGGAAATTATTCAAAGATTTAAATCAATTTTAGTGGGTGGAAAATTTAGTTAGTGATTAAAATGTATCGCTTTTAACACTTTATTTTACCGCGTAAGGCAAGTCGATAGTTTCTTCCGCCTCTATCGACAGGTTCAAAAGCTCGACCACGTCGATTAGTCGTACGCCTTCGTGCATGGGAATCCAACGTGGTTTTTGGTGCTGGAAAATGATCTAACTACGTTTATATTCGTTAATTTTGCTTGTATAATTGAAAGTCTCCGATGATCAGAGACTGATATTTCCTGTGGTTCGAGGAGATAGTTTTCTCAACATGGCTTTGTCAAAAAAGCGGTTATTCGTTGGAAACTTACCATCGAAAACATCCCAAGCTGATATTACGAAGAAATTAAGCAAGTTTGGAAATGTGCAGTCTGTGGAAATGAAGCAACGAAGTGACAGCGAGGGAAATGTTTTAGCTTCCTTTGCATTCGTTGATATTGAAACGAGTGCAATTGATCTTGGAAGTTGTAAGTTAAATTTTAGTGTACAACATTGAAAAATCGAGGTATCTTACAATAGGTAATATTTAGTTGTATATTTCTGACAAATTATTTATTTTATTTTAGGCTTTCAGTATTTCAGAAATAAGTTGTGGCACAATCAAAAGGTATTTGTTCAATTGGCTAAGGAGAGTTTTCTAGAAAGATTAAAAAGGGAACAAATATCTGAGAAACAGAGCAAATTGGAAAAAGAACAAGGGTCGCCTGAAAATGTTTTGAAGTCACCAGTAAATGAATTAAGAAATGCGGGAAGAACCGGTAAATTGCCGACAACACATGTTTCCCATGGTTCAGAAAGAACGTTCAGTGTGTCTGAGAACGAAACTTTAGTGGAGAAGAGTAGAAGCAAACTAGACTGTGTAAAACCACGAACCCCAAAGCGGTCACACAAAATAGGAAGTGAGGTGATCCATGGCGAAAGGAAGGAGACTGAAAAAGACTGGAATGGAGTGCAAGAACAAGATGTTTCTAGAGGAAATAGTTTACCCATGTTTGGAGGTACAGGCTTTTTAGCAGGACTGAGAGATATTGTAGTGAGTGATGATCCGCATGTCATACAGTCTCATAAACCTGGAAATGTGGGTGATAAGAGTACTAAATTAGCCTCACCAAATGGTAATTACAATCTTCATAGGTCAAATTGTGCTGAACTTGGAAATACTGTAGAAGTACCCAGTGATGTTAGTGATACGAATATAAAAACTACCTCGGACAGGAATGGTAAATATGTAAATTCCAATGTTAATTCATTACATCCTAGGAAAAGTGATGTTGATAATTGTAGTCCATGGAACCACAATCCCAATACACAATATTCAAGAATTGAAGTACATGGAGAAAGCAAAGGAAAAAAGAGAACTCACGTTGCTACAGGTAAGAGTGGTGACCTTGTTAAATCTGTGAACTATTGTAGGATTAGGGCAAAGGAATATCCCCTGGTTAAAAAAAATATTCTGGATAATTGAATGAAAACCGTAAAAGACACCTAATGAAATACCAAGTGCCTAACTGGCAAAGGTTTGGGACTCATTCATCTGTTGTCCTTTGTGCAGCTATGAAAAGCAGTAAATTGTGAGCATTATACCTGCATTAAATTAGATTCTTTATTATGAAAAATAATTTTCTTTTTTAGAATCATCATCTAGGACTAATGAAACAAAATGCAGTATTTCCCCGCGAAAAAGCATTGTAAAGCCAAAAAAAGACCTGATGGCAGACAGAAGAAGGGTGAATGCATTGGATGAGTGGAAGAAGTCGTTTGATTTGCAAAAGGAAACTGTGAAAAATGCATTATCAAGCATCGTAAGTGAAGAATTTCCCATACATTTTCGTGTATAAGTTGACCCTAATTTTTGTTGTAAATGTTAAATGCTGCTATCAGTGAATTCATTGAATTGAATTTGCAAACATCCGCTAAATGCATGTTTGCAAATAATAGGTACTCAATAGAGTAATAACTTAACATTTTTGGCGGTAGCTATCAAGTTGTAACTAATCGATATCTATTTCGATTATTTCAATGTTTTGGCGGTGTCGGCTCCTCTGTGTTATAGTCGCAAATATCGATAATATTTGGTTGCAAAATTGTAATATCCGTTCCAACATTTGTAGTTGCAGAGGCGCATTTTAGATCATTTAGAAAAATTCATCATCAAAAAATCATTTAGGCGCATTTAGAAAAAGTATCACTTTATCCCATAGAGATGGCGCTAATAACAAGGCAACGTCCAATAACCGTTTGCTCTTCGAATTTCGTTTTTGTTCGTATACTAATAATATATTTCGTTCGTATATTGATAATATCGTTAGTTTTTATAAAACACAGAAGTCATAGTTATATTGACGCTGCAATGGTAAACTTTGACTTCATTTGGCTCTTAGGTATAAACAAGAAATTTTGAAGATGATATAATAAATCTTCGAGTGACTTGCCGCCTTGTCGGCGTTATTTCAGAGCATGCCTAATTTCGGCTTTTCTCTGTCTTTTTTAAAATGTCCTTTGTTTTTATATATTTTGCCCACCATGTTATCTTACCAAGTTTTTGGTAATCGTCATTTTAAAATGCTGTGCGGTATTTTGTATATGCCATAGTCACTTGCTTTGTCAATCTTAGTGTAGATCAATGCCGTGCTTTCATTTCCTTTTAGTACCTCGTTGTAATTTCTGCATAGCCTTTTTATTGTTTCGTCGAGCTCATCATGTATTTCTATGTGACTATATATATCTTTTATTTCCACCCAAGGTTTCTTTCGGTTCATGGATCTCAAAATATTCCTTTCGGTTATTTTTAATTTTTTATCGCTATTCTTACTTAGGAGACCCATCCAAGCTGGGGTTGCAATGTCAAAATGGGGCGACTGACTGCCTTGTATATATAATTTTTAGTGCTTGAAGGCGTCGTATTATTTTTTAAATAGGGGCTAGACCTGCTCGTTCTAGTCCTGCTTGCGTAAGCCTTTCCTATTATGGCTTTAACATGTTTGTTAAAGTTTAATGTATTGTAAATTGTAACTCCTAAGTAAGTGGCTTTCATGTTCCACTCTATAGGCTGTTCTTGGATTCTTATACACAATAAAGTGGGGATTATCGTGTGCAAGCAATTAATAACGAACATAAATAACAAGAGAATTTATTTATCTTAAGGGAGGTTGCGCAACTCGTTAAGAATAAATATTTCAAAGACAAATTGTCGGAACGTAATAATAAATGATGGGTAGTAAAATCAAAACCAAATAATGACCAATAACAAAAATGGGCTATTAGATTCTATTAAGAAAAGGAGGCCAAATGATAACGATGAAAGCAGTATTTGACTGAAATTCAAATGACATTATCCATTTTTTATTGTAAATAGAATATGCTTTTATATGAGATGACTCGTTACAGTTCAATGAAATGTTAGTGCAATTCAGCAAACACTTTGTTCAATCCTTGGCACACTTTGGGAGACTAAGGTGTTCCATAAGTTGATCATCATGAATCACTTTGTGTCAACCAATCAATTTAGGCTCCAACTTTACTTAATTATGGTGATGTAACAATCCTGCTCTGATCCTTAACTGGTAACATAGGCTATAACTTGAGAGCCAACTTGACCAATGTTTTGGCCCTAGTGCAGGGTTCATATGAGAGACTGATGTTGAGTTCACCTCCAAAGGGCAAACACAACAGGCTGTAAAATATCTTGAATGTCAAACACCTTCTGCATACCATGCAAACTATCCATTTAACCCAAAAGAGCAGTTCTGTTCATCCCACGTCAGAAGAGCCATCTCCCAGGCTTGGTATCAGTCGGGAGACTAGTGGTCTAAGCTGGGTAGAGGGACTGGACAAGCAAGTGCAAAGCCAATTTGGTGGTGCACAGGGTAGGATTAGGCTGATGTAAAACTCTGCTCCATCTAATTGTAATTGGTTTTGAAGCCTAACCATTTTCTTTTGGACTCACTGAATGTGTGTGTGTAGAGGGGTGGCATCATTGTCGTTGAGCTGAACTGTGGTAGTCCCACAAGTGTGCTCTTAATCATCAGAAAATATAAGTGGATTAATCCTTAACCTAATCCACTGTAGAGTTGTAAACTTGTCTCTTGCAGAAATCATAGCTTAACGCATGGTGGGAAACTTTAAAACTACCTGTGATTATGGTGATTCCTCACATTCATTTTTTACAAGAGAAAAATTGTTAAACTTGCCAAGACTGCAATGGAAAGCAATAGGTGGTGGGGTGTTTTATATTTCTCATTCTTTTCTTGGTTTCCCATTGATACACTGCCTGTGTTAAGCATTCCACTTGATCAGCGGTTTCATTCCTGACAGTTTTCTTGATAGGGATGTTGTAAACTTGTGTTTAGAATTAGGATGACATTTTGCTGTTAATAAATATAGATTTTAATTTCATAGCAGAATGTTTGGGTATTATTTTAAAAGCGTAAGAGATAGAAACGTTACCAGTTCCATGACGTGTTTTGTATGCATAGAAAAGGTCATAAAAATACAGCTCACAAAATATACTGAACATTGGGAGTCAGTTTACCTTTGAACTGTGGGAAATTGCGTAGATTTTTCCCTTGTAGGCAGTTAAAACGTTTCACACCTATGTATATTGGGTTCTCTGTATAAAAGACTTAAATAATGAGTGGCAGCTCTTAAAAAGTCTTTGCTGGCTCTTTGGTTGCATTAATAAACATTGTCAAATTGTTTTCTGTGCTGACAAATGAAAACAAGAGTGAGAAAAATGTGTAGGCATGGTGTAGTGAGGGTCTTCAAAGATTTGAAATGACCCAGGCAGTTATTATTTCCTGCAACATTAACCAGAATTCAAAATTACCCATTTTTTTGGAGCCTAGGAAGCCTAATGGAATGATGTCAATGACCTTGAATTGTGATTCCAAATTTCAGCTGTCTACATGTATTCATGTATAATGAGACTGAAAGTCCAGTGGTTGTGTAGGTGAGTGTATTTTAATCCTTCTTGTTAGGAGGTAACATCCAGAACCATCTGGAGAATGTAAGCTTCTCAATATGGTCGTATCAGGACAGAGAATCATGCACATAAATCCTAAGAAGACTTCCTAATTGGTTCAGTGGCATAGAGACAGGGAATCTATAATTGGTGGCATGAAGTCTTTTGACTCTTTGTGTAAAGAAAGTACAAATTGACTGGACAGTTTGCCTTTTATCTTGGTGATAATGTTTTTCAGTGAAGAGTAACCTCTCTTCCCAAGTCAAGTTCTGTGGTAGCAAATAATTAAATTACAACATTGGCTGTGGATGACTGCAAAGCATCTTCCAACCCCCCCTGTAGGTGCACATTTCAGAAACATATTCCTTAACCCATTCGCATCCTCTCTCTGGGATTTAAAGTGACCCCAAACACCATCAACTTCGAAGCTTATTTAATCACGAATGTACGTTTGAAAATTGAATCTTTTTTTAAGGTAAATGTTAGCCGATTTTGCAATTGTATTAATATTTATCTGCTCTTAAATAAGGTATAAATTAAAACTAAATACAAAGCATTATGTTTAAAAAAAATAAATATTTATTTTCAATAATTCACACCGCTGGAGATGATTCTTTAGGGCATGAAATGGCTTGAAATAATCTATGCATAGTGTCACTTTGCAGACATCACACTGCCATGTAGACTCTCTCCTCCTTAACTTTTTCTTGGCATACAACACAATGTTTTTAGTTGTTCGTGTACTTTTTGCCTTGCTTGCCTCAACTTTTATTGGGAAATGACGACCAATTAGTCTCTTAGGCAGGTTGATTATGTCATTAGTGTGTCTCCTCACAACACCACCTTGATAAAATTTTGCTAATAACTCTTCTGCAAATATTTGTTTGAAATATTGAAAAGTTATCTCTTTTCTCAAATTTACAAATTTATACACAATGTGTGTATTTAGTAGCATCTTATCTAGTAAGTGAAAAAAAGGTTTTTTAACAAGCTTTGTTATATTGGCGCATGCAATGAAATTTACTCAATATCTGATCTCAAACATCTACTCCTCCCATATTCTCATTGTAATCAATTACAGTAGTGAGTTTTGTTTATCTCCTTACTTTTCCAGTCCATATTTTTGGTATTTTCAAACTCCCAAGGGGTGCATAGTACTGAGCATTACAACATCCCTTTTGTCTCTCCATTTAATTGCATTCAAGTTATTACTACATTATGATATTGCTTCACCTTTTGTAAGTGTTTTCCTTATTTCTTTTGGTATATTTTTCCATTGAGCTCCCACAGTACCACAGACGTTCGTTCCTAAGTTATGTAAATTGTTATATGAATTGGGAGAACTATACCAATTATCAAAGTACAAGGAGTACCCCTTGTTTAGATGATTAGACTAAGTTATTAAATCTAATACAACCTTAGTACTAACAGTACCATTGTTCAATTAGTCTTTTTCAACAAAAAATTTAAAGTTATTAAAATAACTATTGCTTGAGTCACATAATTTGTAGATTTTCACCATGAATCTAGCACAGATACAGATCACTGACCAAAAATTACAAAAAACCATATGATAACAGCATGATTAACCAACATGTAGCACTATGCGTTGTACATACATGTACGCTTGTGGTGATTTAGGCCAGATCCAGTGTGCGTATGAATGTGAATGGGTTAAGCATTTACAAAAATAGAAAAGATTGTATGAAGTATTCTGTATTTTGTTAGCATATAGCATAAATGAAGTTAAAGAAAAATATCACACGATTTCAATAATTTACTACAAAACATCTATTGATGTAAAATCAGTAGTATATCTCTGCAAAATTATAAAAGAAAAACATCCTGCAAAGCAGAGAATAATGCAGAATTGCTGAAATTGTCAAAACCATTGCTGTCAGATTGGCAATGATAGATTATTATTTGGTAATCTACCTGTTAAGGTAGGTTTTTGGATGCACACAACTATCAAATAAACATTTTGTAACTCCAAGCAAAACACAATCCAGCAACCTAATCTACATCAGGTCCCTCTTTATCTCTGTGTACTTCTTTCCTCCCTTCATCCCGTCCAACATCCCTATCCTGTTCCTACACTTTCCTCGCTTGCCCAACATTCTCCCCTCTATTACCTTCTTCAACATTCCACTACCGCTCAATATGCCTTTCATCCATTTTTCCTGCCTCCGTAGGATTTCTCTCAACAAACCCCTCTCCTCACCCACCATCTCCAGTACTTCCTCATTTGTTTTCCTTTCGGTCCATTTCACCTTCTCCATTCTTCTCCACACCCACATTTCAAAAGCCTCCAATCTACGTCTATCCTCCTGCTTCAGTGACCACGTTTCCGCACAATACATAGCTACGCTCCATATCAGAGTTTTTACAATAATGATAGAAATTACGATAGATAGATAGATGATAACTAATGATAGATTCTCTTGATATTTTGTAAGATTTTATTGTATGCATACATAATATCTGCATGTTTGTGAATGTTTAATACAATGATCTGTGTATGTTGACAATTTCTGTTAATATGTAACTAGGGAAATGAAGACCTAAAGTGAAATACCTCTTTTGTTATTAGTTTCTTGTTTGTTGGCTTTGAATGTAAAATTTTTTATTCCTGAAAGTCATCACTACAAATGGGGAGGTAAATATTTTACTTGAAGGTAGCATTAGCATTATGAACATGTTCTTTAATTTGGTGTAGTGACTTATTGTGTTTTCACTTAAATATTTTCAAGTAAGGACATTAGGTTCATTTTTGGAAAATGGAGATATCCACCCCTCATCTCAAGGGTAGAAAACTGATGCAACACTTTCATGAATAGCAGAATTTGAAAGATGTTCCTCCCTATAATTACTCTCTCCATCACGATAACCACATCTTACAAATGATGCACTTATATTTCAGGATTCGAAGACTCACATTAATAAAAAAATAATCTTTGACGAAGATGATCAAGCATCAGAAGATTTGGAGGAAGAAAAACCGTTAACAGTCCAGTCCGATGGATCGAAGCCTAAATTATTTCAGGATGCTTCTGACGATGAGGAGATAAGGAATATAGAATCTACTGAATTCAAAATAAAACCCCATTTTGAAGGTCATCAGGGGCAAAAGGTAATAATGTTGTGTCATTACATGCCATGAAAGTGGATTCTTTGGTGACTTAATTGAATGAAGTACCTTTTTAGTTGTAAATTGGGAGATATGTATTCTAGTGAATGATATTTTTTACTTTGTATCTAATAGTATTAATATTATTATGAAAAAACCCACGACACCATATTCACGCCTGTTAATTTTGAACTGTACCAAGCATGGAATGTTCTGCCAAATTTTGTTGACCATTATTGTTACAGTTTCATTCTTGAAAACATTTTGAGTCTCTTTTGGTGTCCCAGCTTTATCACTATCCTTTCGTTCATGTGTTATAGCTTCTGGAGATCCAGTCTCGCTATGGAAACGACAGTCGGTTCAACTTGGATGAGCGTTTTCTTGAAAGCGATGAGGAAAGTGAAGGCAAGGAAGAAACGGCTCCGGGAGAAGACGACCTGAATGCTGAGAAAGATCACCAGCTGAGCATATTAAAGGAAATGTTAGGTGTGGATATTTCTACCAGGAAACCTAAGTCTGTTAAAAAAGACAAAAGGTAGGTTTTACATCAATTAATGAGATAGATTCATTTAGTTTTACCTTTTTTCAATAGGCAATCTATAATGAACTAAAAAATAATAGACTGCGATAGTTTTGAGTTGGGATTTGAATGTAAGTCGAGTTTGGGATTTAGATGAGTCCTGGTGTCTATGATACACTGGATTCTTATGTCGCAGACCTGAGTTCATTGCGTTTGGGTAGTCTGTGTTAATGTGAGAGTTGGCCCCCTTGTTTGTGAAAGGAACACAGTGTACTAGAGCATGGAATATCAGGAGGAGTAAGGAATATTATAAAATAAAAGTGGATTGAAGTATAATTTTGGCAAAGGGGAAAGTATGGAGTCATCAGGGAATCTATTTAAGAATACAAGATTCAAGCAGGAAGAGGTAGGAAAGGAGGTAAAGTTTTACATGGAGAGGATTGCTAATTTCAAGTGTCAAGGATGAAAATATTTGAAGAATGAAACTGAGAAAAAGTCATGTATTTGATACTCAATATGTTTGTTATTTTCTCAATTTGGCAACATTGATCAGAAATTGTTGCATAAAGAAATGAAACGATGTAATGGACATTTGAAAACTCTGCAAAAAATTGTAATTTGTTAGTGAAGCAAGTAAAGTAAAATAAATAGTTTTTTGAAAAACATTTTCCTCATTTTCGCATACATATCTGCAGTCAAGTGCATAAAATGCTAATGATGGAATGTACAAATCCCCTTATGCATGTATCGTTATTACAATTATTAACCCTTTGTGCTCAAGGCCGTTTCCGTGCAGACCAACCAGCAACTCGAGACGTTTTGTAGTGCTTTTGGTGACTTTACTACCTCTAACATAAAATGATTTCAAAGGAAAAGCAAATTTCAAGCCCCCCAAAAAAACAGTTTACGCCACCATTTCAAGGATTTTCGTAAGAAACAGTACGTTGCTGCTAATTGATCTGCACGATCGACACCACCCATGTGTTTTATATAATTTATTACAACATTAGGCTTCTTGACGGTAACTTCAACACCACCTCGTAACATTCTTCTCACAGAAGTCATTCCTGCATTGTTCCAATTCATCAAGCACGTGAGATCCCTCTTGTCTTTGCATGATAAAACTAATGTATTTCCCTTGTGGAATACTACTGTTGATTTCCTGCCGAATTTTGTTTTTTTGATTTGGTCTGGCAAATGCTTCCTATTTGTTAGTGTTGGTCCTGACAAGTGGCATTTCAATTTCAATAACTCTTCAGCTAGGATAAATCTGGTGTAGTACCAAATTTGTTTTGAATAAAAAGGTATGTAACTGACATCATTCCATGACTAGTACTCTTGCAAATTTGCGAGCGGCCTTTTCCCCATATATTATAATGCCAATAAATGCCCACATTTTTTCGGTAGTCACACTGTGCCAAGTTTGCCATATCGAGAACGGTGATTCAACTTTTCTAGGCTCTTTGCCACGGCTGTAAGGTTCGAACCAAGACCGAAAATGCAATCTGGTTTGTGGTTGCGTACTAATTTCAGATAAGAAAGTCTTATCTCCATTTGAAGGAACTAAGGATAAGAGAGACTTACCTCCATTTGATGGGATATCATTTCACACTTCATTAGATTATACAAACAGAGCGTAGGAACCTGCGTCGAATGAACTAAATGTTAACAACTTCGTGCATGAAGTTACCGCAGCGTACGAAGTGGTGAGCGACAGTCACCTCTCGAGTTGGGGCATGAAATTGTGTGGTGAGTGAGACTCACCTCTCGAGTGCAAAGGGTTAAATGTTTTCAAAGTGTGGTGTGAAAACAATTTTTTAATTGTGGTTGTTCATTTTCCTTTATCATACTCACTCAAAGTGCTCTCCGCAAAGCACCTCAAGTAGGAATCGGGATACTACTGAAAAATATATGATTTCACCAGGTTTTGAACCCTGGCCCTAATGGTGGGAAGCCTGTACGTTAGCCACCACACCATTCCGATCATTCCATTTGATTTGATTGGAAATATTTTGTTGAGCACCTCATTTGACTGCAAGTTTCATCGTTCATTCAATGTGGCCGTTCCCTTGTGTTTTAGACTTGAATTTACAGGAGGATTGCTGTATAGATTTAAGTATATTTGCCAATGATTGATGTGCACCTATCTTTTGGCTGATTTTCATCTCTCTTCAATCCAGGGACTCCCTCCAGATGGTTCGATTTGACCCCACGAATCCAAAGCACAGCAAATACCTGGTGAAGGAGGAAGACCTGAAGAAAGCCAAGGATGGAGAAGGTGGAAGGAAAGGGAAGAAACGTGAGGAGGAGGGTGACACGGAGGGCAGCGAGTCCAAGAAGTTGAAGGCAGAGGAGGAGGAGGCTGTGCCAATTGTCATGGGGAGATTCTATAAAGTCTCGGATAAGTTGAAGGAGTCTCTAAGGAAAAAGACGTCTGACCAAGAGGGGGACAGTCAGAAGGAGGACAAGGGGGGCAGTGGTGGATTCAGCCTTCTGCAGAAATTTGGTTCTCCTCCATCGGATAATGGTAATTAGTTCACTCTGGTGTCACTTGCTTTTGTAGTTAGGTGAAGTGATATTAGGAGAATATTTTCAGATGTGACTATCAGGTGTGGTTCACAAAAATTCTAAGCTTGAATGTATTCATTCCTATCACCTATCAAAAATACATATTTCCTATCACGATTATGTATAAATTAAGAATGAGACAAAATATGGGAATTAGGTCTAGAAATGAAACATTGTATTGAAACTGGGGAGCATACATTTGAGAGATAATTGAGGCGGATACTTTGTGGAATTTCTTTATAATGAACAAGGAGGTATCAAACAAGTTTTTCCGTACTGACATTTTTATAAATCAAACCACTTTACTTTTCCACATAAACTTTTTAATTTTCACGACCCAGGTTTTGTTATAGCATAACATCATCAGGTGAAGTAGTTTGATTTATAAAAACGTCAGTATGAAGATTTTCCACCAAGTTACGCCAGAAACTGTTTTATTTATCAAGTTTTTCCATGTTCACGAAAAGCACGAAAGACATATACTGCAACAATACGTGTAAACAAACTACTTAAGAAAACAAGTTAAAACTTGTCTTGTGAACTAATGACAGGTGCACCCAGGCAAGAATCGTAAATTTTTGCAGATTGGAATGCCATCTCTGCATCAGGCCGAGAACTTTTCACCTTACCCTCGTAGTAGTGGAGTAGCAGATTCTCAAGTTCAAGTTTAAAAGCAGTCGCAGTTGGACTATTTTTTCTGCTCTTAAGAAATGCTCCAGTTTGTCATGAGGAAGTAAAGGCTGAGTGATGGGGTCCTACATCTTCCCTTCCACATGTAAAGTGGCTGGTGCTTTCTTGGAATTAGGTGAAAGCTTTTCGTCATCCATTATCACCAATTGTATGATTAATGACAAGTTTGCTATTATCTTAATGAAAATTAAAGTCACTCATGTATCACTCTTTTGAGTGACATTTATCGATAATATAGTGTGTCCTGTTATTTTAGGATGATATTTTGATGGCAGTGAAGATTCATCATCTGACCTAAACATTCTGTATGCATTAGGCACTTATTTGAATGAGTGAGTACCAGTGATAAGAAAAATTAATGTCCCTGTCAAAGTAGAATAAGAACATGTTATGTTAAATCCTAACATAAACAGGTAATCATAGTAATATTTGTTTAATTGTGGAGACGAAAACTCCTGATGAATATTCGGAAGACGTTGTTGTGAAAAAGTTGTCATTGAATTGGAAAAATCATGTCGGTTTCGGTGACTGATGGGTTGCTTTTATTTTAAGGGTAGATTTCCAGGGACTGAAGAAACACTTTTGGAGATGTTTTGACTATAAAAATTATCAATTTACCCCGAATATCTATTTTAAATATTTGATTGTTTAAACTCTCATTTAGTTACACTTTTAGGTATGTTGTGTTGGGGCCTATGCTTCTGTTTTTAATACAATTACTGATGCAGTAGATACCTTCAATTTTTATGTTAGGAATTTTTAAAACTAATGTGTAGGTAAAAAAAAAGATATCTTTTATTTGCAAATTGCGTATGAAATCTTTAAAACGATTTCTAATTGCTTTAATCTACTGTTTTGGGATACGTGACATTCATAATTATTAATTATATTCAATTGCAGTATTCAACAGAAATAAATATGGACCCATAAGAATAGTTTGTTTTTGAGAATCAGACGTGGCAAACTTCATTTGGTTTTTCTGTTTAACTCATTGAAAACATGTTGTACGACATTTTCAGCAATTATTTTTTGTATGATCTGGACAAAATGTTTGTGAAGAGTAGGGTGACATTGTAGATTTCTTATTGTTTGGAACAAACTTTTGCAATCATTTCAAATTTCTTTTGGTTTTTCGAAATTCACTGCTTTTATATTATTTTGATATATGTGTAGGTATATGGCAAAAACATAGATAGCATCATTATAGTAATCAGACCCTAGTATTTCCCATTGTGTACATAAGAAAGGGTAGTATATGTTGATTATGTCAGGGGGGAAAAGTTATGATGAACAAGTAATTAAGTTTTCTATTTTTTTAGGATCTACTTTGTGGAAGTTCATGTTCATTATTATCGTACAACTAGTTTCAACGCTTAGGCGTCATCATCAGGTACAAAAATAAAACCAGCTGCTGCGACCCATTTATATAGCATTTATGAGGGAGAGTGGAGTGGGTGAGAGAGGGGGTAAAAAAGAGGGGTAAAATCGGGTTGTGATCGGCATAAATGGGAAGGAGGAGAGGGGTGTTAAGCATCAGTGATTGGTGGGTTAACAATGGGGGTGGAGGGGGGGGTTGTTGTGTCTTTGCGGTGAAGAAAAGGGATACTTCCAGGATTGGGGAGAGGTATTCAAACAATAATTCGTTCACCAAATGACCCGTTTTTAAATTCTTTCTAATTTCTATTTATTTTGTAACTGATGCTGCCCAAGCGTTGAAACTAGTTGTACGATAATAAAGAACAGTGGATATATACTACCTTGAACAAAAAGTTCCCGGAATAACCACCGTGTGGCGCTCCCATCGTTCCGATTTGAGTTCTGTTTTTTTTTGTTAAATTGGTACATCTGTTGTTGATATTCCCTTTAAATCTTAGTGTCATAACTTGACATTTGCAAAAGTTACGTAGCCAAGTGTACATCTATCTCTGTGTGTGTTGGCGATTTTTTACAATTGCAGAAATGGATTTAAATTTGCAACAACGAACTTGTATTAAATTTTGCGTAAAAAACGGATTTAGTGGCGCACGGACATTGGAAATGTTGGAAAAGTGTTCCGGCAACGATTCTCTAAAAAAAGCGGTCGTTTACCAGTGGCACGAGCGGTTCAGAAGTGGTCGTGAGTCAATCGAAGATGATGAACGCAGTGGCAGACCATCGACATCAAAAGTCAGTGAAAAAATTGATAAAGTAAAAGAAATGTTGGTCAATAACCGCAAATTAACCATCAGAGAAATAGTGGAGGACTTGAACATTGCCTATGGATCCGCCCAAGACATTGTGGTTAATGATTTGGGTTTCCGTCGTGTAGCAGCAAAGTTGGTGCCAAAAGACCTCAATTTCATGCAAAAAAGAGACCGTGTTGACGTCGCAAAAGACATGATTTGCGAGGCTGAATCCGATCCCACATTCATCAAAAGGATCATTACTGGAGACGAGACGTGGGTTTGTGAGTACGACACGCAATCCAGACATCAGGCAAGTGAATGGCGTTCACCAAATGAGCCGAGACCAAAAAAACCACGTCGTTTTCAGTCAAAAAAGAAAGCAATGCTGACGGTTTTCATGGATTACAACGGTGTAGTGCATCATGAATTTTTGCCAGAAGGCCAGACAGTAAACAAAGAGTATTATTTGGGCGTTATGAGATGTTTGCGTGAAGCAATTCGCCGAAAGAGACCAGAAATCGTCGCACAGTGCTATCATTATTCGTGATTTTTTGACGAAAAATGCAACAAATACCATCCAACAGCCACCGAATTCACCTGATTTGGCTCCCTGTGACTTCTTTCTGTTCAATCGAGTTAAAAAACCATTACGGGGAACGCATTTTAGCAGCCGAGAGGGAGTAATGGAAAAATCGCAGGAAGCACTGATGGACATACCGAAAACCGAATATAAAAAATGTTTCGAGGATTGGATCAAGCGCTGGCATAAGTGTGTTGCAGTCGATGGGGATTACTTTGAAGGGGACAATATAGATTTAGATGAATAAACTTGTATTTTTAATTTTCTGAATAAATTCCGGGAACTTTTTGATCAAGGTAGTACATTGTGTTCTTAATAAAATAATAAGTAATGAAGTGCCCACCTCAATACTTTTGTGTTATTTTATGATTTTTGACCACTTTAAAAGAATGTCATGGTTTTTTATTCAGAAATGCTAGATTCCCCTGTTGACTTTGCTATTTCATGATCTTTTGTACTCTTCAAATATTAATGACATGGCCAAGCATAAACATGAATTTTGGTGGTTTGAGATTAAACAAAGCATAGTCAAGTGAAATGCAGCTGACAACTTTTAGCTAAAAATGTGATATTTGAATGTTTTGTATGCAACCATGAGCAAGTAGTCATAATACAGTGTCTTCATTTTAAGAGTCAGCTGTGATAAGTAGATGCGATGTTAAAGATGAGTCATAATGTCAACCTTTTAGATAATTTTTAAAAGAACTGAAATAGGATTCTTCAAAGATTGTCTGTTGTGAAGTTGCTGGAAGACTTAACTGCTATCTCCTTAGGTGGAACATTTAATGTCATGGTTTCAAAAGACTTCCAGTTTCATAGATACCAAAAAGTATTCAAGTCTTGCTAGTTTAGCTGGCTTTTAACACTCTTGAAATCGACGAATCAACATAAGAGACAGTAGCAATTAAAGATGCATTTTAAAAATGTTGAATGATCAAATATTTTTTTGAATGTTGTGGATATCCGGTATAACAGGTTCAAATTCATTGAATTGGTTCTTTTGTCTGCATTCTTATCTGGTTCTTTTTGGGATTAATTTAGCTACATAGTGTGACAGGTTGGGCATTCAGTCGGGGCAATCGGGAAAAAGTTGAGAACTACTCTTTTATTTCTTCAAACATTTTCGAATAAATGAGGATAATGGTTGCATTTTTTAAAAAAGTCTGGAATTATAATGTGATAATTGAGAAAATGTAAAGGAAATCAGGTGTTCCCAATGCGATTTATGTTCCTGTTAATTGTGAGATAGTTTGTGTTTGCAGTTTTAATCTATATTCTTCAGGCTATTAACTACAGGCTTGGCAAATTACCATTGTCGTAGTTAGATTGACTTCATTGATATCTGTTGCAGTTGTGGCAATAACAGATCAACCACAGAAAGTAATGACATAACTTATTCGAATCAGTCTTGGGGTACGAAGGGAAAATATCTTGTAGATTAGGCGAACCGAGAAATCATAAAATGAGTGGCTACCCTATATGAATGCAGTGTGTGTGTTCATTGAACATGTACATTATGTTCTCGTATTAGGCTTAGTCATGTAAGATGGCATTTTTATTAATATCCACCATTAAAAAATACTCCTGCTGTTATTTCTCAAGTGACAACATAGATGAATAATATATTCCCAGCTTTCATATAGAATACTATCTTATAACAAAGCTGATTTTCTTACCTCATAATACAATCATCCTTAATCAGTCAATTCAGTTAACAAAATTTTTCTTCCTTTGCAGAGGAGGAGAAAGTTGAGTATTCGACCAAAGCAATAACAAGGAACCGGAATGAATGGGAAAAGAATCCTTTCCGTTATGACTCGAGTGAAGAAGAGGAGGAGGAGGAAGAAAATAAGAATACCACAAAGATTGAAGACAAACCTGTAAAATCAGATAGTGCAACATCTGGAGTACAAAGTGATATTAATAAAGGTGTCATTGAGACATTCTATTTCCAAGAAAATGATCCCAGGCTGCAAGGTATGATATTTACCACAAAACTTTATGTAATTTTATCAATTTTAGATTATTTTGTTTCAATGCCTAACATTCTCCCCTCTAACACAGTCTTCAGTGTACTATTGCAAATCAAAATGCTTTGCATCCTTTTTCCTGTCTTCTTATGAATTCTCCCAGTAATTCCCTATCCTCCCCACCATACCTAACACTTCCTCATTTGTTTTCATTTCAGTCCACTTCACCTTCTCCATCCTTCTCCACACCCACATTTCAAAAGCCTTCAATCTACGTATATCCTCCTGCTTCAGCGACCATGTTTCCGCGCTGTACATAACCATGCTCCATATCAAAGTTTTAATGAGTCTTTTCTTAACATCCTCAATCAACGTCCCCGTCATCAGCGCCCTCATCCTCATGAAAGCATCTTTTTCTAGTGAAATTTTTTTCCTTATGTCCACACTACTTCAGCCATTTTGATGCAAAACACTTCCGAGATACTTAAACTTTTCCACCTTCTCTAGTTTTTACCCTCCTATTTTAACATTGAGCTTAGCCTTTCTCTTTCTTGAAAATGTCATAGCCTTTATTTTGTTTATATTGATTCTCATCCCATATACTACCTTGATCAAAAAGTTCCCGGAATTTATTCAGAAAATTAAAAATACAAGTTTATTCATCTAAATCTATATTGTCCCCTTCAAAGTAATCCCCATCGACTGCAACACACTTATGCCAGCGCTTGATCCAATCCTCGAAACATTTTTTATATTCGGTTTTCGGTATGTCCATTAGTGCTTCCTGAGATTTTTCCATTACTTCCTCTCGGCTGCTAAAACGCGTTCCCCGTAATGGTTTTTTAACTCGATTGAACAGAAAGAAGTCACAGGGAGCCAAATCAGGTGAATTCGGTGGCTGTTGGATGGTATTTGTTGCATTTTTCATCAAAAAATCACGAATAATGATAGCACTGTGCGACGGTCTCGACGCACTGTGCGACGATTTCTGGTCTCTTTCAGCGAATTGCTTCACGCAAACGTCTCATAACGCCCAAATAATACTCTTTGTTTACTGTCTGGCCTTCTGGCAAAAATTCATGATGCACTACACCGTTGTAATCCATGAAAACCGTCAGCATTGCCTTCTTTTTTGACTGAAAACGACGTGGTTTTTTTGGTCTCGGCTCATTTGGTGAACGCCATTCACTTGCGTGATGTCTGGATTGCGTGTCGTACTCACAAACCCACGTCTCGTCTCCAGTAATGATCCTTTTGATGAATGTGGGATCGGATTCAGCCTCGCAAATCATGTCTTTTGCGACGTCAACACGGTCTCTTTTTTGCATGAAATTGAGGTCTTTTGGCACCAACTTTGCTGCTACACGACGGAAACCCAAATCATTAACCACAATGTCTTGGGCGGATCCATAGGCAATGTTCAAGTCCTCCGCTATTTGTCTGATGGTTAATTTGCGGTTATTGACCAACATTTCTTTTACTTTATCAATTTTTTCACAGACTTTTGATGTCGATGGTCTGCCACTGCGTTCATCATCTTCGATTGACTCACGACCACTTCTGAACCGCTCGTGCCACTGGTAAACGACCGCTTTTTTTAGAGAATCGTTGCCGGAACACTTTTCCAACATTTCCAACGTCCGTGCGCCACTAAATACGTTTTTTACGCAAAATTTAATACAAGTTCGTTGTTGCAAATTTAAATCCATTTCTGCAATTGTAAAAAATCGCCAACACACACAGAGATAGATGTACTCTTGGCTACGTAACTTTTGCAAATGTCAAGTTATGACACTAAGATTTAAAGGGAATATCAACAACAGATGTACCAATTTAACAAAAAAAACAGAACTCAAATCGGAACGATGGGAGCGCCACACGGTGGTTATTCCGGGAACTTTTTGTTCAAGGTAGTATATCACACTCAACCTCCCAATGCTTGCAACCCATTGGCTGACTGAGCAACTAATGCTTGGTCATCAGCAAACCTAACCAATTTTACGAATTCCCCTCTGACTTTCATTCATACCACCAGTTCCTCCCATGCCTCTTTAATCATTTCCTCCACCTTTTCGTTGAACAGCACCGGTGACGATGGGCAACCCTGCCTTACACCTCTTCCTAACACTGCCCATTCGGACTCTCCGTTCCCCACTCGCACCTGAGCAGTCTGAGACATGTACAGGTTGCGGATCAGTCTCCTGTCCCTCCAATCCATTCCTGTTTTCTGCAATACACGCATTAATTTTTCCCAATTCAGCCTATCAAATGGCTTTTTGAAGTCAACAAAACAGGCAAAAACGTCCTGATTGTATTCTATATTCCTCTCGATTAGTGATCTCATTACTGCATTGGCATCACGCGTACCTCTCCCCTTTCTGAACCCAAACTGATCACCCCCTAAGTAATCATTTGCCTTACTCTCTATCCTTCTGTTGATGATCCTGAGAATAACTTTAGCTGCATGGGATATTAAGCTTATTGTTCTGTAATCCTCATATGATGCAGCCTTTACCTTTTTTGGAATAGGAACTAACACTGATTTCACATGTGTTGTGTTATGTCTCTAGCTCATAATATTATTTTTTAATTTTGACAAAAAACATCACGTTTGGATATTCCCTGGTGGTGGCTATGATGAAAAATTTCTGAAATACATAATCCCATAAATGACTTAATATTAGTGAGAATAGAAATTAAACAAGGATTTTTGGAAAATAGTGAATTTATGATAATTATGATGGTTTTGAGGCTCTAATTTGTGAAAATACATGATCATTCTTAAGTTTATTTATTCAGTGAAACGTTGGTAGTTAATCACAATGGCATCCATTAAATATCTTTAGGAAAAGAAATATAATTAACTATTATTTGAGTTATGCTCTGCAATCTTATATAAATGTAATCAAAGACGAAGTGTACAGAAGAAGGTAATTCGATGGTGTAAGGCTCTAATTTGTAAAAATTCATCATAACTGAACTTTTCTAAGCTTTTTATCTGTTTCCATTTTCAGAAGGATTAGATTTCTTTGGGGTCAAGAAAACCTTTGCAGAGATGCAAGAAGGATTCCATGAGAGACGAGCAGATTTGAAATTGATTATCAAAGCCAAAGTTCGCAACAACAAAAGGAGGAAACGTCCACTGAGGAAAAAATTGGGTGGTGCAAGGGGACATAAAAAGAAAATGGCTATGCTCAGATCGAAGAGTTAGTCAAAAGAGAACATTTAGGTAATGGAAGTTTTTTGGAGTTGTGCACATATGTATACATACATTCAATAGTTTTTCAAGGTTTCATCATGGTGCTTCATTTGTTAAATAATAATTATTGTAATTATGACCGAGGATAGATGATGTGAATGAAGTGGAACTCTTAAAGGGATGTTCTTGATTGAAAGTAAAGGTGTTGAGAACATTGTGGTTGCCAGTGGGGGTTTTGCATTCTGTTATTTGTTGCAGCGTTTTGAGTTCTATTCCCAGAAACTCTTGACATCCTTGGCTTCATTTCAGGCATCTGATTTGTTGGGTTTTATAACTTCCTGGGAGATTTTATAGTGTTACAGGAAATGAAGTTGGTCTCCTTACTGATTTGTTGTTAGTATGAGTGTTTTGCCCAAATTAGGGTGATGCATGAGGTGAATGGCAGTTAAGGAACTTTGCAGTTTTGAATTTTACTACTTAATGTGTTACGGAGGTACTTCAATTCCACTCCAGTAGTCCCTCTGTATCCTATTGTGAACAAGAGTCAGGTGGGGAAGAGAACTGTCACTGCACCTGTTCAAGTGAGGGCCTGCAAGATAGATGTTGTCGTTAGACTACAGCTCAATCTGGGCAAAGCCCCATGTAAACTGTTTTCAGCTGGACAACAAGGAAGAAACAAAAAAAGAAGTAGAATGACTCCTTACCCAATCATGACTGCATATCATATTCTCTGTATCAATGTTGCCCTTCTGTTCACTCAGTTGATTTCAGATGTGTGAGCTCACTAGACTGCTTTCTCCCCTCCATGATAGAAAATGACTCTCTACATTCTAAGGGAGTTTGCGTTTTCTTGATAATTAACATAAACCGCACATTATCAAATATCACTGATTGAAGGCTTGTGCTTCCTTCAACGAATGTGTGAGGTCTCTTTTAATTCCCAACACTTCCTTTTGGTATCACTTTAGGGCTTGAGAAATGATTTTTATATTTTATGACAAAATTTCAATATACATACATGAACAGTAGTTAACCCTAAGTTTAGCTTGGTAGGTGATGATAGCATTCACGCTGAACTAACCCTGACAGGGTGTGAAATTCACACATCAGGGTAGGGTGCCATTTCCTTTCCCTTCACCATTTATGGTTTACCAAGAAGTCTGGTACCCAAACAATCGCATTGCTTGGATGGAGCTACAGGTGTCCAGAGAGGCTTGCCTGGGAATTGAACCTAGGCCCTCCGGTTAGTAGTCCAAGGCTCTACCCCTGGACTACCATGACCCATGTTTTCAAATGCTGTGATGAATTGATATCCTATAATGAGAATCAAGAAAAACATGTGAGACGCTAAGTGGAAATGTATTTCAGGTTGACAACTGTTGCTCTGGATATATTATGCTTACTTAAAATTCAGCAACTTTAATTCCATATCTACCTTTACATGCAGACATGGCTCGTGATACATATTACAACTTGTGCTCAGACAATACTGGGGAATGATTGGGATTGCCGTGGTGTTAAGTGATGCCATCAAGTAGTTAACCTAGGACAATGTACGACCTGAATTTCTCAGAAAATCAGAAATGGCACCAATACATAACAACATGTAGTCCTATTTATGGCCATTTCTTCTTGGGCTTGTCGAGACTAAAAAAGCAAGTCATGCATTGTTGAAGCGCATCCCTACGTAAGCACAAAAAATAAAAAACAGAACTTGATCAACAAAAAAGTCTCATTTAATAAAAAATTAGGTAAATTGATGGGAATGAAATATTGAACCATTAAAGTTTGTCTTCTTGACATTCATGAAGGAAAGGAAACGAGATATTTGAATGATTATTAAAAAAATATCTTGTAGCATGTAATTAAATTAATCAATAGCTGAGTGGAAATGTTAACCATGGTTTGGTTGGGCTGTCCTTTACAACATCCAGGTGCATCTCTAGCAAGCACATGCAAGACTTGTAAGTCTCTTTTAGGCATCTTCAGGTCTAAACAGCCCTTCATAGTCTTTCCAGGTGTGGTGATAAAGGTATCAGGTGATAGCATGGAACTGGGATTATAGCCATCTTTCCTTGTGGAATTATATGCCTCAAAAATGCTAAAGTAGGTCCATATGGTGGCTGTTTTTCTCCTCCCTGGGCTTAGAGTTGACTGGACTGGAAGTTTGCACAGTCCTAGCCTTGTGGCAGTTGTTTCAGGAATGCCCATGATGACAGTACAGGCAAAGGATCCTATCTTAGAAAAGACTTCCACTTCCTAGAACATTCAATTTAATATTTGTACCATGGCGAGTGTTAGCTCTCCTCTAGCATCCTTTTTTTGAGGACAAGAGGGGATGCAACCCTTCAAAAGCAGTTTTGTGGTGGTGTCCCATTAAAATTTCAGCTCGGGGTAACACAGGATTGATTGGAAGCTGGAGAAGTTGAAATTTTGCCGAGGACAATTGCCTTCAGTAAACTCAGCCTGTTCATTAGAAGTGGGATGTTAGGGTCTGAAAAGATCCACGTGATAGAAATTTATCATTTCCCCAATCTAAGCCCAGGCCTATTATTACTCCCTGCCTAATTGTGCAGCCATATAGTTTCAAACCACAAACATTTAGTAGTTATTTTTGCATCCTGGAAGCTCCTTTGTCCTGATTTTGAATCAGTTCCAAAAGGGCTACCGCAAGAAGAAGCAATGTCCTTGGATTGACCCAGCGAGGTCCAGGGACAACCAAGACTGAGCTTTCATGTGATTGAAGGTTCTGGGGAATGTCTTACCTAAAGTTGACCATTTATGATAGAATGATTTCCTCAATGTCTTCATCAGGTGTTGGTCATGAAATTAACACAGTGCATTTACTTTGGTCCACACCATTCCTTGATTAATGACATTCAGTTTGGCTAAAAGAGGGAAAGGAAAACTATCCAGTCTCTTGTAGTTCACAGCCAGTCTTTTCTGAGAGAGTTCCTAGGGGTGCCTTTTGGTACTTACAAGCAGCTTTTACTAGGCCATTGATTATCACCCATGCTGTCGAGTCATAAAAGCCTTGAGAACAGGATTCTCCAGGGCTGCAGAAACTACCAAGTGACTCAACTGTAGGAGTATGAATGTAATGCTGCATCATGTACACTCCAACAGGGATCTGAAGTCTCCCAAATAAAAAGTTTGATAGCAACTCTGCATTCTGGGTCCTGGCTCAAGGACTGTACTTATATTAGTTAAATCCTGGGATAGGTGCCATCTCAGCATTTACTAAGGGAGGATGTATCTGATGGAATGGACAATTCTAAGGGGATGGTCACTGAAATATAATAAGGAATGGCCAAGGATGTAATGATATGGACTAGGCTTCATTATCAAATTGTATGTCCACTTACTTTAAGAAAGGACTATATAAACTGCAGGGTGCACAGTGTAGGAAATATGTACGAAAGTAGTGTTCACTCAAAATTGTGAGGCATCGCTGCCTAAAGTTATGGTTGACGAAGAATTGTAAAGCCTTAAAACTGGCTGACCAATATTAATTATTGGATAAACTTGATAGTCTTCCTTCATTTATCCAGCTCTACTGGGTTTCCTCTAACAGTAGATAATGTAAGGGTTTGAAATTGTTGCAATTATTCATGAAGAAAGGGGTCATATCAAGGAATACTTGAATATGAGATAGATGAAGACAGTGGCTCCTTGACTGGTGTGGTGGCTGAGGGACTTGTCATTTGATCACATGGAGACAAAGGGTGAAGGAGTAAATCTTCACAGCACTTGGAAGACACTTCCACACCATTATCTGTTTCCACATACACCAATAGGTTACAATGTCTTCTATTCTTGGTAGTAAAATATTGTGAGAGTGGATGAAAGAAGAAAAAAGTTATTGTTCTATGTCCGGTGCCGAGTTAATGTTCAAGGCTGCAAATACTATATTATCTCAACCACTGTGGCTTCTGGAACGACCTTTGCGAAATGTAATTTGAAGACCACTTCATATTTCCTGACTTGTGGGTCATGGGCAAATCTCAAGAATGCAAGCTGTACTGTATTAATTTATTTATTCCGACTGAGAGATCTGGAGGCAGGTCTGCACACTGGAATTTCTCGAACAACTGCCGACCAGGCCTCGTCCCACCTATATACCATGTCAGATGTTGGTGAATTGTAGGCCGACATGGCATAGGGAGGTAGGATGGTCTGCTGGATTTTCCAGCATGTGGACATACCTCCAGGCTATATTGTATAGCTGTTCCTTTATTAACTGTACAAACAAATACTTCACCTCCTCTATGTACCTAATTATCCTCTTCCCTTAAGACAAATAATAAAGCACAGACATGTTATCAGTGTACACAATTCTGCATCCGGCGGAGCGTTTGCTGCTCATGATGAGCCACCATAAGTGCTGCCAACGCCTCTGCTTCTGATAGGTTTTTCTTCCTGGAGAGCCCATATCTTGGTATGGGCTCACTCTGAAATAGTCCAGGCTACTTGGAAGGGGGTTGCATCTGCGTATGCTTCCACGGTGATGGACGCTGAGGAAAACATCTTCCATATGCCCGAACCCCATAATTAATCTAGCCACCTCGTCTGCCGTCTGAAGGTGTCAGTGATGAGGAAGTATGGGAGCTGGAGTATATATACACACCATGCGATGTATCCAGCCGCCTTTGGTGTATCCGATGTTCTAATCCTTTTCACCACATCATTGATATATCGCCCTCGTTTGATTGCCCTTTTTGCCAGACTGAGCGTCATTTCACTTGTATCAATATGCACACCTAGATATTTTAATCTGTTGACCGGTACCAATACACTTTTTCTCTCGTTTATGCGGATGCCCGATTCAGGAAGGAAAGGATTTCAGGCAATGGGTTAGGGGTATCAGGGGAATACGAATACCCAGTCATCAAGCGATCATCTGGATCTGTAGCCTGGTGTAGATTTACTCACCTGCCGCCCGCGCCCATCTCTGACTGATTGCTGGTGCCAGGGCGTGCTCCATGGGAAGACGATTCCGTGTATAGTATTCCCCTCCAACGTAAATCCCGTAAAAGTGGCGCTATGCCGGGATGATGGGCACCTGCCAGAATGCATCGTTGAGGTCTACTTTGGCGAGGAAGGCGCCAGGTGGGATAGTTTCAAGTGTCTTGGCGGCGTCCTTGAGGGTAAATTTTGGCCTACGATAAAATTGAGTCCAAGCGGACAAGTCTTGAATTATTCTGGTGCCTTAGGAATTGCGAACAGGGGAAAAGCACAGGAAGGCCTGGCCATCGCCAAGACCTGGCGTTGTGTCAGCACACCGACCCATTGCAACATCTCGAGCGTAGCCCAAGTAGGTACGAAGACGTGAGGCGCTTCCGTAGGTTTCGCCAGGTTGGCGCCTTCCGTGAATAGAGCCCGGACCGTTGCATTTTGGTACGGAAATGCGTGTGCGGAGGGGAAAGCGCGCACATCACCTACCTCAATTTCTGCTTCTCGATGAGGTGGTTGACTGGGCTCAGGTGTAGGGACGCCTGGTTGAAGTGAAATGGAAGGGGATGTATCTTGAGGCGGGAACTGGTTCCAAAGCACTGAAATTTCCGGATCGTCTTTCTCAGTCGTGCTCCGGCTCCGCATCCTCACTGATCGCTGCGTCCTCGTCGTCTGGGTCGGTTGCACTGTCACTGTCCTCACTAGAGTCGTCGTCCAGGAGTTCGATTGGGTCGTCTGGTTGTCCCTGAACCCTCGAAAATTAACAGCTCGTCTAGCACTGTCCTCTCGGTATTCGGCTGCTTCGGGGTTAGGAAGTTGGTGAGCCCGGCGTACCTGAACAATTTCCTGGGCAGCCTCTCCGTATCGTTCAACAGCGGCATTAGTTGCGCCTGTAGGCTCCCCCTCTGGTTCCGCGTCCTCGCCCTCAAGAGGGCTGCTGGGTCTGGCCGCGACGTCCAGCGGATGGCGTTTGGTACTTGGCTGCTTGTGGTTGATGGGCGGGTCGAGCGGGGGACTAGACAATTATCGTAGGCTGCGGCGGAGGGATGGCCGACGCTGGCAAGCGGAGAAGTTCGTTTTCCGGTTCCTCTGAGAGATGCATGGCCGTCTCCTAACGGTGAGATTGGACGACGGCCATCCGAAGTCTGTTTTACACGGAAAGTCTCACGCCATCCGGCAGGAGGTCCCAACTTGCAGCAACTGAAAGGAGGGTGTTTACCTCGTGTAGATCCGTACGGGAGAGCTTGCCATTGTTCCGCTGGTCTAAAACTGAGAGGAAGAGTCGCAAACTTTCCTCCTCATGAGGCAGTGGTATGTAGTATGCAGGCTGAGGTGGCCGTAGGTCCGCAAAGCGGCGATTCTGAGGTGGCAGCGGCTGCGGTTCCGGTTGTGAGTTTCACTGCTTCTGTTCATCTGCTGACTCATTGTGAGCATCGCGTTACGAAGCTCGATGGCCCATATGGGCTCCTCACCCATAGACATCAGAGGGGAAGACGTTTGCCTTTGTGGAGATGGTGAGTGACCTGGGTGGCTGTGGATGAGCTGACGTCGATGCGGAGGTGGATGGTCCGGCTGCTTGCTGGTGCTTGGTGCGGCGTCTAGTCTGCCTCGGGGATTTAAGTACGAGTGATGCTCTGCGGCTACTCATTTGTATAATTGGAGGAGAGATCTGGAGGCAGGTCCACTTTCAATGGGCTTTCTCGAACGACTGCCGTTTCAGGCTTCGTCCCACCTATATACCATGCCGGACGCTGGCGAATCGTAGGCCGACATGACTTAGGGAGGTAGGACTGTCCGAGACGGTCGGTCGGCCGGATTATTCAGCGTGTGGACGTACCTCCAGGCTACATCATGTAGCTGTTCTTTTAGTAGATTAACAAATAAGTACTTTACATCATCAATGTACATCACCATCCCCCTGCCCTTGAACAGAGAATTCATAACCAACATGTTATCCGTTTAATAACTAAACTAGAATCCGTTGGAGCCGTTTCCGCAACGTGGTGCGCGGCCATTAATGCCGACAAGGCGTCCGCCTCTAGAAATGGCCGCTCGTCATGAAGGGCCCAGATTTCCGTGTGGCCCCATTCTGGTATGGCCCAAGCGACTTGAAACGGCGTGGCGTCAGCGAATGCTTCTATGATGATAGTTGCCGGTGAAAATTGCCGTTTCTTTTGCCACCCCCGACTCCCATAACTCTTCCAGCCACCGAGTGTCTGCGGAATGTATCAGTCATAAGGAAATATGGGAGTCGGGAGGATGTAAGCACGCGATGTATCCCGCCGCCTTCGGGATGTGGTCGAAATGTTCGAATTCTTTTAATGACGTCCAGGATGTACCGAACACGTTTAAGGACACTTTTGGTGAGACAAAGGGGCATTTCACTTGTATCTATCGGTACCCCAAGGTACTTGAGCCGGGTCACGGGCACTAGAACACTTTTCACTTCGTTGATGCTTATTTCCAGCTCCCACTTAAGGAAGGGTAGGATCTCGGGCATGAGGTTGGGGGTATCAGAAGGAAAGACAAACACCCAGTCGTTAAGATAGGAGATAGTCATCTGGATCCGAAATCTGGTGTAGATCTCATCACCAACCGCCCGCGCCCATCTCTGCATGATTGCAGGTGCCAGGGCGTGCCCCATGGGGAGACGATTGCATATATAGTATTCCCCTGTAATGTAAATCCCGTAGAAATGGCGTTGAGCCGGGATGATGGGTACCTGCGAGAATGCATCCGTGAGATCTACTTTGGCGAGGAAGGCGCCTGGTGGGATGGTTTCAAGTGCCTTGGCGGCGTCCTTGAGTGAATTTTGGTTGGTTATTATACTGAGTCTAAGCGGACCAGTCCTGAATTATTCTAGCTCCACCTGATGCCTGGGGAATTGCGACCAGGGGAAAGGCACAGGAAGGCCTGGCCATCGCCAACACTTGGCGCCGTATCAAGATATTAAACCACTGTAAAATCTCGGGCGTAGCCCGAATGGGTACAAAGACGTGAGGCGCCTTTGACGGTTTCGCCAAGTTGGCGCCTTTCTTGAAAAGAGCCCTGACCGATGCATTCTGCTACGGAAATGCGTGTGCGGCGGGGAATGCGCGCACATCATGTGCCTCAATTTCTGCCTCCCGATGAGGTGGTTGACTGGGCTCGGGTGTAGGGTTTTAATGGAATGGTAGGGGAAGGGATCAGATTCGGGAACTGGGTCCAAAGCGCCGAAAGTTCAGGATCTTCGTCATCACTTTCCTGTGGCAGCTCCGGCTCCGCACCCTCGTCACGTGGCGTGTCCTCGTCCTGGTCAGATGTGCTGTCGTCGTCGCTGGAATCGTCCTCGAGTAGCTCGATAGGGTTGTCCGGAGGCCCGGACCCCTCGATGATCAGCAATTCATCGATTGTTGTCCTCCCACTCTTGGCCTTGTAAGGGTGCAGCCGTACCGGGGTCAAGCTGCTGTTGAGAACTACGTACCGAAACAGTTGTCTCGGCAGCCGTTCCATTGTCTCGTCCATAAGTGACGCTAGTTGCACCTGTAGGCGCCTCCTCTGGCCGCGCGTCCTCGCCCTTGAAAGGGCTGCTGGGTCTGGTCGCGTCGTCCAGCAGACTGAGGCTGATAGGCTGCCTGGGCGGGGGGCTGAACGATGATGGTTGGTTGCAGCGGAGGTATTGCTGATGCTGGTAGACGTAACAATTCGTTCCCCGGCACATCATAGAGGCGTATGGCCGTCTTTCACCCGTGGGGTTGAACCACTGCCATGGTCCGGAGTCTATTATATATTGAGAGCCTGGCGTCGTCCGGGAGGATGTCCCAGCGAGAGGTGGGCGTTCACTTCGTGCAAGTCACGGCGGGAAAGCTTACCATTTTCGCGATTATCCATCACCGATAAGAATAACCGCAGCCTCCTCCGGGGGCAAGGGGATGTAGTAAGTCGGCTGGGGTGGTCTCAAATCTGCGAACCGTCGATTATGGGGCTGTAGCGGCTGCAGAACTGGTTGCGGCTCCGGTTGAGATAATCTTCCTGAATTTCTATTAACTTGTTGACTCAGGGTGAGCATTGCATTTCTAAGTTCCATAGCCCACATGGTCTCCTCGCCCATCGACATGATCGTTGTTAACGGTGAGGAAGCTCGTCTCTGCGGGGAAGGTTAGTGCGACCTGCTAGGCTAGTAATACATCCACTGTTCTTTATTATCGTACCACTAGTTTCAACGTTTAGGCATCATCGACGCTCAGTGCGGTTTTCAGTGTGAGGTTCACGAGAGACCACGTGGTGCATACTGAAAACTTCATCCAGAAAATCTCTACTGCACCAACACGTCCTTTTCACTCAAAGAAAGCCTACTATAGGGTGTAGAGACAAAAATTTTTAAAAACATTGTATAAGAGGGGATTTTAGGGGCAATGTGGCCCTATCTGTTAAGATTTTTGTAGCAAACCGCGTATTTAAATAATAATACTTGTGATTTGAAAAATGGTACATCCATATTAAATGCCGTCAGTATATATTAGTTCTTAAATATAAGTTTATCACAGAAGAGTTCATCCAAAGAATAAAGTGGATTAGCAAGTAGCCAAGTATATACCCTATTCTTGAAACTCTGGTTAGTCTAATTTCAACCGAGTAGGCAGATAGTTATACAGCCAAATGTTCATATTATGGAAAGTATTGTAGGTTGTTGACAATCTACAGTAAGTGGTGTTTATGTTTGATTTACGTCTTGTAGGGTAATTAAGAATATTAGATCTCAATTGATAAGTTTCTAGATTAGGTTTTACATTAATCAAAGCCTTAAAAAATATAAACTTAATACAATCATGATTCCATACCCAAGAAAAAATGTTTGCAGGAATCACGTGGTGGTATGTTAGCAAGGGAGCGATAGCCCTCTCGTAGTAGCAAAATTTGTTTCTCATATTCAAATTACATTGAAATAAGGCATTGTAAAGTGGAAAACGATACTCATTTGAAATGAGAAAGTTGAGGTTTCTTAACATATAAACAGCTTTACTCGGTTTATTACAGATATGACTGATTCGAGTCTAACCTAAGTACTGGCAAGAAAAATCCAGATGCTTCATACAGGAGAACGGGGTACCTCGGGGATCAATGCTGGGCCTGACGTTATTTCCATCGCAATCAATTATGGTTTGGCGCATCGTGTCCAAGTATATTTAGGGCTATTTGAAAGAATTAAGCTATGTGCAGGTAGCCGAAGTGGAAGGATTACTTATTTGATTAGAAACTGGTGCTGTTAAGCAGTAAGGGTTGATGGAAGGTGTGGAGCGTCGTGCACAAGTGAGGTAAAACCGGTCGGCTTCGCGTTCATGAAGCATGAAGAGAATTGACAAGGGCATGATCAGACTCCTGAGAGGCAGGCAATGCAGATGCATAAATTCCTCTCGGGTCTTCCACCGGGTTACATCGGCCGACGTTTCGATGTCTGACTCGGTCGTCTTCAGGACTTCTGAATGCCGCTTTCTTGTTCTGTGCGACGCATCTTGGCACCGGCATTCTTCGCTCCCCAGCATGTCTACTCCTAAGCGATGATCGATTCGGGGAATACCTAGTCTAACCGGCTCCAATGCGCTGCCCAGCGCCAAGGCTCTTCAGCGTTGCTTCTCTGGGCGGCTTCTTGAACTGTGCGGCGTCTTGGCGCCGGCATTCTTCGCTGCTCAGCATTCCTGCTCTTAAGCGATGTTTACATTAGGCGATAACCACGGGGATCCGGAAGGACCCCGTCAGTGTCGTACCATTTCTGAGCATATGGATCCGAAATGGCGATTACACTTTTCGTCGTTTCGACGGGGCCTGGTCCTCTTCTTTCCCGGTGCCTGCACGAGGACGAGGATGTTTATCCCACGGCAAGACTGCGACATCAGTGATGCCGCATATCTCACCGTGGGATGAAGATGCAGAACCGCGTCCAAAGGAGGAATACTGTCGATCTCCCGGAGTGTTTCATTCACTGGTTTCCAGCCGTGACGCTGCGTCGTCCTCAGGCAGGCTAATGGCGACGCCGGGTATCTCCCCACCCTTCATCCTTTCCTGTCATCCGTAATGGCGCAAATGATCTAAGCTGCCGGTCGCCTCCTCAACGAAACTAAGCCATGGAGATGGGCAACTGTGGAAGGACGGTCGTTGGCGATGCCATCCGGTCCCGGCACCTTGCGATGTTTGTTGTTAGATGGCCCTGGGAAGGTCCTCCGCGATGTTCGGCGGCAGTTCCTCGTGATCACGAGCGGTGCACGGTGTCCTCGGCAGCATCACAGGAGATTGTAAAAGATCCGCTTGATCTTCGTCGCCTTGAGTGGGTGTAAACACGTTAATGTGGGCAGCCATCTCCGAGGCCTTCTCCGATGTTCTCAGCATTCTTGCCGACGAACGTAGGGGAGCTTCCTCCCGCGAGGTTCCTCGAAGGGGCCTCGCCAGGCTCCAAATAGAACCGTCTTCTGGAGAGAGGGAGGAAACGTTCCTCTCCCAGTCGGCGGTCATGAACGCAGGCTTCTCTTTTCGGACGCGGCGGCGCTGTGCAGCATAGACTCGTCTTCTTGGCCGGGCAGCGGGACCGTTGAAAGCTTCGGCGGAGACGATTCCTGTCCCTGATCATCTCCCGGATGGACAGCGGAAGTGCCAGGTGATGCCATTCCTGGGCGACACACTCGGGAATCGAAGGCGCGATCGCCGACTGCACAGTTCCCGTCAGAAAATTGACCTCGCGGTCGATCTCATCAGAACTGAGAGCCGGCGGTAGCGGCTGGTCGGCGATACGATTGATCGTGGTCCTGAAAACGGCCCAATCAGCATCGGCGTATTTCCGAAACGTCCTCGGCGGTGACTCGAGCGGACGCCTCGCTAGCTGTAGCAGCAACGGTAGATGGTCGCTGTCCAATGAGTTGTGCGCTCGTGCCGAAAGCGCCGTCGGTAAAGCTGCGTGGACTGCAATGTCCAGTAGGTCGCTCGTTCGAACTGAAAAACTTAGACTAAACGATTTTGGTGAGATAGGAGGGTTGATTCTAGTGCCCGCTCCTCAAAATCTTCCATGAAAAAGTTCGCGATAACCTGCGAAAGTGGGGATCCTATGGCCACCCTATCCGCTTGCTCGTAGAACTTCCCGTCAAACTGGAAGTATGCCGATGTCAGGGCGTGGTGAAACAATTTACCGTGTTGCTGTCAAATTTCCTCTCCAGCAGATCAAAGTTTGGGTGAGCGGGACCCGGGTAAACAAGGACACTACGTCGAAACTGACCAAGAGGTCGGCTGCCTGCGTCACAAATTCGGTGGAAATTTTTTAAACGATGTATGCTTGGCCCCACATGCGGCGACAGGATTCCGGTGAGATATTTAGCCAAGTTGTAAGTGGGCGATCCAATTGAGCTCACAATTGGCCGTAGGGGTGTTCCGCCTTTGTGCATTTTTGGCAATCCATGCATCCTGAGGTGAGCTGGCGCCGGTGGCTGTAGGCTCCTCACGACATCAGCGTGCAGGTCTGATTCCGACATTTTTTTCTCGTTATGACGTCCGTTGGGTGGCGGGGCAGACTGCGGTATGCTTTGTCTGAGAGAATCTCCCGGATTCTCAGATGATAGTCCTCAGTTCTCATGAGAACCGTGGCGTTTCCTTTATCTGCCGGTAGTATGGTGATTCCCTTGTTTTCGCGTAGGGGGCGGAGCGCTGCCTGCTCATCTCTCGATACATTGTAGCGGGGTAATAGAACCCTTTTCAGAACCAAGGAAACTACACTCCGTACTTCCTCAGCTGCTTCCGCTGGAAGTTTCTTAATCACCTGCTGAATTCCTCCGATGATGTCACTGTGAGGAATAGCTTGAGGTGCACGCGCAAAGTTAAGGCCCTTTGAGAGGACCGATAAGGTAGCCTCGCTGTTTTTTTTTCTCCGTTAGGTTGACCAAGCGGTTGCGATATAGCGGAGGTATGCGATTATTTGTGGTTGTCAATCTGCAGTACTTCTGCCTCGTGGTATCCTTCCTGAGCCAAAATACCTAATCTTTTACCAGCTAATGCAGGGTTTCTATGGAGACAGAAAATCATAGAATGGTGTCCGCCACGATGTTATTTTTACCTGCTATGTATCATATGTCTATGGTAAATTATTTATTAAGTCTAAATGCCTAAGCTGACGGGGAGAACAATTCTCCTGCCGCTGTGAAAACGCAAATGAAAGGGGATTGTGGTACGTGTAGCTAGTGAAGGTCCGCCATTCAACCACCAAATTCTGGAACTGGAGCACTGACTGTCACGGAGAGGCTGATATCCTTTGGAGGTGAGTTGTTGAAGGACGGCGCCAACCGGAAAAACCGAAGCGTATGTGAAAAGGGACAGGAGAGACGACGTTCCGAAGCGTTAAATTGGCGCCATTACACAGCTTCCTTGCAGGCAAGGAATGAGGTCTCTAATGCTGATGTCCAGCTGATGGAATTCTTGCCGTTCACCTTGCCCGCAGGAAATCGCTAAGGAGAGCCTGGGTTTGCGGCATTTGGGATAAACTGGCAATAATTTATCATCCCTAAAATTGTCGCAGCTGGCGTATGGTAGCTGATCGGGGAAAGTAACGCACGGTACTTATCTTCTCGGCGAGTGATTTAGTTCCCCCCTCCGACGCCATGCATCCTAAAAACTTCTTGCGGCCGAAAACCCTGAGGGATTAATCACCACGCCGTGATCTCTTAAGCGGTCAGATATGGTTCGCAGATGCTGCTCATGCTCCATAGAATTTCGTGATGCAACAAGCATATCATCAATATATAAATACGCGTAAGGCAATCCCTTTAACACCTCATCTATAAACCTTTGAAAGGTCAGCGCCGCGTTCCGAAGGTCAAATATCATAAATAGAAACTCAAAAAGCCCGAAAGGCATTATCATTGCAGTTTTGGGAGTATCGTCAGGATTGACAGGTATTTGTTGGAAAGCCCGAACTAATCAATTTTCGAAAAAATGGCACAACCACATAAACTCTGCGCAAAATCCTCGATATGCGGTACCGGGTAACGAATAGGCACGGTCCAGGAATTCAGCGAGCGGTAGTCGCCACTCGGCGCTCTTCTTCGGCACCAGGCGTAGGGCAGACAACCAAGAGCTAGATGACTTCCGCGCAGTACCTGTCTGAAACATAAGCTCAAATTCCTTCTTGGCAATGGCAAGTTTGTCTGGTATGAGACTGCGGCGTCTAGATGACACTGGAGGGCCAGGGGTGGTCTCTATGCATGATCCGTGGAGTGCTTGACTCGCCGTGGAGCTCCCAATGGAATTGTAATCTACGGGAATTCGGCAATAAGTGGAGGAACTACTAATAACTTTCACTTGGTCTTTGTTTGGAGAGGCGAAGGTGCCCGCACCGATAGCGTCGTCACATTGTCCACCGAACGTTTACGAGCAATATCCACCAGGAGGCCAATATGGCCGAGGAAATCAGTCCCTATTATTGGCTGCGGCACATCGGTAACGACAAACTTCCACAAAATTTTCGTCGGAGGCCAATGGAAAGGGAGAGAGTGACAGATCGGTATGTGGCGATGGGGGTGTCGTTGACATCGAAAAACTGAAGATCCACCTTCCCGCGCCGATAATGTAGCCGCGAGACTGAATAGATACAGATATCGGTACCGATATCTACAAGGAACTTGACGCCGTACGCGGCGACAGCGACAAAAAGACGGTTAGTATTGGATCGGAAAGCATATGAAAGCTAGGCAAAAGCACGTTAACACATTATGTAGAACACAACGGAAGTGAAGTCCCTTTATTCATAACTACTTCATACAGTGAAAAACAAAAGAGCAACGATATACGTCGCACACAGGAGCAGAAGAATTATTATCTCCAACACTCTCCCTTAATTCTTTAGCTCCAAACCCAAGCCTTTCATACACAACACATGTTTATTCCCAGTAAGTCCTTTGGTTAACACATCTGCACATAAACTCCGTTGGCAAATACATCAATTTTAATTCATCACTCTCTAAAAGATCACGAATAAAATGATAACGAATGTCAATATGCTTAGTCCTATTATGAAAAACAGGATTGCTAGCGAGTCTTTGAGCACTTTGATTGTCATTACACAAGGTAACACATTCACATTTATTAACCAATTCAGATAAAAAACCCTTCACATAAATGGCCTCTTTGGCCGCTTCAGCCAATGCCATATACTCTGCTTCAGTACTAGACAGAGCCACAGTCCTTTGCTTTTTGGATTCCCAAGACACAGCAGCATTACCAAACTTAAAAACAAACCCGGTATATGATCTTCTATCAGAGGCATCATTTGCCCAATCAGCATCAACAAATCCCTCTATATTCTTACCAGTCTTCTTAAAAACAAGACAGTAATCTCGAGTTCCCTTTAAGTACCTTAATACCCTTTTGGCACTCTTCCAATGAGATTCATCAAAATTGGAATTAAATGGCTAAGAGCACTAATTGCATGAGCAATATCAGGTCTGCTACAAATCACACTGGGACACACTAAAAGCAGTAAGTTCAGCAGATCTTTCCTTTTCCAAATTCAACTTATAAATACCATTTATCTCTTTAGCTGTAACAAGTGGATCTGCTGTTACATTTATGCTTTTATCATAAATCCTACAACCATTTTTATCGAAGATTGTTGTCAGGTCAGATCTAGACATTGAACTCACAGAAATCAAATTAGCTGATAAATTAGGAACATATGTTACACCTTTTATGCTATTTTTATTACTCAAAATAACATCGCCCATTCCTTCAGTGGTCAATTGTTGGTCACCTGCACAATTAACATATTTACTCTTAATATTTCTATAGTTTACCAACAAATCTTTATCACCACACATGTGGGATGATGCAGCAGAATCCACATACCAGTCCTTACTTTTATTAACAGCAATCATGCCTGCCAATAAACTCCAAGAAGAAGGTCCACTACTTGGGTTATTTGAAGATTCCTGGCTATTTCCTTTATACCGACCCTTAAGCCAACACTTTGAAGCTTTGTGTCCAGCCTTCTTACAATTATAACAAATAATATCACCTCGTTGCTGTTGGTGGTCATCCTGCAATTGACCTTGGTTCTGCCATTGCAGCTGATGTGGATGTGATGTCCTCCGCTGAGGATTTGCTCTCCCATTCGCACCATTGGCTCCTTTTCCACCCTTTTCAGTCTGGTTCACCTTGATGGAATCGGTCCTGTGGCGCTGCCCTTTGCGATTGTTGGCTAAGAGAGCTGACGATCCATCGCTGGCATCCGCTTGATACGCTGCTTCTTTCTGCGCTTCTCGAAGTAGTTGATTTGAAACTACGTCCGGAGTTAATTCTTCGTCCTTCTTCACGCTCATTTCAATCAACTGTCTTAACCACTTATTTTCAGGTTTCAAATTTTTAAGCATCAGAAAAGCACTGAATTCATTGTCAACTGGTTTACCGGTCTCCGCTATTTTATGTATAACGTCTCTCATAGCCATAACATAATCACACAATGAATTATACTGAACTTGCTTAGTGTCCAACAACTGGTCCATTAAGGCAATTCGTCTAAAAACTCCTTTGTCTTCAAAAACTTCACATAGATTGTCCCACGCCTCAAACGCAGTTCTCGCCGTTCTCACGTGAATAATCAAATGTTTTTGGATGATTAACGATATTTTAGATCTCGCCCGCAAATCCGTCTTCATTTCGGGGCACTGAGGATTCAATAAGATGTCTGCTGATGGTGAAGCCAGAATACAATCCGCGAGATCATCAAGACCTAAATACAGTTGCATTAGGTACTTCCAATTCGCCCAATTACTTTCGCCCTCTAACTTCTCTTTTGGCGGCAAATGGCTAGGCGATACCATCACAGACGTCCCTCCAAACATTTGAGGTGAATTGTGAGACACTTGCATTTCTGAATTCATAATTGCACAGACAAAAAAGAAAATTATCTCACCACGTGTTCAGCGACTTCCGAAGTTTCCATTAACTTAAAAACGAAATTTCACGACAAAACGATAAAATATTATCAGCCGAACATAATAAGTTAATTACAAATGTATTTCACGCCTATTTTGGCCAAAGCTGGGCCCATAACCTATTGGATCGGAAAGCATATGAAAGCTAGGCAAAAGCACGTTAACACATTATGTAGAACACAACGGAAGTGAAGTCCCTTTATTCATAACTACTTCATACAGTGAAAAACAAAAGAGCAACGATATACGTCGCACACAGGAGCAGAAGAATTATTATCTCCAACAGTTAGATAGGTCAAAGCATTGGGCAACGGCCCAACCAGTCAAAGAGTGAAGATGTCGCAGGAACTGCGATGGCCTGCGGTCACCTGTCTTCATTCCCGAGGAGTTGCTTGTTCCTTGGACCCTCGGACGCCGAAACCCGCTGGACCAATTCTTCCCGCAAACGCTTGTACATGTCCGTTAAAGGAGGGTTGACGGTTAAGTCGACCTCTTGCGCATAACGGGTGTCGAGATTCGTCGCAACGCCGCCACCAGGATATTTTTCTGCTCGAAGAGCCGTAGCCCTGGACTCATGCGCCAAAAACGATGCTGACTTGCTGCTGAATTTATTGAGCTAGCAGCCCCTCACTTCCACGCTCTGCAGCCAGGCGAAGTTTCTTCTCTTCGTCGTCTTCGAAGCCCATCGTGCGCAAATAGAGCGCGACAATGAGTGTGCTCATGTAATGGTGACGAGGGTGCGTATAACGGTTGCGCGTGTAAAGAGGCACGTGCACTGCACACGAAATTACGCCATCCCCCCGTGGGTAGGGGGATAGACAATACTCCCGCAGTGCCACTGCTTGTCGTAAGAGGCGACTAAAATGGTCAGGAGAAAACCCCGAAGACAAACCCCAAGCCAGCAAGGGATGCGTCCTCCATCCACATGCGCTGCAACCAAATCCACTGTGTCTGCGGCCGTACTAACTGACCTGCGATCCGCGAGGTGTTTCCGGTACCTGCAGAACCGTAAGGGAGAGATGGGGATCCTGGAGGGCGAGCTCTCTGGTTCCCAGTTCCGGGGATCCGGAAGGACCCCGTGGTTATCTTTCCAAGTTCTTAAATGCTGGTTTCTAAGTGCCGGTCATTACTATCCGGGTGTGTCCAGTCCTGGTGCGGCTGTGGGTCGCAAAGCGGCGAAGGTAGGGGCCGCTTGCTGCTGTGAGGCAGGGATCGACTGTGGTCGCCATGGCTTGCGCTAATGTGGTCATCTGCGTTGCCAGGGTGCGAACTTGCTCCTCTAAGTTGTTTGGAGTGGCCATTTCTTCTTCGTTGAGGGTAAATATTTCCATGTCTCTTTGCCGAATTAGAATCTGTTCCTCGTCCTCAAAGAGGTCCTCCGATCTATACTGTTGCGATCGTGTGTTTGGCATCTGCTGCTGCTGGCCACTGATCCTCTGCTTGCTTAACCAGTTTTCTAGTGATTTTAGCCGACCCCGGGTTCGCGCGCCCGCCCAGTTATATTCCCAACCGACCAATATGGCCTGATTGTGCATATACTAAGGCGGAGACGGCACGGCCCGGGAGGGCGCATCAGCCAGATTGGCGTCAGTTGGGATGAGTGACCAGGTCACTGAGTGTGACTGTCTTTCTTTTATTACAAGTTCCATGTACATAGTTATTAGTATTGGATTAAGTACAAAAATAGCTCCTTTGCCTTTACGCAAGGAGTATACAGCGGCAGAATTATCAATTTTGACATTAATACCTATGTTAAACAACTTACAGTTGCGTAACAAATCGAAGGTCATTTCCAAGTCCTTTAGGGCAGCATAGGCTTCACTGGCGTTGATGGATGACAGTCGTGAGTCGTTTTTCCCCTTAAAGTGTGGTTTTTCTATCTCTTTCCTAAATCTTCCCACTCTTCGACATTTTAAAAAATTTTGTGCATCACGCCTAACCTACTTCTTTTTCTTCTATTTCTTAAACTTTCCCATTTCAATACATCCAACATATCTGTGACACTCTCTCTTCTTTTGTACTTTCCGAGTACATATCTTGCTGCCTTTCTAATGCCTGTCTAATCTTTTTAATATCCCTCCTCATATGGATCCCATACTATGGACGAGTATTCTAGGATAAGTCTAACCGGTACCTTATATGCTTTTTCTTTAGTGGCTACGCTACTTCTTTTTTGGTTCCGCATAACCGAATGAAGTACTTTAAATGCCTCTCAAGAAGTTTTCTCGGGTTTCCCACCGGGCCAGGTTGATGAAGTGCTCCGACGTTTCGAAGGCCGACTGCCTTTGTCTTCAGGGTGAAGTTCAGAGCAAGTTCAGTTTGTTTTTTTTCAGTTTTAAATGTTTTTATTTCCGTAAAGAATTATACAGGAAGAATAGGAATACATAAATGAGAAAGGAGTACAGCAATACGGAAACCCCGTTTTAGGATGAGCTCCTCTTCAGGGTGGAAAATAACAGACAGGACAGATTACAAAGGAGGCGATAGCGGAAATAAAAATTCTTTTCAGCGGGAGCGGTATTGGCCTGGCATTTGCCCACGGGCGGAGGGAAACCCGCAAAACCTCCGCCAGACAACCGACACAGTATAACAACAAAAGGAAGCAACAGTAAAACAGTGAACAGTATATGACAACAAGAATTGTCCTTTTCGTCCGGTTTTGGAGGTCACTTGATCACTTTGTCACTTTCACTGAGTCACTGGCATCGTTTTCGGTTCGTCGCGGCTCTTCCTGGTGTCCTGCAGCGGAATGTCTTCTAGGCTTGCGGCGGAGTGGTCGAAATAAAGGAAGGCCCGGGTCAGGGAGCAGGATTGGGGGAAAAGGGAGAATGGTACGGACCCGGTGCGGTGGCCGGGAGATGTCAGGGTAGTACTGTTGGAGTTGGCCCGAGATCACCCGTGCTGGGGACTGCAGTTTCCTGACGGGTCGACGGCGGAGAAGGCCTCCCACGGTGCTGAGGATGGCGGTGAGCAGCTCCTCGTTGGAGTCCGCTAATCGGGCTGCATTCCTACAGCGGGCACGGCATAACCTGTAGAGGATAGGCTCGATATCAGCACGGTGATACACGTACTCTCTCGATGTATCAGGAGGTAGGAGGAGCAACCGTCGCAGGACCCTTCGCTCAAAACTAGCGAAGTGCTCCAGACTTTTGGGATGAGGGAGGACCGCGAGCGCCGCGTACTCCATGACGGGCCTGATGAAGACCTTGTATAGGAGCACGCTGCAGCCCTCGGAGACCCCGTGGCCGTTAGCCCGGACGGCACGTAAGAGATTTGCGCGACGGCTGCACCTAGCCCGTACCTCCCCCACATGCTGTGAAAAGGACAGGTGCTTGTCGATGCGGACACCTAGGTATGTTACTGAGGTGGATGGGTGTATGGTCTGGTTCCATAGCTTAAGGGAGGGTGGTGAAAAGCCGACTGTACGGGTGTCTTTGTTACCAACAAACACCATGAGGGTGGATTTGCGGGGATTGGGCCGCAGGCGCCACCTCTGGAACCATCTCTCCAGGGTAGAAGCTGTAGATGTTTTATGGCCGTTTCTACCCGCTGTGCTGGGATCCACAGCGCTGTGTTATCCGCATACTGGGCGAGAGTGACTCGCTCGTTGGGATGCTTGTCCGTAGGCATGTCCCAGCAGAACAAGGTAAACAGCAGAGGGGAGAGCACGGTTCCCTGAGGGACTCCTGCGAGAAGCGGAAAGGGAGCGGATAGGTGCCCGTCGACTCGCACTCTGGCCTGCCTATTGCAGTGAAAGGAAGAAATAAGTCTGAGCAGTGGAGGGAGTTTACCCGGAGTAAGAGCTTCCCGACGAGTCCGTCATGCCAAACCCTGTCGAAAGCTCTATTACGAGGAATAACGCGGCCACATACTGCCGACGGTTGATGGCCTCGGCTGCAGTTGAGGTGAGGAGGGCGAGGGGATCTGTCGTACACCTGTGGGGGCGGAAACCAAATTGATGAGGCGGTAGGACGCCGTTAGTAGTGAAATGGAGGGTGAGCCTTCGGGTGATGATTCTTTCGAACCACTTGCCGATTACGCTCGTTAAACAAATCGGCCGGTAGTTCTCCGCTTTCCTGGAGTCCTTCCCCTGTTTAGGAAGCATGATCACAGTCATGGTCTTCCAAGCCGTGGGAAAGTAACCTAGCGAGAGCAGAGAATTGAATATTAACAGGAGAGGGTTATAACTGGATGGGGCTTTAAGGATGTGGCGCGGGGTTATCCCGCCGTTTCCTGGGGATGTGTTCCTATGGGGCCTACTCCGCCATTTCCTCCTTGGTGATTAATGCGACGATATTGTCAGCCGTGGATGTCCGCTCTGGTGCCTGTAAGGGAAGGAGAGAGTAAGGTAGTGACTCTAAATTGAGTCCGCAGGCCGCCTTGTGCCCCTCGTCGAAGGCCGGGTCCTGCAGGCAGAACACGTCAACCAGCACGCGACGAAACTCCTCCGCCTGGAAGCGCCGACGGAGTCGATTCTTCTCGCCAATTTCCTTCCGGATGGACCGCGGGAAGGCAAGATGATTCCATTCCCGGACTGGGCGTTCGGGAATCGTGTCCGCAACCGCCGGCCGCACGGCTTCCGTCAAAAAATCGATCTGGCGATCGATTTCGTCGGGAGAGCCGACGGCAGGCGGCAGCGGAAGGGAACCAATTTTGTCCATGATGTTATGGCGAAGAAGAGTCCAGTCGGCAGCTGCGTAGTCCCTGGATGTCAGTGGCGGCAAAAGCAGCGGGCGCCTCGAAAGATGGAAAAGCACCGGGAGATGGTCGCTGTCCAAGGCGTGCAAAGCTCGCGCAGAGAACGCCGTCGGCAAGCGCGCGTGCACAGCAATGTCCAAGACGTCGCTCGTTCCGCGAGTAGCGAAATGAGACAGCGTGCGAGGACCGATGACAGCAAGCCCTTCCTGGGAGATCCACTGCCGCAGGTGATGTCCCCGGGAGTTGCCAATCCGAGAATGCCAGTCCGGGTGTTTCGCATTGAAATCCCCCGCAGCGATCGTATGAATAGATCCCACGAATATCGCTGCGAGTTCGTCCGTGCGAAAAACCGCGTGCGGTGGAATGTAGACAGAAGCGAGGCGAAGAGGACCTTCGCCGCACTCCGCCAGTCGATGGCTGTGGATTCCGTTGACAGGAAAGGCTGCAGTGGAAAACGCTGTGCACGCAGATGCTTCGCGACCAAGATCGCCGTCCCCCCTCCGCGGCTCGCTCTGTCGTCCCGAAAAACGTGGAAACCCGGAGCGGTCCAGCGGTCCTTCGGCCCCAGGTGTTTCCTGCAAAAGAGCTACTTCGCAACGCTGTCGAGACAGGAACGAAAGCAGCTCAGGAGTCTTCTTCGCCACGGCGCCTCCCACATTCCAAGACGCAATGACGAGATGCCGGCGTCTTGGAAGGAGATTAACCATGGCGAGCGGCGAGAAGTGCAGGCAACTGCTGGAGCGTCGCCGAAAGGACCTGGAGGTGCGACTGCAGCGCAGCCGTAACGGTGGCAAGCGTCCCGAGGACGCTCAAAAGATCGCTTCCAGCTGCGGCGTCGAGCGAGTCGGCGGCGACGGTGGTGGTGGTCCCCGGAAGGGCCGACGGCATCGGAGTCGACAAGCGATCCAGGCGACGGCGCTCCCGCAAAGGGACGCAGCACTCCGAGGTGAACGGAGCAGGAGCCGAAAGCACGGGGAAGTTGAGGCTGAGGCGCGGACGAGGTGCAGGGCGCTGGGGCGCCGGGCCGCGGGATGCGTCGCCGCCAAACCAGGCATTCCTTGTTCCCAAGGAAGTGGGTTTAGGAGCGGCAAGGGAGGACTTCCCCGGAGACGGCTGACGGACCTCGGCAGCAGGAGCAGCGGCGCCGGGCCCGCGACGTCCACGACGCTTCCGTGACGGCTTCTCCTCGCGACGCTCCTCAGCGCGCCACTTGGCGCACATGGGCGAAAAAGTAGCGTGCTCTCCGTCGCAGCTGGGGCACTTCTTCCCCTCGCGTGGGCATTCCTGGAGGGAATGACCGCCGGAGCACAGGGGACATCTAGGGGAAGCTGAACAGAAAAAGCTTCCGTGCCCGAAACGGGAGCAGCGATGACATAGCTGCGGATCGCGGTAGACATAGAAGCGCACCGTGACCACGCTGTTCCCAACGCTGCGAAGCGCCTTAAGGGACGAGATCGTCCACTGGGTGGAAGGAGCGATCGCCACGACGAAAACTCCGATGGGTTTCCCCTCGGAGGTCAGTTGGCGGCCGCGCCGAGCGTCAATCCCGAGGGCGCGAAGGTCCTCGAGAAGATCCTCGACCTGGTGGCGAGGGGAAAGACCGCGGAAGGTAAAAGACGTAGTCTTTTCCTCCCCTACTCCCCAAGTGGAGACTTGGGCGTCTGCCGCTGACAACGCCGCGCGAAGGCTGCGGAAGTCCTCCATTGTTCGGGTTTGCACCCGGGCAGAAGTATCGCCGTAGGCCACGGTGAATGACTGATCCGATACAGTGGACCGGATCAGATCGCGGAACGCGCGGACGTCCTCTACGTCGTACACGACGAGCGGAGGGGGACGGGGGCCGCGGCGACGGGGGCGATGCAGCTTCCCGGACAGCCTGTACCGGCGCAGCGTCGGTCTCCATGACCGCCTCGGAAGAGTCGGTCTCGGGAGCGAGAGCCGCGAAGGAATTAGACGTCGGGATCCATGGCCCAAATCTCTGTCAAATTCAGGATGGGGATGACCCCAGCCACCTGGAAAGGTGTGGCGTCACTATAGGTGTCCATTCTGTAACGAAAGTTCGAAAACACGTTGGGCCGCCCAGACGCCCTCATCCCATAATCTCGTCAGCCACGTGGTGTCCTGGCGTGCCGTATCCCGTATTAGGAACAGGGGGAGTTTCAAAATATATGTTATCCGGGCCATATATCCCGCCGCTTTAGGTATGTCTCGTTGGCGTATACGCTTTATGTGTATGATGTAGTGTATTCTGCGGAGCGCGTGTGTCGTGAGGGTTAACTGCATTAGGTGTCTATCCTCACCCCTAAGTATTTAATCCTTGTCGTGGGGCATAATTGACTTGTTTAAATTAACTGTTATCTGTAGTGTTTCCGTGATGAAGGTGAGGATATCTGGCACGAGCTCCGTCTGCTGGTCTGTGAGCAAGATGAGCCAATCATCAAGATATGCTATCATGATGACGCTGAATTGCGTGAACAACTCTTGCGCTACGACTCTGGCCCATCTTTGCATGATAGCGGGTGCCAGCGCGTGCCCCATCGGAACCCGTGTCCACGTGTATATTGTACCGTTATGGTATACGCCGTAGAACTTGCTGTGCTGTGGGTTCAAGGGGATTTGCCAAAATGCGTCTTTTAGATCAATCTTTATCAGGTGTGTCTCCTGTGGAATTGCCTCCAGCGCTTGCGCGGCTTACCGGAGGGTGAAATGTGGCGTGTTAATGTATGCCGTCCACGGCTAGAGGTCCTGGATTATCCTTTGTCCACCCCATGCCTTGGGAATGGCGATGAACGGGAACGCGCACGTGGCCCTTTCCATTGTGAGGATTCCCCTGTTCACAAGAGACACTGTATTCATTAATCACTGGGCCGAGACGGGTAGGTTGGAATAAATACGGAGCACTAGATATATTTTGGAGCATAAAGGGAGCGGTGTTGGAATAAATAAAAATTACCCAAAGCCGTACTCTTAGGGGCACTAGTTAGGGGACACGGGGGAGGGTGCAAAGAATGAGGATAACAAAACCGCACACACTCTCACTCCGGTATTTGCAGTGCAAATTGACCGTTGCAAGTCACAAACACACGCACTCAGGGTTTACGGGGGAAAACCCCTCGCCAGGGACCACGCACTCGGACAAAGGCAAACAAAACCACACGCACTCCTTCACTCCGGTATATGCATTGCAAATTGACCGTCGCAAGTCGCAAACACACGCACTCAGGGTTTACGGGGCTTTAACCCAGCGTCGGGGACCCTTCACACAGACTAGGAATACGGAAAGGGAATTACACTGTGATGCAGTGTCCGTGGGGAAAAATAGTGCGGTGTTGGCCCGGCATTTGCCCACGGACGGAGGGAAACCCGCAAAACCTCCGCCGGGCCACCGACGAAGTAGGAGAATACAAACCAGGAATGAACAAAAATCAAGCTAACAACAATGATCGACTAACAGAAACAAAATAAAATTAACAGGAACAATAACATTCATAGATTTGTTTATCAGTCCAGTTTTGAATGTCACTCTACACATGTGCACAGTGCACATCTGTGGCACTTTCACTGAGTAACTGATTCACTGGTGTCGTCTTCCTTTCTTCGTGGTCCTCCATCGGGTCTTAATGCTGGAGCTCTTCTAGTTCTCCGGCGGGGTGGTCGAAAGAGAGGCTGGTCCGGTTCAGGGAGCAGACTTGGTGTGATAGGGAGGACTGTGCGGATCCGGTGCGGTAGCAGGGGGATGTCGGGGTAGTATTCTTGTAGTTCGCTCGAGATCACCCGTGCTGGTGACTGAAGCTTCCTTACGGGTCGGCGGCGAAGAAGGCCCCCCACGGTGCTCAGGATGGCAGTGAGCAGCTCCTCGTTGAAGTCCGCTAGTCGGGCCTCGTTCCTGCAGCGGGCGCGGTATAACCTGTGAAGGATAGGCTCGACGACAGCACGGTGATACACATTCTCTCGAGGTATCAGGAGGTAGGAGGAGCAGCTGTCGCAGAACCCGAAAAAGGCCTGGTATTTATACTCTCCGTCCCGGCTCAGGTGTGCCCTGATTGGCCGGAAGCGTTAGTGTTTTCCGCTACGGCCAATCGGGTGCGTTCTCGCGCATTTTCCATTATCTTTAGCACTGGCTTCCAAGTGTTACTGACTTGAAAGACGTTGTCTCTGTTGAAGTTTGTCCAGTCGGATTTCAACGGCTTCTTTCACCACGCGATCCCAGTAGCCGTTGACGTGGCATAGCCTCTTCGTGCCGGTGAAGTTGATTCTGTGGGCGTTATTGAGGCAATGTTCGGCGACCGCAGATTTCGCGGGGTAGAGTAACCTGATGCACCTCTCGTGTTCCTTTAGGCGTGTTTCTATGGTGCGGCCGGTCTCCCCAATGTATGCTTGGCCGCACTCGCAAGGAATTCGGAACACTCCGGAGGTCTTCAATCCCCGTTTGTCTTTAGTTGTGTCCAGGACCGATTGCAGCTTCCTTATCGGTTTGTGCATAGTTTCCACCTTGTGTTTCCTTAAAACCCTCGAGATTTTATTTTAAATCGTAGAGACAAACGGGATGCAGGCTTTTCTATCTTTTTTTTCACCTCCAGGTTTTGTGAAGTGAAGGTTTGAGTGGCCGGAAAAGAAAATAGTTCGTTCTTCCACATATATTTTATTATACACGACCTAAATTTCGACTTACTAAGTCATCATCAGGTGATGTACAGAGGACAGCTTTATATATTAGACAGAGAAGGGGAGGTGTAGGTGAAGTGGGAGGAGGGAAAAGGGAAACGTGGAGTGAATTATATGATCCGTACAAGTATCTTTCCGGAATATGGAGATGGCTAGTTGCAGAATACATTCGTCGAATGACAGGTTGTGTGAAGGGATAGGAAGATAAGAGAATGAGGCAGAATTACAGGAGTAGCGGTGATTATTCATTCGGATGGATAAGGGGGTAATGCATTCGCCTATGTAGAATGAAGTGCATTGTTTGCATGATAAAAGATAACTAATGTTTTTCGAGAGGCAGTTAACGTGGGGACGAGGTGAAGTGACAATGAGAGGATGCGGGGAGAGGGGAGCAGATCTGATCAGCAGACATGCTTTACATCGAAGGGGGGTTGCAAGTTGGGGAAATATGAGGAAATTTGTCAGGGCGGGGCGCCAAAGGGTTGGTGGATCTCAGGAGGTTTCTGAGATTGGCTGGTCGTCTGTAAGCGACAGAGACATTGGGGCAGTAAGGATAAGGTAGCGTCATTGTCGTATAAAATATGAAAAACTTTAAGAAAGATTTTAAGTGTGTGCGATCCGGAGGAATACGTTGTACAAAGGTTGAGTCCTGCGTTAGATGTGCGGTTGTTTTTCTGTGTTGTGTGGTCGGGTGGAGCGGTGGATTTTATACTGTTGGAGCTTTTCCGGGTAACCGCGTTTGTGTAGTGCAAGGTGTGGATTGTGCAGGTATTTGCTGTGGTGTTGCAAATCCGATGTCCGTGGATAGAGGGAGTAAGGGAGGGAGCGTTTGGTATGGTAGAGGTGGCAGCTGTTGAAATGAAGGTATTCTTGTTTATTAGTAGGTTTAATATGTACCGAGGTCAGAAATTTGTTATTGGTTAGGGAAATATCAACATCAAGGAAGGTGATCTGTGAGGATGAGATGTTGGAGGTGAAAGAAAGAGATGAGGAATCATTCAGTTGGGAGATGAAGGAATTGAGGGAGTCTGTTGTGTGGCCAGAGTAGAAAAGTCATCAATATAACGAAGCCACAGAAGGGGTTTTAGAAGGTAACTGGAAAGGAACTTCTCTTCGAGGACGCTGAGGTGGAGATTAGCGTATGAGGGGCTGAATCTACTTCCCACAGCACAGCCCTTGATTTGGAGGTAAGTGTTACGAATGAGGATGAAATTAGGTCAATGAGAAAATGGTGTTGGAAATTTGAGGGCTAGGGCGTTTGGAGAGGAAGTGGCGTAGGGAAGCAAGGCCTTCGCGAGGAATGGAGGCGTATAGGGATGTGACATCGATTGTGACCATAGTGATCTTGGTGTCAGGAGGGAGGGAAAATTGAGTGGAGCAAATTGAGGAAGTGGTAGGTATCTTTGACATACGAGGGTAACGAGTGAACTAAAGGTTGGAGGTAGTGGTCGACGAAGGCGAAAATTCTTTCGGCCGGGGAGTTGCGGGAGGAGACTATAAGGCGCCCTGGGTTTTTCGGTTTGTGTATCTTGGGAAGGATATAGAAGTGGGGATGTTTGGTTGGGGATGTGAAAGTAGGTAGATGCCACTGGGGGAAAGGTTTTCTTTAGGGCTGTTCTCGCGGTGGAAAGCGATTATTTCATCTTGGAATGCGGCGTTACGGTCAGCCGGAATGTTTGTAGGAAGAAGTGTCTGCGAGTAATCTGTTGGCTTCTTTAAGGTAATCAGCGGTGTTTAGGACTACCACTGTCGAACCCTTGTCAGCGGAGGTGATGACCAGGTTTGGATTTTTATGAGTTTTCTTAACTCTTCTTCCTAAGGGGAGAGGTTCTGTTTAGAATTCAGAGTTAAGGAAAGAGGGACTAGATATTTTAGAGAGGAGAATTTTAATAAAGATTTCGACAGGGTGATTCGGATGTAGAGGTTTAGGTTCAAGGTGAGAAGGTGGGCGGAACTTAGGGCGCTGTGTATAGGAGCGGAAGGATGAGAATTGGCGCGTTGCATCGCCTAGAGTTGTCTCAATATTAGATTTCTGGTGAAATTTATAGCGTCAGAGAGTATGGTCACGTGGTTGACCTTGGGGGTGGGATATATTTAATAGTAGATTTTGACATAAGGATAGAGGCTAAACGGTGGATCATAACATAAAATGAAGAAAGCTTTTGGGCGAAGCAATGCCTTGAAGAGGAATTAATTAAATAATCCGTATACATTTCCTTCTGAAAAATTGAGTACTATAACCCGTCTTTGTCTTTACTGGATAGGTCGAGGTAGTAATACAGGGAATCTATTTCCTCTTTTTTACACGTCACGTGAATTGTACATTAGAATAGACAATTTAAACGGGCTAGAAACTGATCTAGTTGCCTATCGGACCCTGTCCACACAGAAGAAATCGTCTGCATATCTAAACCAACCAAATACATTATTAATGAGGGGGTGAGCTGAGGAGAGCAAAAATTTTCAAAATAGTCCATATAATTAACGGCCAGGAGTGGGGACATAAGCGAGCCCATGGCCAAACCATTGGGTTGTTGAAAATATGTACCATTAAAAATAAAATAATTTTGGGAAATACTCTTCTTTAGTAATAAGAAGAATTCACTAATAACTTGCACCAGGATGGATTTCCGGAGGAAGTCTTCGGCGAGGTTCATAGCTTCCATGGGCTGGTGAAAAGGTTGCGTTCATCGAAGGAAACGAGTATGCACTTTTTCGGGATGATCTTATTCATCAGTTTGTTGAAAAGGTCCAAGGAATTCGCTACGCCACATCACGTGGAAAATTTGGAAACCTCCATGAAGTCCTTTCGCCAGCTTGATGTTGGGAGCTAACATTTAATACTCCTGGTCTAATCGGAATCCCATTTTTGTGAACTTTTGGTAGCCCGAAATACCGTAGTGCTGAGGGATTCATTTGCACTGGTTTGAACATTTCAAGACTCTTAATTAGTGTCACTAGATTTAATCATTTTCTTAATTTATTCTTGAAACTTAGGGGTTGGATCTGAACGAAGTACTTATATATTATTGCGCCTGATGAAGTCTTCGCATTTCGTGATGTATTTCTTTCTGACACAACCAATTATCCTATGTCCTTATCTGCTTTTTGGACGATGAAGGAAGTTTTTAGCTGTCACGGAATGTATAATTGACTTCAAGGCCTCGCACTGTGTAGAATACTTTCTCTTTTTTACCCCTGGTGGTGAGCTTTTAAGGAGCTGAAGGGGTATCCTTCAACGCTAACGGACCTTAGAATAAATCAACACTCGAGTGTTAAACTCAACGGGTTTATTGACAACACGGATGTACAGAGCGCGATCGTACTGCTGGTTTCTTCACTAACGGCAGACCCTCTCTCTCCCTGGAACTGAGAAGAGAGAACTGGAGGCACCTCCCTCTGATGCTTTTCGACCAACTGTCCTTTTCAGGCGTCGTCCCATCTACATACCAGCCCAGTCCCCGAATCCGAGGCCGAGCGGGCATAGGGAGGTAGGACAGTCCGAGAAGGACGTTCGGATGGATTAGGCTCCGAGGGGACGTACCTCCAGGTCACATTGCGTGACTGTTCTTTTATTAATTCTATATATAAGTACATTATATCATTAAAATCGAATATTACTCCTTTCCCTCTGTCTAAAGAATACATAACAGGCAAATTATCTGTGTATACAATAATTTCTGTGTCGGCTTCTGCCATGCTGACAGCATGGTGTGCGGCCATTAATGCTGCAAGCGCCTCTGCCTGAAGTATGGGGCGTTCCTCTTCTAGTGCCCAAATTTCTGTGGCTCCAAGCGTGGGGATCACCCATGCCACTTGAAAAGGCGTCGCATTGCTGTACACGTCCATGTGGTATCTGAAATTCGCGAATTTTAGCCACGTGGTGTCCCTGCGCGCCGTGTCCCGTATTAGGAACAGGGGGGTTCCAGTATGTAGGTAATCCAGGCCATGTCTCCCGCCGATTTTGGGATGTCTTTTTGGCGTATACGCTTGATTATGTTGATGATGTATCGTATCCTGGTTAGCGCATGTGTAGTGAGGGTTAGTTGCATCATGTGTGTGTCGATCCTCACCCCTAAGTATTTAATTCTAGTAGTGGGACAAAGTTGGCTTTTATCTATGATGACAGTGATCTGTAACGTGTTGGTAAGGAAGGTGAGGATGTCTGGCACGAGTTCCGTTTGCTGGTCTGTTAGCAAGATGAGCCAATCATCAAGATATGCGATCATGACGACGCCGAATTGCGTATGCAATTCCTGCGCTACCGCTCTGGCCCATCGTTGCATGATGGCGGGTGCCAATGCATGGCCCATAGGAACCCGTGTCCACGTGTATGTTGTTCCGTTATGGTATACGCCGTAGAATTTTCTATGTTGAGAATTAAAGGGAATTTGCCAAAAGGCGTCTTTTAAGTCTATTTTCATTGTGTCCTGTGGTATCGCCTCCAGCGCTTGCGCGGCTGACCGGAGGGTAAAGCGTGGCGTGTTAATGTAAGCCGTTCACGGCGAGAGGTCCTGGATGATACGTTGGTCCTCCCCCTGCCTTGGGAATGGCAATTAGCGGGAACGCACACGTGGCCTTCTCCACTGTAAGGATACCCCTATTGACTAACGACACTACATAGGTATCAATAACTGGATTTGGGCGCGTTAGCTGGAAGAGGCACGGGGCATCCTTGGGACGAGGTAGATTAGCCCCCACCTCACAGTGGTCCTTGTTGAGACGCACTGATATGCATAGCGCCCTGCGGTGGGAAAGAACGGCTCCTCCCGGTCCGGCGTCCGGTGGCTGCCACGGTTGGTCTTCTTCATGGCTTCCTTACTCGCCAGAGGCCCGCTCCTCCTCCGGCTGGTCTGGTTGATACGGCACCGCATTCTCAGGTTCCTGGTCTTCTCCCCCGGGGATAGTGCATGGGGGGGCAGCTGCCACGGACTCATCTCTTCGTAGGGGTCCGTGCCCCATCCACTATCCTCGGTTTCCGTGATGGTCGGGGACTGGTGTTCTGTCCCCTCGGTGTGGTTGTCCTCGGCGACGTCCGTGTTGGCCTCCGCGACGTCCGTGTTGGCCTCCGCGTTGGTTGAGACGGTGGACGCCGTCTCCCAGTCCTCCGGCGTGGCTGGCTCCCCGCTGTCTTGAAACTTGAGGAAATCGCTGAGTTCCCTTGAAGCCAGGCTGGGCGGATCGCCAGGCGCCGGAGGGATGGGGCTTCGTCCTCGTCTCTAGTAGCGGGCGGCCGAGCGCGCTGCCCCGCGCCTCTCCCTTCCGCGAAAGGGCTGCGTCGCCGCCGTCTGTTGTTAATTCTGGTACGTTCGCTGTTGGCGTCCTGATGTTGGGGCCTGTTGCTGATAGCGTGGGGCTGGAGCTTGCACAATGATGGTGGACTGCTGTTGTACCGCGTTCGGTGGCAGCCGCAGCAGTGCGTTCCCCGCCGTGTCCTATAGTCGCATGGCGGTTTCCCAGCCATGCGACTGGACGATGCCGAGTACTCTTATGCGATTATATACTACGTACCTCACGGTTTCAGGCAAGGTCGGCCAGTCCGCCGCAATGGCCACCATTGCGTCGAGTTCGTGAAGGTCTCGTTTGGTTAATCTGGGTGAACTCCTCGCGTCCTTCACCTGGTGGCATAAATTGAGTATCTCGGCATCGTCGTCTGGTGGTTGTATCCAGGTCGGCGGGTGTGAAACTCGCAGGCTGGCGAACGTTTTCTCGGGTTCCGGGGCCCCTGGCTGGAATGCTGGTGTTGGCGCCCTCAGGGGCTGCGGCCTCACTGACTGCCACTCCTGTGACAATTGTTGGAACTGGTTTTGAAGGCCCACTGCCCAGGCCGGCGGCTCGCTCTCCCCCATGCTTAGAATCGGCGATGGGTTGTGTTGATGTGGGGAGGAAGGTGGTGATGCGTGGGCTCCTCTACTAGTGGAAGGGCCTGGGTGTTCTGTCCGTCCTTTGTTCCTTGTTTTCCGTTTCCCTAGTACCGTGGATCCACTTATGTTTGACATGCGTGGTAAGGCAACCGCCGCGTTTAATACGAGAGAGAACTGGAGGCACCTCCCTCTCTGATGCTTTTCGACCAACTTTCTACCTTTTCGTCGTATCGACGCCGTGTCCCCTGGTGGTACCTTCCGGAAATTGGAACAAATAAATTCCGCCGTGCGCTCCGGCTGCTCTCCTTGCGCCGCCACATCACCCCCTGCGTAGACTTAAGGCCACTTAAAACAACGAAAAAGGAAGGATTTGCGAAAAGAAGTGTGATGTTATGGTGCAAAATCTGTCAGGTGCTTCGGGAAATGGACCCTCCTCCCAAAGCGGCTCTTTCTCGGCTCTTCGGCAGGTGTAGCAGTGGTGGTTCTTGGGTGTTTTATGTCCCGCAGAGGTGCGGGTGCTGTGCCACCCGTCCCGCCGTTCTCCACAGCAGTGTAGGCAGGTTTTATGCGGTCAGTTGAAATAGTTTTCTCTCTACCTCGGTCGTTGACCACGAAAATTTTGGCTCTCTTCGTATGACCGGGAAGGGACCCTCGTACGGTGGTTGAAGAGTAAGCTTCGTCGCGTCGTTTCTCAGGAAAACGTTGATGTGGACGACAGGTCTTGCTGCAAGAAGGCAGACTTTTCACCGTAGCGTGACGCAGGAACTAGTCGTATGGTGCATAAATATTGCCGTAGCTGCGCGGCGAAATTAAGGCCGTCCGCCGACCGCTCCCTAGGGATGAGAAACTCTCCTGGTAGACGGAGTGCATGACCATAAACCATCTCCGCCGGCGATGCCCCAATGTCTGCTTTCCAGGCCGAGCAGCACTACTGGCAGAACGTCCGGACAACCATCCGACTGGTGACTCATCATGGCTGCCTTCATTTGGCGGTGAAACCTCTCCACCATACCATTTGCTGCGGGGTGATATGTCGTGGTTCTCAGGTGTCGTGAACCGGTGAGCCCTGCCAACTGCCGGAACAGTTGAGATTCAAACTGTCTTGGTCCGCTGTCATCAGTGGAGTGCCGAAGCGAGCGACCCAATTCCGGAAGAATTCCTTTGCGACCTTGACAGCTGTTGCGTCCCTAACCGGGAACCCCTCTGGCAGAGACATTGGGGCAGTAAGGATAAGGTCGCGTCATTGTCGTATAAAATATGAAAAACTTCTTTAAGAAAGGTTTTCTGTGTGTGCGATCCGGGGAAATAGGTTGTACAAAGGTTGAGTCCTGCGTCAGATGTGAGGTTGTTTTTCTGTGGTGTTTGTGGTCGAGTGGATCGGTGGATTTTATTCTGTAGGAGCTTTTCTGGGTAACCGCGTTTGTGGAGTGCAAGGTGTAGATTGTGGAGTTATTTGTTGAGAGTAGCTGTGGTGTTGCAAATCCGATGTCCACGGATAGGGAGAGAGTTGGGAATTGAGCGTTTGGTGTGAGAAGGGTGGCTACTGGTATAGTGCAAATATTGTAGATGATTAGTGGCCTTGATATGTACTGAAGTGGTGAATTCGCTCGCTGGCATGGAATGCATGTGCGTGTCCCTCGACGGTGATTCTTGCGCATCGAGGGCCACACAAACCGTCCTGCGACCAACATCATACACGGCAAGCTGTTCCCGGTCGTACGGGCTGTACTTTCGCTGCATCGAAGTGAATACGCGAAAAGAAACCGAGTGGCTGCCAACCGTTGCTAGTACTCTGCCGCAAAACCCCGCCCAACGAGGCGTCCGTAAAAAGGCCCAAGGGAAGAGAGACGTCTGGGTGCGCGAGAAACGTCGCTTGCGCGATGGCGTCTTTACATTCATTGAATGCGCGATCCAAGCCGTCATTCTACCGCAAAGGTTCATTCGCTTTTACTTCCCCCCTTAGGACATCGTTTAGTGGTAAGTGGTAGTTGGATTTCCGCGGCATTTGGTATGATACGCCTATAAAAGTTCATGCCCAAGAATTGGGTTTCCGGGACAGGAAAGCACTAAATCGCATCTATTTTCGCCGTCGTCGGTTAAACCCGCATGCACTGACGCAGTAGCCTAAGGACACTTCCGTCCTACCTAGCACGCATTTGGCGGGAGTTACCAACACTCCGTACTCCCGCAAACGCGCAAATAGTTCACGTAGATGGCGCTCGTGTTCTTTAACGTCCATCCAGACGCGTTGAGCTAAAAGGACAGAAAGTCCACGCCAATGATGGGCCTATCGACGTCTAACCACCCATAGGTCTTTATCACTGTCCCGTTCGCGGCAAATAGCAGGTAGGTAGAAAGTGGTTGTCGTCCCTTCACCAGCGATCGCGGGTAGCCGTAAAGATCGGCACCGGTGTCGACCAGGAATTCTGTCTTCGTCACCGAGTCCACAACATACAGGCGGGGAGGCTGGGGGCAGCGGGCGTCGGCCGCAATTACGTCCTGCCCTCGTGGTTTTCCGTCTTATAGGCGCACGGGGAACGGCACTTAGTCGCACGAGCACCACAAGTAACATGGTACCAGCACCACCTTGCATCTTGAGGCGCGGAAGGGCTGCGGACACGCCGCTGTCGGCTTTTGGAACGTTTCCGTCCGCGAAAATCCGGACAAGTAGTAGTCAACGCGGCCACCTGATGTCAGGGCCGCTACCTGCCTTCGAAGTTCCTCCACTTCGGAATGCGGCGTGACACTGGTGAATTGCGGGGAACGCGGCACCTCGTGACAGGCTTTCCAGTTCTTAAGAGTCTTGTGAGGCCAGGATGGACTGTGTGTGATGGCGATACATCCATAGCGTCTTCAGAAAGTCGTCTGGTACGGCAAAGCCAGCCAACGTCCGTAGATGACGCAAGAACTGGGATGGCTTCCGGTCCCTAATTCCTCGTTCCCGAGGAGTTGCCGTATTTTCTGCGCCTGCGAGACGGAGAGTCGTTGGATTAATTCCTCCTTAATCTTCTGGTATGGGTCTGCCCTGGGGGGATTCACTATAATGTACTCCACTTGCAGCGCGTGATGATTGTCTAACTGGGCAACCACGTGGGAATCCTTCGTCGCCTCACTTGTTATTCCCGCTAGTGAGTAATTGTAATTTATTCATTCACCATAAGCATAGAATTAGCATGGCTTTGTCAATACCTGTTTTACACTTCATATCAATAAAAAAACATTATGCAAAATGAAAACAATATGAAAAGTACAAATACATAGTTTTTCACGGCACACTTGAATTTAAAGCAACTTTTGATATTTTTAATATATGCAGGCAATTTATTGTACATAAGTATTCCCTGATGATCCATTTTGGCTTGTCGTATTATGACTATGAAGGTCACAGTTTTTAATAAACATGTCTTGATTTTTGTTAATAAGAGACACTGTTTCAAGAATGTATATACAAGGAAGAGGTAAGATTTCTAGTTTTTCAAAAATAGGTTTACTGGGAGCTGAATTAGTAGAATTAGTTGTTATGCGAATAATCTTATTTTGCATTTTCACTGATTTTGGAAGGAAGATAGAGGAGCCCCAAAAGGGAATACCATAATGGAGAAGTGACTGTGCATAACCAAAATATATAGTTCTCAATACCTGAATGCAAATGATTTCCTTGAGTACAGGCCGACGTTTCGACGCCCGACTCGGGCATCATCTTCAGGGCGATGAGTGCCGTGATGAGTCAATTCAGTTTAAATGTTTTTATTTCCGTAAAGATAGGATACAAGTATAAATATATAAATAAGAAAGTACAACAACAATACGGAAACCCCGTTTTAGCATATGCTCCTCTTCTGGGTGGAAAATAACATATAGGAAAGAATTTTTCTCGGGTTTCCCACCGGGTCAGGTTGATGAAGTGCACCGACGTTTCGAAGGCTGACTCTGCCATCGTCTTCAGGGTGAAGTGCAGAGCAAGTTCGTTTCGTTTCGTTTTAAATGTTTTATTTCCGTACGGATTGATACAGAGAAATGGCAATACAAGATGCAGAAGTGAATACAAAAAATACGGAAACCCCGTTTTAGGAGAAGCTCCTCTTCGGGGTGGAAAATAACAGATATGACAAATCACAATGGAGGCGATATCGGAAATAAAAAATCTTTTCTTCGGGAGCGGTATTGGCCTGGCATTTGCCCACGGGCGGAGGGAAACCCGCAAAACCTCCGCCAGACCACCGAACAGAAAAACAGAAGGGAGCAACATTGGAACAGTCAAATAGGAAACGCAAATATTTGTCCTTGTCTTCTAGGTCGCTTGTCACTGTGGCACTTTCACTACGGCACTCTCACTGTAATGTCTCCGGTTTCTCGCGGCTCTTCCAGGTTTTCCGCAGACTGAAGTCTTCTCGGCTTGCGGCGAGGTGGACGAAATAGAGGCAGGTCCGGGAGCAGGCATGGGGGAAAGGGTAGAATTGTGCGGACCCGGTGCGGTGGCAGGGAGATGTCGGGGTAGTACATCTGCAGTTGGCCTGAGATCACCCGTGCTGGGGACTGCAATTTCCGGACTGGGCGACGACGGAGAAGGCCTCCCACGGTGCTGAGGATGGCGGTGAGTAGATCTTCGTTGGAATCAGCTAGTCGGGCTGCGTTCCTGCAGCGGGCACGGCACAACCTGTGGAGAATCGGTTCTATATTAGCACGGTGATATACGTAATTTCTCGGTGTGTCAGGGGGCAGGAGGAGCAGCCGTCGCATGACCCTTCGCTCAAAACTGGCGAAGTGCTCCAGACTTTTGGGATGGGGGAGGACCGCGAGCGCTGCGTACTCCATGACGGGTCTGATGAAAACCTTGTATAAGAGCACGCCGCAGCCCTCGGAGACTCCGTGGCCATTAGCCCGGATGGCACGTAGCAGATTTGCGCGACGGCTGCACCTGGCCCGTACCTCCCCCACATGCTGCGAAAAGGACAGGTGCTTGTCAATGCGGACACCTAGGTATGAGACTGAGGTGGATGGGAGTATGGTCTGGTTCCATAGCTTAAGGGAGGGTGGTGAAAAGCCGGCTGCACGGGTGTCATTGGTACCGGAAAACACCAGGAGGGTGGTTTTGAGTGGATTGGGCCGCAGGCGCCACCTCTGGAGCCATCTCTCCAGGGTAGAAGTGGCCCGCTGTAGATGTTTTATGGCCGTTTCTACCCGCTGTGCTTGGATCCACAGCGCTGCGTCATCCGCGTACTGGGCGAGAGTGACTCGCTTGTAGGGATGCTTGTCCTTTGCCATGTCCAAGCAGAACAAGGTAAACAGCAGAGGAGAGAGTACGGTTCCCTGAGGGACTCCAGCAAGGATTGGGAAGGGAGCGGATAGGTGCCCACCGACTCGCACTCTGGCCTGCCTTTTGCGGAGAAAGGAAGAAATGAGTCTGAGTAGCAAGTTCAGTTTTCAGTTTTAAATGTTTTTATTTCCGTAAAGACATAGAATACAAGGATATAGAAAATAACATAGAAGAAACAAGAACAGTACGGAAACCCCGTTATAGGAAAAGTTCCTCTTCGGGGTGGAAAATGACAATTAGAAAGTCTTAAAGTAAGCGGTTGCGGAAATAATCAACTCTTTTCAACGGGAGCGGTAACGGCAAGGCATTTGCCCGCGGGCGGAGGGAAACCCGTAAAACCCCCGCCAGACCACCGGAGAATCAACAGTAACAACGGAAGGAATAACGGAAACACAACAGGAATATAATCTTTGAATAAATAATACGTAATCACTGGAATGTCTTCACTGCACTCAAGAACACATATATTGTCATAACATTTAATCATCTTCTTCTTATGACTCTTCAATCTTCCTCTGCTTCATTCTTCGTTGTAGTTCTCTGCTGCAGCAGTTTTTGTCCTTCTGCGACGGGGACGGATGAGCGGGAGGTCTGGGTCCGGGAGCAGGCATGAGGGAAAGGGAAGAACAGATCGGACCTGATGAGGAGGTAGGGTAACATCCGGGTAGTACAAAGGTAGAAGATTCGCGACGACATGTGCTGGAGATAGTAGCTTCAGAGTTGGGCGGCGTCGAAGATAGCCCCCCATGGTGCCCATGATGTTAGTGAGCAGCTCCCAGTTGTAGTCCGCGAGGCGGGCCGCCGTCCTGCTGCCTATGCGGCACAACCTGTGGAGAATGGGTTCTAGATCAGCACGGTCGTAGATGTACTCCCGGGGGGTATCGGCAGGAAGGAGAAGCAGACGGCGTAGTATGCGGCGCTCCAAGGACGCGAAGCGCTCGATACCGTTTCTGAGGGGTAGAACCGCAAGCGTGTGGACGCCGAGGTACGAGACGGATCGGGAAGGGGTTACGGTTCTGTTCCAAAGGGATAAAGAGGGAGGAAGCGTGCCGATGCCACGAGTATCGTGGCTACCGGCAAACACTATAAAGGTGGACTTTTCTGGATTCGGTCGCAGACGCCATCTCTGGAACCATCCCTCAAGGGCGGACGTGGCACGCTGAAGGTGCTTAACGGCCGTCTCCACTCTTTGCGCTGGTACCCATAGCGCGGTATCATCGGCGTATTGGGCAAGAGTAACCCGTTTGCCGTTATTCTTGTCTGTGGGCATGTCCCAACAGAACAAGGTGAAGAGTAGAGGGGATAAAACGGTACCCTGAGGGACGCCTGCGAGTAGTGGAAAGGGAGAGAAAAGGTGTCCATCCACTCGTACTCTGGCTTGCCTATCGGAAAGGAAAGAACGTATTAGTCTTAAAACGGGAGGGGTGACGCCCGGAGTAAGAGACAGCTTCCCGACAAGGCCGTCATGCCACACCCTGTCGAAAGCTATATCCAGGAAAAGTGCTGCAAGGTACTGCCGACGATTGATCGCTTCGGCCGCCATGGTGGTTAGCAGACTTAGCGGATCAGTGGTGCACCTGTGTGGACGGGAACCAAACTGATGTGGCGGTAGAACGCCGTTATTGTTGAAGGTGTCGGCGAGACGTCGGGTAATGATTCTTTCGAACCACTTCCCGAGCACGCTGGTGAGGCAGATGGCCGGAAATTCTCTGCTTTCCTGCAGTCTTTCCCTGATTTAGGAAGCATGACAACGGTCATTGGCTTCCAGGCTCGAGGGTAGTATCCTAGGGAGAGAAGAGAATTGAAAATGAGGAGAAGAGGTTTAACGCATGCAGGGGCTCGAAGGGTTTGGAGGTTTGTTATCCCGTCATCCCCAGGCGAGGTGTGACGGCGGGGTCTTAGGGCAGCCATTTCCTCTTGATCTATAGGAAAAAGAAGGGGGTCATCTGGCTCGGCTCTCTCAGGCACCTGCAATGGAAGTAAGGAGTAGGGCAAGGAGTCCAGGTGCCGCCTGCAGGCGTCTTTGTGGCCATCATCAAAGGCCGGGTCCTCCTGAGGCCGGAACACCGCTGAAAGCGTGCGCCGAAACTCCTCAGCCTTCTCCCGTGGGTCGGCGATAGGGAGCCGTCGTTATTAATTAGCGAGGACGGAGCATGTCTTCGCTTGCCGGAGAGGACTCGGAACTTCTGCCAGAATTTCGCGCCGTCCTTGCAGTCAAGCTTGGAGCAGGCGCCCGCCCAGGATTGCTCCTTGTAGGCTATCACCCGACGTCGGATGATCGCATTCGAGTGGTTCCATTCTGACTTTAGATCCGGGTCCCCCGTGCGTAGCCAGTGCCTGTAAAGGGAGCTTTTCTGTTTTATTAATTGTACTACATCCTGGGGGAGAGGAGGGCGCGAAGGATCGATCTGCTTCGTGGGAAGTTGCGCCGTCGCATCCCGGAACGCGTCCGTCACCCTTTTCAGGGCTTCGTCTACGTCACTCGGTGATTGCGGGGCGGCAATATCCCCAGTGGCATCAGCGATCTTCTTGTTAAATGCGTCCCAGTCAGCGTTTTTATTATCGGTGACTGTGAGGCGCCACCCCTCCGGGCGTCGTGTGCCCTGAAGCGAAAAAGAAAAAGGGAGATGATCGGACGTGATACAATCACCCACAACGACGTCGCCGGTTAGGGGGTAGAGGCAGGGAGAGACCATAACTTGGTCAGGGAAGGAGAAACCCCTGGCCACGAAAATGGGAAAGGGAATATCCAGGCGGATGGGAGGGTTGGTGAGCAGGTAATTGTCTAACCGGCGACCCTTGACCGTGGTGATTGCATCACGAAACGACTGACTCCTGGCGTTAAAATCTCCCAGGATGATGCACGGCTTGCCTAGGGCAAAAACATATGTTAGGAGCGCCGGTAGCAGGGGATCGTCAGTTCTGGAGTAGTGTGTGCAAATGTTAATAGTCCTACGACTAATGCGACACTCCACAAGAACCGCTTCATTCCCTTTCAACAAAACGTAAGGGGGAATTGGCAGTTCCTTTGCTCCGATATCCTTGCGGATAAGGAGTACAACCCCCCCCCCGACCTCGGCGCTACCCTTGGTTTAGAAAATTCCTGGAAGAGAGGTATGTTAATTTGCAGCTGTGGTCGCAGGAATGTCTCCACCAGGCCTAGAACACAGACAGAATTTTGATCAATAAAATGCTGGATTAGCCTTTTCTTCTGGCGGATGCCCCCGTTCACGTTGGCGTACCCCACGGAAGCCATATTCATCGGCAGCGCGAGGCGTAAGAGGAAATGGCAGGGAAGAGGGTATTCCTGGAATACAAATTAGAAATATTAATGCCAAACACGGACCGTGCGGCCGTATTCAGGATGGCCTCCATGGTCTGGCGATGTTCCGGAGCAGCGTTGGCGTACACCAAGGAGATGAACCGCAAAAGGTCTCCCTTGGTGACGGGCTCTTTAGCCGACGGCGCATCTTCCTTGGCCGCTTCTGCAATGGAAGTGTCAGGGAGAATTGGGGCAGCGGTGGCAAATGAGGAGGGGGCGGTGGGGCGTTTAGGACACGCCCAGTTCCCGGCGTGGTGGTCCCCTCCACAATTGGGGCAGCGGTAGGTGGTGGCTGCGCACTCGGTCGCCCGATGTGCACCCCCACATCTGGCGCATTTTGCCTGTTCCCTGCATTCCCCCGTGGAGTGCTGGAAGCTCTGGCACCGGAAACACCTGAGGGGCTGGGGTCGTGGGGGGTGCGACGGCTCGCAGCGATACACGCGGCCGAAGCAAAACAACCCGTTGGTGATCACTGATGAGGCTGCATCAGCGTCATCCACCAGGCAACGGATGATGGTGGTCTCTTGGTTTGTGGCCCTCGAGGTGACTCTCCACAGGGTAGTTACTTTAACGCCGGCGTCATTCAAGGCCAACCTGATGTCGTCCTTGTCCATATGGAGGTCGACGCCCTTAACTACAAAGGAAAAGGAGGATTTTTTGTTAGTTGGAGACGGGGGACGAGTCAGGCCGGGTGCGCCCGCCGCAGTCATGGAGCATGTAGCCCCAAGCAAGCTGTCTAATTCCTTCTTCCCCTCAGCTCGCAAGAAAGCGACATGCTGCCTGGGCAGGCGAACCCTGGCTGACCTGTCCCCTGGGTATACTATTATTTGGGCAGTGATGAGGAGGGGATTGACAGACCGGAGTGCCACAAAGAATGCTTTCTGGCTGGTGTGTCGTGGGATGGAGGTAAAATAGATGGTCGTGTCGTTTGGGAGAACGGCCGACCGGGGAGTTGAGTTGGGGCTGGTTGGGGTGGGGTGGGACGGAGTGGGGTGGGGTTGGTGGGGATGAGGCGGGCGGGTTCGGGGAGGGCTGTGGGGGGAGGGGGAGGATGGGCATGGGTAGTCACCTTCTTTTTCTTTGGTTTTGTTTTGGGCTTGGGTGGGGGAGAATTGACAGACGAGGAGGGGGCGGGGGTAGTGGGAGGGCTTTGCTGAGGAGCCACAAGTGGCGGGAAGGGAGGAGGTTTTTTTGGGGGTGGGTTTGCAGATTGGGTTAATGGGTGCAAAAAAGGAGATATGGGAGTGAAAGGCGGGAAGGGTTGGTGAAATGTCTATCACCAGGCGGTCCGGAGAGGGGGGAGGCTGGGGTGGTTAGGTGGTGAGGCGAGGTAGGGATGGCCATTAAAGGCCTCGGACTCGGGTTGTTGACGGGCTGAGAGCTACTGCCGGGGTCCAGGTCCTGCTTTTTGCGCCTCTTTTTCCTGCCGGCAACCTCCACTGGTCAGTCGGAGTAGAAAATGGCGCCGAAGCTGGCCTGTCCCGCAGGTAATAGCTCGGTTCCATTTTGAAGTTACTACTACTACGCGAGTTGGCCCTCAAAAAAGATCTCTTATTTCGCACAATCAATGGTCCTGAGGGGACACGCGGAACGCACGTATGCGTGCGCTGATTGCGGGTGAAGCTTGGACCCCTTTCTGGACGGGATAAGGTGCGGTCCTTAGAAGGGCCTACAAAAGGTTGCGCTATATGCGCTATATCCTGATGGGATTTCTTGGAAAACGCACCCTAGAGTTCGCTGGCTGTAAGTGGGTTGCTTACAACCCCTCCCTAGTACAGAGTGAAGCTCAGTCCTAGAGGTTAGGGAAACACGAGTAGGCCCGTACGAAGCTGAAGCGTTCGAGTAACGCTTTTTACCCCCCCCAACCCTAGTGTACCTAATTGAACCGCCTGCCCGCGAGCAGACGGGAACCTCCTGCAGCCCCGCGGGTGAGAACCGGGGACTACGTTAGCCCGGCCCCGCTAGTTGTTTGTGTGGGGGTGTTTGTCCAATAGCAGTGCCGAAGAGTGCAACGGCGTGCAAGGCTTATGGACTTAAGGACCCTTTGCTAGGCCAACGAGTGCGCTGGGGGAAGCAAAGAGGATCGCGTGTACCAGCCGAAGATCCGAGGACAAGTCCCTCTTTCCTCACAAGGAGAAGACCGTTATTCCCCGGATGGGGCGATCCCTTCCTTCACCGGGTGCGAAGGGGGGTTACCACGGGTGGGGCCCGATCCTTCGTTCCGTGAGAACGGCCTGGAAAAAAAAAGACGATGACTCCGATGTCCTCTGTAGAAGACCGTAATTCGCCGGATGGGGCGGTCCCTTCGTTCGCCGGGTGCGAAGGGGGGTTAACACGGGTGGGGCCCGATCCTTCGCTCCGTGAGAACGGCCTGCAGGAAAGAAATGGTCCTCAAAAGGGCCGAATAGCACGTGGTCACCACGCCACGTGGGTGCTGCTGCTACCCTCTTTGGATATCCGTCCTACGGAGTCGACCGTAAATCCCCGGGTGTGGCGGCCCCTACGGCCAACGGGTGCGTGAAGGGGTTACCACTGGTGGGGCCCTTGTTCACGTTCCGTTGTCCGGTCCCTAGCGCTGAAAAGAATAACCCTTAGAAGGGCAGTATCGCTTTGTGCTCCTCACCCGCTCTCAGAAGAGCAAGTGAAAGGTGGAAAGCGCCGGCTTATGTGGCCGGAGCCAATAGCCCGTTCGCTCCTGATTGGCTCTCGCGCTGAAGCCTCGCCTTCGCCCTAGCGGCCGATGGAGCCCCTCGTCAGAGGTGCGTTCCTACGCCGATGGGTCGATGTCCGGGCACTGCAAACGCCGCTGTTGCTGCTTCGCTGCTGCTACCGCTGCTGCTGCTGCTGCTCTGCTGCGTCCGGATCTCTCTCCCGATGGCGACTCTGAGTAGCAAGTTTTAAATGTTTTTATTTCCGTACGGATTGTTACAGAGAAAATGTCAATATATACTACAGTAGTGAATACAAAAATACGGAAACCCCGTTTTAGGATTAACTCCTCTTCGGGGTGGAAGGCAACAGATGTGTGAAATTACAATGGAGGCGATGGCGGAAATAAAAAATCTTTTCATCGGGAGCGGTATTGGCCTGACATTTGCCCACGGGCGGAGGGAAACCTGCAAAACCTCCGCCAGACCACCGACACAGATAAACAGAAGGGAATGACATTACAACAGTCAGTAGAAAACACGAATATTTGTCTTTGTCTTCCAGAACTCTTGTCACTGTGGCACATTCACTACGGTACTCTCACTGAAATGTCTCCGGTTTCTCGCGGCTCTTCCAGGTTTTCCGCCGACAAGTCTTCTCGGCTTGCGGCGAGGTGGACGAAATAGAGGCAGGTCCGGGAGCAGGCATGGGGGAAAGGGTAGAATTGTGCGGACCCGGTGCGGTGGCGGGAGATGTCGGGGTAGTACATTTGCAGTTGGCCTGAGATCACCCGTGCTGGGGACTGCAATTTCCGGACTGGGCGACGACGGAGAAGGCCTCCCACGGTGCTGAGGATGGCGGTGAGTAGATCTTCATTGGAATCAGCTAGTCGGGCTGCGTTCCTGCAGCGGGCACGGCACAACCTGTGGAGAATCGGTTCTATATTAGCACGGTGATATACGTACTTTCTCGGTGTGTCAGGGGGCAGGAGGAGCAGCCGTCGCATGACCCTTCGCTCAAAACTGGCGAAGTGCTCCAGACTTTTGGGATGGGGGAGGACCGCGAGCGCTGCGTACTCCATGACGGGTCTGATGAAAACCTTGTATAAGAGCACGCCGCAGCCCTCGGAGACCCCGTGGCCATTAGCCCGGATGGCACGTAGCAGATTTGCGCGGCGGCTGCACCTGGCCCGTACCTCCCCCACATGCTGCGAAAAGGACAGGTGCTTGTCAATGCGGACACCTAGGTATGAGACTGAGGTGGATGGGAGTATGGTCTGGTTCCATAGCTTAAGGGAGGGTGAAAAGCCGGCTGCACGGGTGTCGTTGGTACCGGAAAACACCAGGAGGGTAGATTTGAGAGGATTGGGCCGCAGGCGCCACCTCTGGAACCATCTCTCCAGGGTAGAAGTGGCCCGCTGTAGATGTTTTATGGCCGTTTCTACCCGCTGTGCTTGGATCCACAGCGCTGTGTCATCCGCGTACTGGGCGAGAGTGACTCGCTTCTAGGGATGCTTGTCCTTTGGCATGTCCCAGCAGAACAAGGTAAACAGCAGAGGAGAGAGTACGGTTCCCTGAGGTACTCCAGCAAGGATTGGAAAGGGAGGGGATAGGTGCCCGTCGACTCGCACTCTGGCCTGCCTATTGCGGAGAAAGGAAGAAAAGAGTCTGAGTAGGGGAGGGGTCACACCCGGAGTAAGGGAGAGCTTCCCGACGAGGCCATCATGCCACACCCTGTCGAAAGCTCTCTCTATATCGAGGAATAACGCGGCCACATACTGCCGACGGTTGATGGCCTCGGCTGCAGTTGAGGTGAGGAGGGCGAGGGGATCTGTCGTACATCTGTGGGGGCGGAAACCAAATTGATGAGGCGGTAGGACGCCGTTAGTAGTGAAATGGAGGCTGAGCCTTCGGGTGATGATTCTTTCGAACCACTTCCCGATGACGCTTGTTAGACAAATCGGTCGGTAATTCTCCGCTTTCCCGGGGTCCTTCCCCTGTTTCGGAAGCATGATCATTGTCATAGCCTTCCAAGCCGTGGGGAAGTAACCTAGTGAGAGAAGAGAATTGAAAATTAAGAGAAGGGGGTAATAGCTGGATGGGGCTTTGAGGATGTGGCGCGTCGTTATCCCGTCGTTTCCTGGGGATGTATTCCTATAAGGCCTACTCTCCGCCATTTCTTTGTGATCGGTGTCGAAGTGATGTCTGCCGTGGGTGTCTTGTCTGGTGCCTGCAAGGGAAGGAGAGAGTACGGTAAGGAATTTAAGTGAAGTCCGCAAGCCGCCTTGTGACCCTCGTCGAAGGCTGGGTCATCCTGCGGACGGAACACGTCAGCGAGCACACGACGAAACTCCTCCGCCTTGTCGGTGGGATCCGCGACAGGAACACCGTCCCGGTTGATGAGGGAAGTGTTGGGCTTCGTGCATTGTCCCGAAAGGACCCGGAACTTCTTCCAGAATTTAGCACCGTCTCTGCTGTCTAGTGTAGAGCAGGCGGTCGCCCAGGATTGCTCCTTGTATGCTATCACCCGTCTCCGGATGATCGCGTTCGAGCGGTTCCATTCTGTTTTCAGATCCGGGTCCCTCGTGCGAAGCCACTGCCTGTAGAGAGAGCGCTTTCCTTTAATTAATCGGACTACATCCTCTGGTAGTGGAGGGCGAGAAGGATCGATCCGCCGCGTGGGAACCCGCGCTGCCGCATCCCGGAACGCGTCGGTAACCCTGGACAGGGCGTCGTCGACTTCGCACCGTGACTGCGGGGCAGGCAGGTCCCGCGTGGCTTCAGCAATGGAGTTATTGAAGGCCTCCCAGTCAGCGTTTTTGTAGTCGGTGACTGTGAAGCTACTCCTTTTCTGGGGGCGTAGGCCCTGAAATGCGAAGGAGAATGGGAGGTGGTCGGACGTGATGCATTCCCCTATGGTGACATCCCCGGTCAGCGGGAGCAGGCTTGGAGAGACCAATGCTTGGTCAGGGTAGGATGGACCACGTCCAATGAACGTCGGGAAAGGAATGTCAAGGCGGATAAGTGGGTTGGTAAGGAGAAATGTGTCTAACCGGCGACCCTTCTCCGTGGTGACCGCATCCCGGAACGACTGACTCCTGGCATTAAAGTCACCTAAGATGATGCAGGGTTTGCCTGTGGACAGAATGAAAGTCACGAGTGCTACCGGTAGTGGATCGTCCTTCCTGGAGTAGAGTGAGCATACCAGAATGACCTTACGGCCAACGCGGCACTCCACCAGGACAGCTTCGTTCCCTCCTGTTAGAACATTGTCAGGGATGGGTAGGCGCTTGGCACCAATATCCTTTCGGATGAGGAGGGAAACGCCCCCAGACCTAGGTAGCACTCGTGGCTTGGAAAACTCCTGGAATTGCGGAAAGTTAATCTTGGCTTTTGGATGTAGGAATGTCTCCGCCAGACCTAGAATGCAGATAGAATTTTTGAGGATGTAGTCCATAAGTATGCGCTTCTTCTCGCGGAGCCCTCCGCAGATGTTGGCGAAGGCCACTCGCGATGTGCTCATTGGCAGCGTGAGGCGTGCGTGGAGATAGCAGGGAAGAGCATATTCCTGGATTAGAGGTTAAGTACAGAGAACCCGAGTACCGACCGCGCGGCCGTATTCAGTATGGACTCCATCTGCTGGCGATGGTCCGGGGCGACGTTGGCGTACACCAGGGACATGAACCTGAGAAGGTCCCCCTTGGTGACGGGTTCCTTGGCAGCACGGCTGTCCTCCTTGGCAGCACCTGCAAGGGAAGGATCTGGGAGTATCGGGGCTGTGGTGGAGAGAGAAGAGGGGGCCGCGGGGCGTTTGGGACAGCGCCAGTTCCCGGCGTGGTGGTCGCCTCCGCAGTTCGCACAGCGGTAGGCGGTGGCGGTGCATTCCGAAGCTCTGTGAATTGCCCCACACCTCGCACACCTGGGGGGGACCTTGCACTCCTCTGTGGGGTGACCAAACTGTTGACACCTAAGGCATCGTTGTGGTTGGGGAGGGGGTGGATGCGACGGCTCGCACCGATAAATACGGCCGAAGCAATGGAGGCCGTGGGATATCACCGCAGAGGCGCTGTCGGCCGCCGTGGTCAGACACCGAATAAGGGTGGTGTCCTGGTTCGTGGCTCGGGCTGTGATCCTCCAGAGGTTCAGTACCGGAACTCCCGCGTCGACCAGGGCCTCCTTAATGTCCTCGACCGCCATCTGTAGATCTACTCCTCGGACGACGAAAGAGAAAGAGGGGGGTCTGGGGGTGGTAGAGGCTGGGCGGCGGGGGTTGGGAGCGCCACTCACCGACATGGTCGTAGTTGAGCCGAGAACGGAGTCAAGGCGTTTCTTACCTCCGCCCTGAAGGAGAGAGAGGTGCTGCCGTGGCAGCCTTACCCTCGCGGTCCTTTCGGCGGGATAGACCAGAATCTGGGAAGTGGCTAGGACGGGGTGGGTGGAACGTAGACGTAAAAAACCTCTTTTGGCTGGTTTCACGGGGGAGGTTGGTGAAGAGGACAGAGGTGTCGTTCTCTCGAACGGTTAGGCGTGGGGAGTTCGGTGGAGGGGTTATGGGGGTGGGATTGGGGATGAGTCTAGCGGGTTCGGGAAGAGGAGACGGAGGGGGTGGTGGTGGAAGGGTTTTCTTTGTTTTATTGGCAGGTGGGGCCTTAGGTTTGGAGGTGGTTTGTCGTGGAGCAAGAGGGATGCTGTTGGTCGGGAGGTTGGTTGAAGTTTTTGGGGCAGATGGACGAAGTTGAGGGAGAGGCGGGAAGGAGGTTATTTTAGGTAGGGTGGGGAGGGGAAGACTGGGGTGGGATGTAGAGGGAGGAGAGGGTTTACGGGGTCGTGGGACAGCGACAGGCGCTTTGGGGATGAAAGGAGAGGGGACGGAGGAGCCAGCGTGTTGAGGGATTGGGGTAAAAAGAGTGTGGAGAGTGAAAGATGGGAGAGGCCCGGGGTGACTGAATTACCAAACGGTCCGGGGATGGAGAGGATAAAGAGGGGGAGGTAGCGGGTGGTAGGGGGTGTAGGGAGAGAAGAGGGACTGTAGGAGGGGAGGGGGTGCAAGAGGGAGAGGTCATATCCGGTGTCTGGGCGCTTCCCGGGTCCGGCAGCTTCTTTTTCCGCTTCTTCCTCCCTCCGGCTACCTTCCATTGGTCGGAAGGGGCGGACGCTGGCCTTTCCCGAAGGAAGTACCCTGCACTTTCCATAAGGTCCCTGAAAGGGCCTTTTCCGCGTGAGCTGCCCTCGATATGGCCGGCCTGAGGGACCGTCTTTAAGCGCACAGGCGCTGGTAGTAAGGGGGCACTTACTACCCTTCCCTAGTGCCACGTGAAGCGTGGCCCTAGAGGTATGGGGATAAAAAAAGGCACGTAGAAGCAGACAGCCCCCCTACCCTTGTGTACCTATTGAACCTTCTGCCCGCAGGCAGACGGAAACCGCTTGCAGCCCCCGCGGGTGAGAACCGGGAACTACGTTAGCCCGGCCCCGCTTATTGTTTTGTGGGGAGTGATGTAGTAAGATATGCCGAAGAGTGCAACGGCGTGCTAGTCTTGCTACGAGAGGGGCTTCCTATCAGGCCAACGAGTGCGTCGGGGGAGATAGAAAGGGTTTAGTGTACCAGCCGACGTGTCAGAGGACCAGTCCCTCTTTCTCAGCTGCTTCCTTGCAGTGAACCGTCGTTCCCCGGCTGGGGCGGTCCCTTCGTTCACCGGGTACGTAGGGGGATTACCACTGGTGGGGTCCTTGTCTACGTTCCGATGACCGGGCTGAAAAATAGGTGTGGTGCCGAAAAAGACCGAGCGACCACGTGGTCAGGCTTCACCGAGCTCCTGGCGCCGTTGCCTGCTGCTCGCTGAATAGGCCGGGGTTCCCCGGCTGGGGCGGCCCCTTCGGGCAACGGGTGCGAGAGGAGGGTTACCACTGGTGGGGCCCTTCCTTACGTTCCGTTGTCCGGTCCTTAAGTCGAATTGGCCCCGAAAAGGACCGAGCGACCACGTGCTCTTGCCGATCTGCCTGGGAGCCTCCTCTTCTGTCCTCCTCGGCGGCTCCGACGATTCTTCCTCCTTGCTGCTTAGGTCAGGTGCTACTACCTTCCTTTGGTGTCCTTCGTTCTACGGAGTAGACCATTAGTCCCCGGGCGGGGCGGCCTCTACGGCCAACGGGTGCGTGAGAGGGTTACCACTGGTGGGGCCCTTGTTCACGTTCCGTTGTCCGGTCCTTAGCGCTGAAAGAAAATAACCCTTAAAAGGGCAGTATCGATTTGTGCTCCTTACCCGCTCTCAAAAGAGCGAGTGAAACGCAGGATCTCTCTCTTGATGGACCTCTCTCTTTGTGGAGGTGTCTGTCGTCTTACCAGTCTTTTTTGACTATGAAGACGTTCTGGTGTCTTCTGCGGTCTCTCATGGCGGCTCTGTTTTTATTCAGAGAAATTTGATCAGCACCTCCTTGGCTTTTTCCCTGGCGGAAGAGATGCAGGGGTGTCCAGGCTAGCGATTGGTCGTTTATGACGATCCCACGGCCAGACCTGTGCCTCGGAGATTCTTCTAATTGCAGCGAAGTCCGACTCCGCTGCTTTTTTGAAGAAATCCTGCGCTGCATTTGGAAGAAGAACGTTTAACGGTTCCAAATTCCCGTCACGATGCATACTGGAGGTAGGTTCGTAGCGACCCCGCCCCAGTATACTCCGAAGTGCAGCATTCTGCACTACCTGGATTCGAGCAAGCGTCGTCTTTGGCACTCCAGACCATACCGGTGATGCGTACGTAATCGCTGGGAGCACGCACGCCCGGTACAGTCTTCTCTTTGTGTCCGCGCTTAGGACTCGCGGGAGAAGAATCGGCTGAAGTCGATTCAACGCCGCAAAGCCTTTTGCGCGGGCACGTTCACACTGGGGTTTCCAGGTGAGCTTTCGATCCATCAGCACTCCAAGATATAGGACCTCGGACTCCCACGGAAGGACGACTCCTCGTACCAAAATTCCTTCGTCTGGCGGCGCTCTTTGGCTGGTTTGAAAGACGATGGCTTTCGTCTTCCCGGCGTTGACTTCAATGCGCCATCGACGATACCATTTAAGGAGATCATCGATGGCCTCCTGAAGTCTCTCGGCAGCTAGGTTCGACTGCCATGAGCGGTAGAGTAACGCCGCGTCATCTGCATACAGGGACAAGATTCCATGGCGCCCATGGTCCCTAGGGATGTCGTGAGTATAGATGTTGAACAGGATAGGCCCAAGAACAGAGCCCTGAGGCACGCCGGCGTGTATCCGTCGCGTCCCAGAGTCCGTCCTGAGCCAGCTGGTGACGAACGTCCTGTCCTGCAGATAGGATCTGATTAAGTGCCAGATCCAGGCCGGGAAGCGGAGTCGCTGCATCTTCAAAAGGAGGGCTGGGTGCCAGACGCGGTCGAATGCCTTCCTTATATCAAAGAAGGCACCGGCCACCACCATTCTCCTATTGAAGGCGTCCGTGATGAAGTCCGTTGTCCTTGCTAGCTGATGGATCGTTGAGTGCCGTTTGCGGAAGCCGAACTGCTCCTCCGGGAGAATTTCTTCTGCCCATATGAAGTCGCAGATCGGCCCCTGCAATATTCTTTCGAATATCTTCCCAAAGCCGTCCAGAAGGGAGATGGGCCGGAAGTCTCCGGGACCCAACTCGGTCTTCTGCGACTTTGGAAGACAGATGATTCTTGCTCTCTTCCAGGTTGACGGGAAGAATGAAATCCTGACGCAGCCGTTAAAGATACTGGTCAGGTACGCCACCGCCGCCTTCGGAAGTTCTCGGATGACGATATTAGAAATGCCGTCAATGCCGGGCGCTTTCCTTGGGTGTAGGTGACGCATAACCGCTATGGCGTCCTCCCTCACAATGACAGGTGCAGGAATCTCGTCATTGGCTTCCTCAGCATCGTGGATTTCCGCCTCGATCCCCGCAGAAGCACTGTTCCCTGGGTTCGGTGTGAAGACACCTTCGAGGTACCTCGCTAACGTCTCCGCCTTCTCCGACGGGGAGGTCGCTATTTGGTTGCCGCTTACGATGAGAGGGTCTGTGCGGTTAGAGCCGCGCAGTTTCCTGCACAGTTTCCACACGCCATCCACTCTCTCTTCCCCGTCTTCATTGATGAGTTCCTCCTCTAGGTGAGATTCCCAGTGGTCCCTCCGCACTTCCGTTAGAGCATTTTGAACCTCCTCATTCAGGGCTTTAAGTTGTCTCTTCAGGTCTGATGTTCGGTACCGCTGCCAGTGTCGTCGAGTGTTGTTTCGCCGCCTGATGAGTGCACGCACCGGAGGCGGGAGTGGAATCCGAAGGAAGTGTGGGTGGACCTTTTTCCTTGGAATAGAAGACTCCATGGCAGTGGTAACTGTCTCCACTAGATGACGTACCATGTCGTCCGCTTTCTCACTCGTCGTCGGTTCCTCGGCTTCCTTTGGTAGTCTCGAGGCGATGTTTCTTCTGTAGGAAGCCCAGTCTGCTTTTTTGTAGTCCCACCTGTACGCCGGAGGAACTCTTGGGGTTCTGGTGCCCATAAGGAGGATCGTTGGATTGTGGTCCGATGAGAGCTCGACACATGCATACATGCTGAGCGATGTCCTTACACCACGAGCAATCGCAATATCCAGGACACCGCCCCTCACATGAGTCGGCTCCGTTGGGCCAAGCACTGTCAGTCCTTCCTCGTCTGCTAATGTCCGCAGCGCTCTTCCTCTGGGGTTGTGGCTACTCGAGTGCCAGGTTGGGTGTCGAGCATTCAGGTCCCCGAGAATAAGTGCTGCGCCGCCGCCGTCTCCGATGAGTTGCAGAATCAGGTTTTCGTCCCATGGTTTTGCCGGAGGATAATATATTGACGTCACTTTTATCCAACCTTCCCTCGTTTTGATGTCCGCCGAACAAGCTTCAGCATGCGGATGGGTAATGGTCCTGCACGCCCTATGCTCTACACTTTGGTGAACCAGTAGTGCCGCTCCTCCTGACGGGACCAGTTGACGGCGAGCATCCCGATCAGCCCGAAAGATGGACCATCCCGGAATTTTCCAGTTGTCACCTGGGCGGAGGTGGGTCTCGTTAACAGCAGCGATTTTGGCGTTTTTGTCCTGAAGGAACGCTCGGAATTCCTCTCGACGTCGAAGGATTCCATTTGCGTTCCACTGGGCGAGCACGAGGGGGCCGTTATCCATGATGGTTCACAGTAGACCTCGTGCTCGCTAGCCCCTCCAGGACGGTGAGGAGAAGTTGCCCCTCCTTCGAGGTAACGTATCTGCGCAGAGTTTTGCAGATCGTAGCTATGGTTTCCCATAGCTCCCTTTCGTCCTCTCCTTCTTTCGCGGTTATCACATCCTTATCAGATGCAGTAGCTGTTTTCACAGGTTCTTTTACTCCCGTGTCCTTTTCCACTGCAGAAAGTGGAAGCGTGGTCTCTTCCTCCTGTTGTGGAGGATTTGAGGGAGGGGGTTTCGGGATGCCCTTCTTTTTCTTCTTCTTCTTCTTCACCTGGTCCGCCTCTTCCGCTGCAACGGCTCCGGTAGGGGGTACTTTTTCGTCCTCCTTCCTTTTCCTTTTCTCTTCTCCTGTAAAAAGAGCGAGTGAAACGCAGGTGGAAAGCGCCGGCTTATATGGCCGAAGCCCGTAGCCCGCTCGCTCCTGATTGGCTCCCACGCGGAAGCCTCGCCTTCGCCCTAGCGGCCGATGTAGCCCCTCCTCAGTGAGCGTTCCTCCGCCGATAGATGATCCGATGTCCGGGCACTGAAAACGCCGCTGTTGCTGCTTCGCTGCTGCTCCCGCTGCTGCTCCGCTGCTCCTCAGATCTTCTCCGAATACTGTGTGACCTAATGATTATTTGGGATTGCCGCCCTTGTGGCTTATCCCAATAAGGGCAGTTTTCGACAAGCGACTTTACCTTTTTGTTTGCTGATTAACACTTCAGCATTTTCTAATAATTAATTAATTTTTAATATATATTTATTCAACTATCTCGGCGTCTTGCCTTGGGTAATGGTTGGTCTTTGTCTTCTTCTGTGATCGCCCTTGGTCTTTTATGGACATTCCATACCTTGGAAACTGTATTTTTCCCAATATTTCGGAGAATTTCGTCGTCTTTTGTTTCCTGTTTTTTTGTAGAAATTGATTGCTTTGTTTTTAATGTATTTCTCAATTTCTACTATTCCGGCCGTTGTGTAAAGGTCCTTCTCAGGGTAGTTAGTTGGTAATCGTAAGATCATTTTTAGGCTTTTCTTTTCAAACCGCTTAAATTCTAATTTTGCTGTCACATTCGCCATGCCTGCCCATGCCGTACTGGCGTATGTGACAATAGGTCTTACGCATGCTGTGTATAATTTAAGTTTTAATTGCCTATCAACATTTCCTGATCTAAGCAGGTATGAAAGGCCTGCTCTACTACCAGCTGCTTTGAGAATTGTTTTTCTTATGTGTGTGGCAAAGTGCAACATTGTGTCTAAAGTCACTCCTAAGTAGAGCGCCGTGTCTTTCCATTGGATTGGATTTCCCTCGATGTTTAAGGGATCTACGTAGTCTATAGTTCTTCGGGAGAAGATTACTGCTTGTGTCTTTACTGGGTTTAAATCGATCCTCCACTCTCTATACCATTTTGCCAGGCTGTTAACTGCCTCTTGTAAGTATTTCGCTGCGTATTTAGCCTGAACGCTTCGGCAGATAATGGCTGCATCATCAGCATAGAGAGCTAGCATAGTATTCCCATGTTTTCCTATATTAGGGACATCTGCCGTAAATAAATTAAAAAGGAACGGACCAAGAACTGATCCCTGTGGAACTCCCGCAGAGATCATTCCTTCCCTGCTCAGGGCGTTGTCCCACCTTACTCGAAAGGTTCGGTCACTGAGATATGATTTAATTAATTTTATCTGCCAGCAGGTGAAACCCATCGCAGACATCTTCCTAATAAGTCCTTTATGCCATACTCTGTCGAACGCTTTGGATATGTCCAAGAAAGCCGCGGCAGAGTATGCTTTTCTATTAAAGCTGTCGGCGATGAATTCAACAACTCTGTAGCTGTTGCTCCGTTCCTCTCCCCTCCCGAAAGCCAAATTGTTCCGGTGGGATGATTCCCTTGTCATCAGTGATTCGTTTGTATAATGGCAGGATTAATTTCTCCAAAATTTTTCCTAGTCCGGAGAGTAGTGATAATGGTCTATATTTATCAGCAGTAAGTGGCCCCTTGCCGCATTTTGGGATACACACTACTACTGATTTTTTCCATGGGCTCGGGATTCTCCGAATAGCAAGAAAAAGGCCTGGTATATATACTCTCCCTTCCGGCTCAGGTGTGCCCTGATTGGTCGGGAGCATTAGTGTGCTCCGCTACGGCCAATCGGGTGCGTTCTCGCGCATTTTCCATTATCTTTAGCACTGGCTTCCAAGTATTGCTGATTTGGAAGCCGTTGTCTCTGTTGAAGTTGTTGCAATCCAATCGAATTTCAACAGCTTCTTTCACAACGCGATCCCAGTAGCCGTTGGCATGGCAAAGCCTCTTCGTGCCGGTGAAGTCGATTCCTTGGTCGTTATTGAGGCAATGTTCGGCGACCGCAGATTTCGTTGGGTATAGTAACCTCATGCACCTCTCGTGTTCCTTTAGGCGTGTTTCTATGGTGCGGCCGGTCTCCCCAATGTATGCTTGGCCGCACTCGCAAGGAATTCGGTAAACTCCTGAGGTCTTGAATCCCCGTTTGTCTTTACTGGTGTCCAGGACCGATTGCAGCTTACTCGTCGGTTTGTGGATAGTTTCCACCTTGTGTTTCCTTAAAATCCTTGAGATTTTATTTGAAACCGTAGAGACAAACGGGATGCAGGCTCTGGCAACAGGTTTCTCTCTCTCTTCTTTTTTCTCCCCTCCGGGTTTAGTGAAGGCCCTTTTAAGGGCCAAATTGATTTCTCGGGTCCCATACTCATTCTGCTGGAATGTCTTCCTTAGGTGGTGTATTTCGGCCTCATCATTCGTCGGGTGGGAGGAGGAGCAGCCGTCTCAGTGTACAGCGTTCGAAAGGCGCTCGAGCCCGTCACCGAGTGGAAGCACCGCGAGTGCCGCGTACTCCATTATAGGTCTTATAAAGGCCTTGTATAGGAGCACGCCGCACCCCTCGGAAACTCCGTGGCCGTTAGCCCGGACGGCATGTAGAAGATTAGCTCGTCGGCTGCACCTCGCCCTAACCGAATTCACATGGGCCCTGAAAGAAAGATGTTTGTCAATCAAAACGCCATGGTACGTGACGGAGCGGGTTGAGAGGATGGGTTTATTCCAGAGGTGGAGGGAGGGTGGGGTAACGCCTTTGCCACGGGTATCGTGGCTGCAAGAAAAAATGATGAAGGTGGACTTGTGAGGGTTAGGTCGCAGACGCCATCTCCGGAACCACCCCTCTAGAGATGTGGTGGCACGTTGTAGGTGTTTTACGGCCGTTTCTACCCGGTGCGCTTTCAGCCACAGCGCAGTATCATCGGCATACTGAGCGAGTGTAACCCGCTTGCCGTTGAATTTGTCTGTGGGCATGTCCCAGCAGAACAGGGTGAAAAGGAGAGGGGAGAGAACAGTACCCTGAGGGACGCCTGCAAGCAAGGGAAAGGGGGAGGATAGGTGACCGTCGACGCGTACCCTAGCCTGCCTGTCGGAAAGGAAAGAAGAAATTAGGCGGAGAAGGGGTGGAATAACTCCTGGAGTAAGGAAGAGCCTCCCGATAAGGCCATCATGTCACACCCTATCAAAAGCCCTCTCTATATCCAGGAATAGTGCAGCCACGTACTGTCGGCGATTGATCGACTCAGCCGCCATAGTAGTGAGCAGGCTGAGAGGATCCGTCGTGCACCTATGGGGACGAAAACCGAATTGGTGTGGCGGAAGGACGCCGTTATTATTAAAAAGATCGGTGATACGACGGGTAATGATTCGTTCAAACCATTTCCCTATCACGCTGGTGAGGCAGATGGGCCGGTAGTTCTCAGCTTTCCCGCGGTCTTTCCCTGGCTTGGGGATCATGACCAGTCATTGATGTCCAAGCCCGGGGGTAGTAGCCTAGAGAGAGAACAGAGTTGAAAATGAGTAGGAGGGGTTGAAGGCAGGCAGGCGCTCGCTGGGTGTGTCGGGTTGTTATTACGTCGATCCCAGGGGCGTTGTGACGACTGGGACGGTGGATTGCCATTTCCTCCTGATCTATAGGAGAAAAACGGAGGCATCAGGTTCGGCGTTCTCTGGTACCTGCAATGGAAGCAAGGAATAGGGCAAGGAGTCTAGGTGTCGCAGACAGGCTTCCCTGTGGCCCTCATCGAAGGCCGGGTCCTCCTGCGGGCGGAAAACCTCGCTCAGCGTGCGCCGAAACTCCTCAGCCCTGGCCCTTAACTCAGCGATGGGGACACCTTTTTTGTCAATAAGGGAGGCTGGCTGATTCCTCCGTTGACCGCAGAGGACTCGGAACTTTCGCCAGAATTTCGCCCCGTCCTTTCAATCAAGCTTGGAGCAGGCCGACGCCTTTTCGTGCCCTGGAAAGCAAAGGAGAATGGGAGATGGTCGGACGTGACACAACTTCCCACTGTGACAGACCCGGCTAGGGGGTAGACGTTAGGGGAGACCAAGGCGTGGTCAGGGAAGGAGAATCCCCATCCAACGAACGTAGGAAAAGGGATGCGGAGGCCAGGCGGAGGAGAGGGTTCATGAGGAGGTAGTGGTCTAGCCGATTGCCTTTGGTTGTGGTGATCAGAATTTTTGATAGCATACTTGGGGCTGAAATTTGACAATTGGCGGAAAATTGTATTGAGTTTGAAGGCTAACTTGTGTGCCGGAGCATTAATGCTAGATATAACTGGTCTAATCGGTACATCTTTCTTATGGAGTTTGGGTAAGCCATACATTCTTGGGGGCAATGAATTCATAATTGTAAGGAAGAATTTTTCTTTGTCTCTGAAAAGGTACACACACACGATGCCACAGCGTTTTTAATAATTTTCTGGTAAGAAGATGTAGGATCCTTAAGCAGGATATCGAACTCATTGTTGGAAATGAAATCACAGCGCTTTTTAACGTAGTCCGCCTTGTCCAAAATCACTACGCAATTACCTTTATCAGCTCTGCTTATGGAAAGCCCCTTCTCCACTACCATATGTTGAAGTTTCTTCATGGTGGCACCATCCGTTGTGTTGTGAAAGCCACAAGAAGAGGTCCTCCTCATGTCCGCTGCTATGATATTGGCGGCCAACTGTTTCAACCCCCTTGGTTGGTTCACTAGTGCAACTTCACAATCCGCTGACAAGTTTTTATAGAGATTTGAGAACATGGGGAGGGGCGGGGAAAATTTCAAACCCTTGTTCAAAAGCAGAAGAGCGGAGGAGGGAAGATCACAGGAGGATAAATTAACCACTCTAGGGGCAAAGTTGTGGTCACAGACAGTTTTAGGAGGTGTTTTCTTAGGCGTGGGGCCACTGTTAATACTCGAGAGACGTATCAATTTTGGTTTATCACTACACGTTTTTTCTCCGTGATGTCTGAAGTGAGAGATCTCACCCTCTCATTGAACACCTGGAATTCAGCAGGATGAAGTTTGGAGCACAATTCCGCGTGAAGAAGGTAGAGATGATGGGACATGGAATCACGTTTGCAATACCATCCTTTCAGCTCCTTCTGGACCCACAGTTTTTTCCCCACAGAGACTGCATGTTGAGCGGCTGCCGAAGTACAGGTTGTCTTGATGGACACATATTTCGGGGTGACTCCAAGTTTTAAGCACTTACTATTGAAGTAGATATTAAGAGAAGCAATGCGGTACTTGATGAATAGTTTGAGGCATAATTTAACATGTATTGCCATGCTAGCGTTACGTACGAAAAGTGAAGAATCAGGCGTGATATTGTGGAATCGAGACATAATGAAAACTTCGTTGCAATTTTCCACAGTTAAAACTTTATTACCGAGTATGGTTTCGATGGTTCATGGGTTCCATTGGTTTTTCCTGCCTTTCTTTTTAAGACAAAACCCCACCCCCCCTTCCCACCCGCTCCCTCCTCCCCTGCCACCCTTTCTTGGTATATATATCCCTTCTCCTGATACTTTTCCTCACCTGAAGATGATACAGTGTATCGAAACCATGGTCGGCAATAAAGTTTTAACTGTGGAAAATTGCAACGAAGTTTTCATTACCATGATGGAATTTACTATACTTTGCAAGAGCCGGCCATTTTTATTTGCGGACCGGCACCCCCATTCCGAATGTTTAGAGTTCCAGTCGCCGATGGCTACGACGCGTCTGTCAGTCGGGAATAAGGGACGAATTTCGTCAGAAGCAATATTCTTACCACAGGGTTGGTAAGCGGAATAGATGTCAAGTTCACCCATGGGTGTTGGAAGACGTATTCCGACGTATTCAAATGTACTAAGGGCGTGTCCTTTCAGTGCTTTGTGTTTAATTGAGGATTTTACTGCGATAAGCACTCCTCCGCCTCGAGCGGTGGTGCGGTCTCGCCGATATGTGGTATAGTTGCGTATGTTGAATGTATGATTGGGTTTTAGATGCGTCTCCTGAAGGGCGACTACATCAAAATTGCCAGAGCTTATGAAATTTTTGAATTCCCGTTGGCGGCCGAGAATGCCGTTGCAATTCCAACTGAGAAGGCAAATGTTACGGAGCTTACTAGTCATTAAGCTCGTGCAACTCGCATAATTGCTGGAGCATAAAGAGTTTTTTCTCCGTTTTCGTCTTTAAGAGACTAAGTTGATTATGCATGGACATAAAGTATCCAAACAGTGTTTGTTCTCCGTGTGCGGAATTTGAAGCAGGGAGGTTTGGTGGGTGAACGCAAGAAGAAGAGGGTTTTGGGATAGTGCCACCAGGCATTAGAGGGTTGATTACATGGGGAGGAGGGATTCTAGGAGCAGGTAAGGATGGAAATAGGTTGTTGGCGGCAAAAGATGTTTGGTCCTGCAAAGGACCTTGAGCTCTTGGAGCCCAAGCATTCCTTGCGGGAGCCGGGGCGGGTATAAATGCTTTCCCTTGGGCTGATCCTCGGGAAGTTGTGTCGCGCTTCTCCCGCGCCAGTCGTCGCTGGTTTTCCCATTTGTAAACGGGACAACCGCGGTAATTGGCGGGGTGTTCCTTTTCGCAGTTTACACACCTCGCGGGCGTACTGCGGTCTTTCTTCTCACATTCGGTTGTTAAATGTGGTCCGGCACACTTAAAGCAACGGGGCCGAATGTTACAATAATTTTTTTGTGTCCGAAGCCCTGGCATTTGACACTGAACCACGCCCTGAATTTGGTGATATTTACCCGCATGGCCAATAAATATTTAATTTGTTGGAGATCGCTTGGTCAAGGGTTGTTTGTTAGGATGACATGGTAAACTGGCACCAATCTTTTGGTGCCAGTGGTTTTTCCATTTTCCCTGTCCCTGGCTGTGGGTTCAGTGGACGTTAGCTGACTCACGCTTTTGGTTTTAAAGCCGAGCCTTGTAATTCGGCTTCTAAGTCTGCTTGATTTACGTCCCCCACTAGATTTTTTATGCAATATTCTTTGAGTCTGTCTGCTGGAATTTGATAAGAAGAGAATTCCAGGTCTCTCTTTTTAAGTATTTCCCTTGCTTTGAGGAAGTCTTCTACGTTACTGCAATTTATTGCAACACTGTTCAGGCCCCTGGAAATACATTTAGGTGGGGTAAGTAGATTTCCCGTCAATTCCTCCGCCAAATCCAACCACCCTTTAACATTATGTACCGTTATTGCCGGGATTCTGGGGGATTTTGAGGCTGTCAACTATGTCTCCATCTCCTCAGTTGTTTGCTCGATGCTGCTGAATCTATTGGGGTGGGTGATGTCGGGGGAGTCATTTGTACGCCGCCTTTTTAGGGGCGTACCCTTTTTTCTGGTGACGACAGTGAAGCTGTCGTCATCCTGACCATGCGGTGTTTGCGCTTGAGGGCCAGTGTTTTCGACTGTAATGTTTGGAAGGGATGACATATTATCCGCTGAAGAGGCGAACGTTAAAGTATGTGTTTGTAGCAGCACAAGGAGTCGCTGGTGTGTTGTCAGCTACACTTGCGCTTTGATTTGTGTCTGCTTTTGCTGATGTTGCTTTACTGTTTTCTAGTTGGCTTTTTTTAATTGCCTCTATTGCTGCAGCTGTAGCAGGAGGTTTGGCTATTACTCGTTCCCTGTTGTTACTGGTATGCACGTCAGGGGGATCCCTAGAAGTGCTGGCTGAAGGCTGCTTGCCTGTGTCCGCCTTCACTTTTGGGTTATTTGTTGCGTTAGATTTTAGTGTAGCGTCTACAGATTCGGCTGTACCGAAGGTGTTAACCGGCTTAAACATTCCCTGCAGCGGCAGGGGTGCTAAAGTTTGTGTGTTTTACACAGATTTAGTCGAAGTCTCCATTGTTAGAGACGAATTGATACTCTCAGTCGTGTTTAACGGAGCTCGACTATGCTCCGATATGGTACTACAGCCCCGGTGGGGCTTCACTTGGTTTTGGTGTCGACCATTTAAATTTTATATAGAATAAACTATTTTAGGGGAACCCTAGCGTGGGGACCCACCCGGTTCCTCAGCAAGTGCACTGCACCCGAAGGTGCTTTGCTGATTTGCCGAAATGAGGCGACCGTTTAATGTATGATGAGGCGCACAGCGCCACCCAGGAGTGAGTAAGTGGTGCTGAGTTAGCCACTCCTCCCGGATGCCTTGCACCTGGGCTATACTGCCCGTATTCTGTGTGCCACAGCGACTTCTTTCTTGCAGTATCGTATTTCAATGCTACCTGAAAGCTCCTGTCTCGTCTCTGTCTCGTCTCGAGCGAAGATGTGGGTTTCAGTTTTCAGTTTTAAATATTTTTATTTCCGTAAAGACATAGAATACAAGGATATAGAAAATGACATAGAAGAAACAAGAACAATACGGAAACCCCGTTATAGGAAAAGTTCCTCTTCGGGGTGGAAAATAACAATTAGAAAGTCTTAGAGTAAGCGGTTGCGGAAATAATCAACTCTTTTCAACGGGAGCGGTAATGGCCCGGCATTTGCCCGCGGGCGGAGGGAAACCCGCAAAACCCCCGCCAGACCACCGGAGAATCAACAGTAACAACGGAAGGAATAACGGAAACACAACAGGAATATAATCTTTGAATAAATAATACGTAATCACTGGAATGTCTTCACTGCACTCAAGAACACATATATTGTCATAACATTTAATCATCTTCTTCTTATGACTCTTCAATCTTCCTCTGCTTCATTCTTCGTTGTAGTTCTGCTCTGCTGCAAAGTTTTTGTCCTTCTTCTGCGTCGGGGGCGGATGAGCGGAAGGTCTGGGTCCGGGAGCATGCATGAGGGAAAGGGAAGAACAGATCGGACCTGATGAGGAGGTAGGGTAACATCCGGGTAGTACAAAGGTAGAAGATTCGCGACGACACGTGCTGGAGATAGTAGCTTCAGAGCTGGGCGGCGTCGAAGATAGCCCCCCATGGTGCCCATGATGTTAGTGAGCAGCTCCCAGTTGTAGTCCGCGAGGCGGGCCGCCGTCCTGCTGCGTATGCGGCACAACCTGTGGAGAATGGGTTCTAGATCAGCACGGTCGTAGATGTACTCCCGGGGGGTATCGGCAGGAAGGAGAAGCAGACGTCGTAGTATGCGGCGCTCCAAGGACGCGAAGCGCTCGATACCGTTTCTAAGGGGTAGAACCGCAAGCGCCGCGTACTCCATGACAGGCCTTATAAAGGCCTTGTACAGGAGCACGCCGCAACCCTCGGACACCCCATGGCCGTTAGCCTGGACGGCTCGCAGTAAATTTGCGCGTCGGCTGCACCTCGCCCTTACCGATCCCACGTGTTCCCTGAAAGAGAGGTGTCTGTCAACGTGGACGCCGATGTACGAGACGGATCGGGAAGGGGTTACGGTTCTGTTCCAAAGGGATAAAGAGGGAGGAAGCGTGCCGATGCCACGAGTATCGTGGCTACCGGCAAACACTATAAAGGTGGACTTTTCTGGATTCGGTCGCAGACGCCATCTCTGGAACCATCCCTCAAGGGCGGACGTGGCACGCTGAAGGTGCTTAACGGCCGTCTCCACTCTTTGCGCTGGTACCCATAGCGCGGTATCATCGGCGTATTGGGCAAGAGTAACCCGTTTGCCGTTATTCTTGTCTGTGGGCATGTCCCAACAGAACAAGGTGAAGAGTAGAGGGGATAAAACGGTATCATGAGGACGCCTGCGAGTAGTGGAAAGGGAGAGGAAAGGTGTCCATCCACTCGTACTCTGGCTTGCCTATCGGAAAGGAAAGAACGTATTAGTCTTAAAACGGGAGGGGTGACGCCCGGAGTAAGAGACAGCTTCCCGACAAGGCCGTCATGCCACACCCTGTCGAAAGCTCTCTATATCCAGGAAAAGTGCTGCAAGGTACTGCCGACGATTGATCGCTTCGGCCGCCATGGTGGTTAGCAGACTTAGCGGATCAGTGGTGCACCTGTGTGGACGGGAACCAAACTGATGTGGCGGTAGGACGCCGTTATTGTTGAAGGTGTCGGCGAGACGTCGGGTAATGATTCTTTCGAACCACTTCCCGAGCACGCCGGTGAGGCAGATGGGCCGGAAATTCTCTGCTTTCCTGCAGTCTTTCCCTGATTTAGGAAGCATGACAACGGTCATTGACTTCCAGGCTCGAGGGTAGTATCCTAGGGAGAGAAGAGAATTGAAAATGAGAAGAGGTTTAACGCATGCAGGGGCTCGAAGGGTTTGGAGGTTTGTTTTCCCGTCATCCCCAGGCGAGGTGTGACGGCGGGGTCTTAGGGCAGCCATTTCCTCTTGATCTATAGGAAAAAGAAGGGGGTCATCTGGCTCGGCTCTCTCAGGCACCTGCAATGGAAGTAAGGAGTAGGGCAAGGAGTCCAGGTGCCGCCTGCAGGTGTCTTTGTGGCCATCATCAAAGGCCGGGTCCTCCTGAGGTCGGAACACCGCTGAAAGCGTGCGCCGAAACTCCTCAGCCTTCTCCCGTGGGCCGGCGATAGGGACGCCGTCGTTGTTAATTAGCGAGGACGGAGCATGTCTTCACTTGCCGGAGAGGACTCGGAATTTCTGCCAGAATTTCGCGCCGTCCTTAGTCAAGTTTGGAGCAGGCGCCCGCCCAGGATTGCTCCTTGTAGGCTATCAACCGACGTCGGATGATCGCATTCGAGCGGTTCCATTCTGACTTTAGATCCGGGTCCCCCGCGAGTAGCCAGTGCCTGTAAAGGGAGCGTTTCTGTTTTATTAATTGTACTACATCCTGGGGGAGAGGAGGGCGCGAAGGATCGATCTGCTTCGTGGGTAGTTGCGCCGTCGCATCCCGGAACGCGTCCGTCTGCCTTTTCAGGGCTTCGTCTACGTCACTCGGTGATTGCGGGGCGGCAATATCCCCAGTGGCATCAGCGATCTTCTTGTTAAATGCCTCCCAGTCAGCGTTTTTATTATCGGTGACTGTGAGGCGCCTCCCCTCCGGGCGTCGTGTGCCCTGAAGCGAAAAAGAAAAAGGGAGATGATCGGACGTGATACAATCACCCACAACGACGTCGCCGGTTAGGGGGTAGAGGCAGGGAGAGACCAAAGCTTGGTCAGGGAAGGAGAAACCCCTGGCCACGAAAGTGGGAAAGGGAATATCCAGGCGGATGAGAGGGTTGGTGAGCAGGTAATTGTCTAACAGGCGACCCTTGACCGTGGTGAATGCATCACGGAACGATTGACTCCTGGCGTTAAAATCTCCCAGGATGATGCATGGCTTGCCTAGGGCAAAAACATATGTTAGGAGCGCCGTTGGGAGGGGATCGCCGGTCCTGGAGTAGAGTGTGCAAATGTTAATAGTCCTACGACTAATGCGACACTACAAGAACCGCTTCGTTTCCTTCTAACAAGACGTAAGGGGGAATTGGCAGTTCTTTTGCTCCTATATCCTTGCGGATAAGGAGTGAAACCCCCCCCCGACCTCGGCGCTACCCTTGGTTTAGAAAACTCCTGGAAAAGAGGTATGTTAATTTGCAGATGTGGTCGCAGGAATGTCTCAACCAGGCCTAGAATACAGACAGAATTTTGTTCAATAAAATGCTGGATGAGCCTTTTCTTCTGGCGGATGCCCCCGTTCACATTGGCGTACCCCACGGAAGCCATATTCATCGGCAGCGCGAGGCGGAAGAGGAAATGGCAGGGAAGAGGGTGTTCCTGGAATACAAATTAGAGATATTAATGCCAAACACGGACCGTGCGGCCGTATTTAGGATGGATTCCATTGTCTGGCGATGCCCCGGAGCAGCGTTGGCGTACACCAAGGAGATGAACCGCAAAAGGTCTCCCTTGGTGACGGGCTCTTTAGCCGTCGGCGCATCTTCCTTGGCCGCTTCTGAAATAGAAGGGTCCGGGAGAATTGGGGCAGTGGTGGCGAATGAGGAGGGGGCGGTGGGGCGTTTGGGACAGGCCCAGTTCCCGGCGTGATGGTCCCCTCCACAATTGGGGCAGCGGTAGGTGGTGGCTGAGCACTCGGTCGCCCGATGTGCACCCCCACATCTGGCGCATTTCGCCTGTTCCCTACATTCCCCCGTGGAGTGCTGGAAGCTCTGGCACCGGAAACACCTGAGGGGCTGGGGCCGTGGGGGGTGCGACGGCTCGCAGCGATACACGCGGCCGAAGCAAAACAACCCGTTGGTGATCACTGATGAGGCTGCATCAGCGTCCTCCACCAGGCAACGGATGATGGTGGTCTCTTGATTGGTGGCCCTCGAGATGACTCTCCACAGGGTGATGTCGTCCTTGTCCATGTGGAGGTCGACGCCGTTAACTACAAAGGAAAAGTTCTGTAGTTGCGCCGTTGCATCCCGGAACGCGTCGGTCAGCCTTTCCAGGGCTTCGTCCACGTCACTCGGTGATTGCGGGGCGGCAATATCCCCAGTGGCATCAGCGATCTTCTTGTTAAATGCCTCCCAGTCAGCGTTTTTATTATCGGTGACTGTGAGGCGCCTCCCCTTCGGACGGCGGGTGCCCTGAAACTAGAAAGAGAAAGGGAGATAATCGGACGTGATACAATCACCCATCACGACGTCGCCAGTTAGGGGGTAGAGGCAGGGAGAGACCAAGGCTTGATCAGGGAAGGAGAAACCCCTGCCCACGAAAGTGGGAAAGGGAATATCCAGGCGGATGAGAGGGTTGGTGAGTAGGTAATTGTCTAACAGGCGACCCTTGACCGTGGTGAATGCATCACGGAACGATTGACTCCTGGCGTTAAAATCTCCCAGGATGATGCATGGCTTGCCTAGGGCAAAAACATATGTTAGGAGCGCCGTTGGGAGGGGATCGCCGGTCCTGGAGTAGAGTGTGCAAATGTTAATAGTCCTACGACTAATGCGACACTCTACAAGAACCGCTTCGTTTCCTTCTAACAAGACGTAAGGGGGAATTGGCAGTTCTTTTGCTCCTATATCCTTGCGGATAAGGAGTGAAACCCCCCCCCGACCTCGGCGCTACCCTTGTTTTTGAGAACTCCTGGAAAAGAGGTATGTTAATTTGCAGCTGTGGTCGCAGGAATGTCTCAACCAGGCCTAGAATGCAAACAGAGTTTTGATCAATAAAATGCTGGATGTGCCTTGTCTTCTGGCGGATGCCCCCGTTCACGTTGGCGTACCCCACGGAAGCCATATTCATCGGCAGCGCGAGGCGTAAGAGGAAATGGCAGGGAAGAGGGTGTTCCTGGAATATAAATTGAAAATGTTAATTCCAAATACGGACCGTGCGGCCGTATTTAGGATGGATTCCATTGTCTGGCGATGCCCCGGAGCAGCGTTGGCGTACACCAAGGAGATGAACCGCAAAAGGTCTCCCTTGGTGACGGGCTCTTTAGCCGTCGGCGCATCTTCCTTGGCCGCTTCTGAAATAGAAGGGTCCGGGAGAATTGGGGCAGTGGTGGCGAATGAGGAGGGGGCGGTGGGGCGTTTGGGACAGGCCCAGTTCCCGGCGTGATGGTCCCCTCCACAATTGGGGCAGCGGTAGGTGGTGGCTGAGCACTCGGTCGCCCGATGTGCACCCCCACATCTGGCGCATTTTGCCTGTGCTCTGCACTCCCCTGCGGGGTTGCTCAAAACTCTGGCACCGGAAACATCTAAGGGGCTGGGGCCGGGGAGGGTGCGACGGCTCGCAGCGATACACGCGGCCGAAGCAAAAGAGTCCGTTGGCGATGACAGATGAGGCTGCATCAGCATCCTCCACCAGACAACGGATGATTGTAGTCTCCTGGTTAGTTGCCCTCGATGTCACTCTCCACAGGGTCGTCACCTGCACTCCAGCGTCGCTCAAGGCCATCCTGATGTCCTCCTTATCCATATGGACATCGACGCCCTTCACTACGAAGGAAAAGGAAGGTTTCTTGTTGGCTGGGGACGGGGGACGAGTCAGGCCGGGCGCGCCTGCCGCAGTCATGGTGCACGTGGCCCCAAGCAGACTGTCTAATTTCTTCTTCCCCTCGGCCCGCAAGAAAGCCACGTGCTGCTTGGGCAGGCGAACCCTGGCTGACCTGTCCCCTGGATAAACTATTATTTGGGAGGTTGTGAGGAGGGGATTGACCGACCTAAGTGCCACAAAGAAGGCTTTCTGGCTGGTGTGTCGGGGGAGGGAGGTAAAGTAGATGGTCGTGTCGTTCGGGAGAACGGCCGACCGGGTGGATGAGTTGGGGCTGGTGGGGGTGGGGCGGGACGGGGTGGGAAGGGGTTGGCTGGGGATGAGGCGGGCGGGTTCAGGAAGGGGTGTGGGGGGAGGGGGAGGATGGGCATGGGAGGTCACCTTCTTCTTCTTGGGTTTTGCTTTAGGCTTGGGTGGGGTAGAGTGAGAGGAGGGGGCGGGGTGGTGGGAGAGCTTTGCTTGGGGGGCATATGGCAGGTTGTTGGTGCAGATGGACGAAGATGAGGAAGAGGCGGGAATGAGGTAATTTTTGGTATGGTGGGGAGGGGAAGACTGGGGTGGGATGTAGAGGGAGGAGAGGGTTTATGGGGTCGTGGGACAGCGACAGGCGCTTTGGGGGTGATAGGAGGGATTGAGGATTCAGGGATTGGGGTGAAAAGGGAGTGTGGAGAGTGAAAGATGGGAGAGGGCCGGGGTGACTGGATTATCAGACGGTCCGGGGATGGGGAGGATAAAGAGGGGGAGAAAGCAGGTGGTATGGTGTGTAGGGAGAGAAGAGGGACTGGAGGGGGGGACGGGGTGCAAGGGGGACAAGGTGTCTGGATCCCTCCCGAGTCCGGCAGCTTCTTTTTCCGCTTCTTCCTTCCTCCGGCTATTTTCCATTGGTCGGTTGGGGCGGACGCCGGCCTTTCCCGAAGGAAGTACCCAGCACCTTCCATATGTGGTCCTTGGAAGGGCCTTACCGCGTGAGCTGGCTTCGATTTGCCCGGCCTGACCGTCTGAGGCGCTGGTAGTAAGGGGACACTTACTACCCTTCCCTAGTGACACGTGAAGCGTGGCCCTAGAGGTATGGGGATAAAAATAAAAGGCGCGTAGAAGCAGACAGCCCCCTACCCTTGTGTTCCTATTGGACCTTCTGCCCGCAGGCAGACGGAAACCGCTTGCAGCCCCCACGGGTGAGAACCGGGAACTACGTTAGCCCGGCCCCGCTTTCTGTTTGTGTGGGGAGTGAAGTAGTAAGTTAGGCCGAAGAGTGCAACGGCGTGCAAGTCTTACTACTAAGGGGCTTTCTATCAGGCCAACGAGTGCGTCGGGGGAGATAGAAAGGTTCTGGTGTACCAGCCGACGATGTCAGAGGACCAGTCCCTCTTTCTCAGCTGCTCCTTCCTCTCAGTGAACCGTCGATCCCCGGATGGGGCGGTCCCTTCGGTCACCGGGTACGTAGGGGGATTACCACTGGTGGGGTCCTTGTCTACGTTCCGATGACCGGGCTGAAAAAATAGATGTGGATGTGGCCCTGAAAAGGACCGAGCGACCACGTGGTCGGGCTTCACCGGTGCCGTTGACTGCTGCTCGCTGAATAGGCCGGAGGTCCCCGGCTGGGGCGGCCCCTTCGGGCAACGGGTGCGAAAGGAGGGTTACCACTGGTGGGGCCCTTCCTTTCGTTCCGTTGACCCGTCCCTAAGTCGAGATGGTCCCAAAAAGGACCGAGCGACCACGTGCTCTTGCCGATCTCCCTGGGAGCTTCCTCCTGTGTCCTCGGCGACTCCGACGATTCTTCCTCCTTGCTGCGTAGGCCGGGTGCTACTGCCCTCCCTTGGTGTCCTTTCTACGGAGTAGACCGTTAATCCCCAGGCGGGGCGGCCTCTGCGGCCAACGGGTGCGTGAGAGGGTTACCACTGGTGGGGCCCTTGTTCACGTTCCGTTGCCCGGTCCCTAGCGCTGAAAAAAAATAACCCTTAGAAGGGCAGTATCGATTTGTGCTCCTACCCGCTCTTAAAAGAGCGAGTGAAACGAAGGTGGAAAGCGCCGGCTTATGTAGCCGGAGCCCGTAGCCCGCTCGCTCCTGATTGGCTCCCGCGCTGAAGCCTCGCCTTCGCCCAGTGGCCGATGGAGCCCCTCTTCAGGGGTGCGCTCCTCCGCCGATGGATGATAAGATGTCCGGGAACTGCAAACGCCGCTGTTGCTGCTGCACTGCTGCTACCGCTGCTGGCTGCTGCTGCTGCTGCTTTCCCTAGATGGCGACTCTCCGGATGTGGGGCGAAACGCCGGCTTATGTGGCCGGAGCCAAAATGCCTGCACGCTTCTGATTGGCTCACGCCGGGGCGAGCCTCCTCCCGCTCGGGGGTCGATGCGGTTCGCACTCCGTCCGCCTCGAAGCCGAAAGAATCTCCTGCAGTCCCGGGTGCCGTTGAGCTGCTGCTGCTGCGTATTCCTCTGCTGCTGCTGCTGCTCCTCTGCCCGACCAGACCAGACCAGAACCCCTTTTATCTGGGCGATTAACCCTTTCCTTCTACTGCTGCTTCGGTGCGACAACGTCCACCCCTTCAGCGTTTATGGTTGTGCAACTGCACTTGTGGGACAATGGCGAACGAAAGTGTAAATGTCGAACGTGTACCTTTCCAGTGTTAGTAAAGGAGAAATTGAAGAAAGACCACTAGTGGGTTGGCTATTGACCTTAACTTAATTAGAAGATCTATATCTACCTTATATTTAAGGGCGAGAACATTTTGCCCATTACATCGTCAACAGGACGGAGTTATTTTAGACTAAATCTATTACTTAAAATTAAACATAAGCTATTGACTCTGGTCTATTCAATATGTATTTATGTATTTTTTCTTTTTTTATTTATTATTATTATTTTTATATATATATATGTATATATTTTTTCCATTATTATTAGTATTTTTTAAAATTCTTTTCTCCAGAGTTTTCTATATTCTATGGCTCTTGGTTTCCCGCCAAGCTCACAACATTGGGTCGAGACGGGGCCAACAGCACCTACTGTATTATATACAAGTGGCACAATTTTGCCTTCTCATATATAAACATGAACAAAATGAGATATATATATTTTTTAACAAAATTTGTACAAAAGCTTACAGTTAAGTACCCTTATTTTTAACAAATATTGGAAGTAAAAGTCATAGGAAAGAATTCGGTTTGGTTACCGAAATATTATTTCTTTTGGGAGTCTGTAGCTCGGACGGCGTTTTCTTTGTAGGGAATGATCCCATATGTTTTTTGTAAGCGTGTTTCGTGGAAGGGACCTCACGAGTCGTTCAGCTTGCGCTCGGATGAAGTCGTGTACTTTTGGAATTTTGTGTGCGTTTCTGATCTCCTGTGTTGGTACGAGTTTACTCTGGTTTGTGAGGTAGCGAAATGTTTTATTTTGGAATGTTTCTAAGCGATTTCTGTCTGTTTTTGTTGCGTTCCCGAATATTTCGCAGCCGTACAGCAGCCTTGGGTGGATGTAAGAGAGGTATAATCTTAATTTATTTTTGTGCGTTAGGCGCGATTTAGAGTACAAGAGCGGAGACAAAACTGCCCTTGTGCCTTGTGCTAGGTGTTAGGCATGCTGTACGTGCTTGGCCTATGTCAGTTTATAATCGAAGTGTATACCTAAGAATTTGTGTGATAATTTCGTCGGAATACGCACGGATTGAAAGGTTAATGGTTTTTTTGGGAGATAGTTTCGTTTCCTCCGAAAGTCGACAACTACGCTTTTCTCCGCATTTATTGTGACTTTCGAGGTAACGGTCCACTTTTCAAGTAAAGAGAGGTGGTTTTGGATCTTGCGGAAGGCACATGTGCCACTCCAAGACCTCGCCGCGATTGCAGTATCGTCGTCGAACATGAAAAGGAGAGTTTGTGGAGAAAAAGGAATATCATTGACAACAATTGAAAAGAGTAGGAGATAGTATGGCGCCCTGCGGCACTCCACAGTTTATCTGTTTCCTAGCTGACAGAGCTCCGTTTTCGGCGACATGTATTGCTCGTGAAGCGAGAAAACTTTGAAATATCTTGATGAGATATATCGGCACGCCGATTTTAATTAACTTAAGTAACAGTCCATCATGCCAGACTTGATCGAATGCCTTGGCCACATCCAAGAACAACACCGCGATGTGTTGGTTGTTCTGCATGCCGTGGCTAATATACTCTGCAAGTCTGAGTATTTGCAGGGTAGTGGAATGACCTTCACGGAATCCCATTTGATCTGGTCTGATTACGTCGTTGGTTCGTAAGAAGAGGTCTAGACGGGCTTTTAAAATAGATTCAGAGTTTAGAGATGCAGGAAAGTAAGGAGATAGGTCTACGGTTTAACAGAATCGTCGGGTCTTTGCCTGGCTCTGAAAGCAGGCAGAGTTTTGCTATTTTCCACGAATCTGGAAAATAGCAGGAGGAAAGACAGTTATTAAATAAGCCCAAAAAGTGAAGAACGGCCGGCAGTGGCGCGCTCTTTAAGTGTCTGTTAGAAATATCGTCAATACCCGGGGCTTTTTTCGGGTTTAAATATTTAATGTACAGTCTTAGCTCCGTCTCTGTTACCGGTTGGAACGGTGGTGTCGGAAGGAATTCTAGGCTACTTATAGCAGCCTCGGCTTCCTCGTCCTCCTCCGTTCTTGGCCAGTCATTTTTCAAAGTCATGGTTTCCTGGAACGCTTCCGCGAGGATTTCTGCCTTGTCATTTGCGTCGAAATACAGTTGGTTATTGTGCCTGATGGGCTGGTCAGGATGGCCTTTTTTGGTGAGTTGCTTTGCTACCTTCCAAAGCGAACCGTCGTCAAAGGAGAGCTTGTCAAGTTTATCTCTCCACTGATCATTGAACCGACTTTTGATTTCACGCTTGACGCAGGACGCGAAGAAGTTATAACGCCGTTTATAGGCACCATTTCTAGTTCGCGCCCATTGTCTACGAGCCTTGTTGCGCTGTTTTATGAGCAGCAGTATGTCATCAGGTAGGGCGTTGGAAGAAGGAGGTGGATGAGGATACGGGAGCGATGCGAGTGCATGGGCTTCCCGCATTGCTTCGGTGATGGCGAGAACATGTGCGTCAATGTCCCGCCGGTCTGAGGAGTAAGGGACTGGGATAGCAGAAAAGGCATCTTCTGCAAGGTTAGCGAACTGTTTCCAGTTCGTTCTTACAGGAGTGGAAGTAGGTCGCTCATAAGGGACAGTCGCAATGTTGGCTTTGATCGGGTAATGATCACTGGAGAGATCGGGTAGTACTGTCGGAGTCGTTATGAATGGCAAGTTTTTCGTAAGGCAGAAATCCAGTATGTCTTCCCCTCCACGGTTGTCGATGTGCGTCGCCATTAAGGGCACTTCGACGTCTACCATGATGGAATTTACTATGCTTTGCAAGAGCCGGCCATTTTTATTTGCGGACCGGCACCCCCATTCCGAATGTTTAGAGTTCCAGTCGCCGATGGCTACGACGCGTCTGTCAGTCGGGAATAAGGGACGAATTTCGTCAGAAGCAATATAGTATAGTATTCTTACCACAGGGTTGGTAAGCGGAATAGATGTCAAGTTCACCCATGGGTGTTGGAAGACGTATTCCGACGTATTCAAATGTACTAAGGGCGTGTCCTTTCAGTGCTTTGTGTTTAATTGAGGATTTAACTGCGATAAGCACGCCTCCGCCTCGAGCGGTGGTGCGGTCTCGCCGATATGTGATATAGTTGGGTATGTTGAATGTGTGATTGGGTTTTAGATGCGTCTCCTGAAGGGCGACTACATCAAAATTGCCAGAGCTTATGAAATTTTTGAATTCCCGTTGGCGGCCGAGAATGCCGTTGCAATTCCAACTGAGAAGGCAAATGTTACGGAGCTTACTAGTCATTAAGCTCGTGCAACTCGCATAATTGCTGGAGCATAAAGTTTTTTCTCCGTTTTCGTCTTTAAGAGACTAAGTTGGTTATGCATGGACATAAAGAATCCAAACAGTGTTTGTTCTCCGTGTGCGGAATTTGAAGAAGGAGGGAGGTTTGGTGGTTGAACACTAGAAGAAGAAGAAGAGGGTTTTGGGATAGTGCCACCAGGCATTAAAGGGTTGATTACATAGGGAGGAGGGATTCTAGGAGCAGGTAAGGATGGAAATGGGTTGCTGGCGGCAAAAGATGTTTGGTCCTGCAAAGGACCTTGAGCTCTAGGAGCCCAAGCATTCCTTGCGGGAGCCGGGGCGGGTATAAATGTTTTCCCTTGGGCTGATCCTCGGGAAGGTGTGTCGCGCTTCTCCCGCGCCAGTCGTCGCTGGTTTTCCCATTTGTAAACGGGACAACCGCGGTAATTGGCGGGGTGTTCCATTTCGCAGTTTACACACCTCGCGGGGGTAGTGCGGTCTTTCTTGTCACATTCGGTTGTTAAATGTGGTCCGGCACATTTAACGCAACGGGGCCGAATGTTACAATAATTTTTTGTGTGTCCGAAGCCCTGGCATTTGTGACACTGGACCACGCCCTTAGGTTTCCTGAATTTGGTGATATTTACCCGCATGGCCAATAAATATTCAATTTGTTGGAGATCGCTTGGTTGGGGGTCGTTTGTTAGGATGACATGGTAAACTGGCACCAATCTTTTGGTGCCAGTGGTTTTTCCATTTTCCCTGTCCCTGGCTGTGGGTTTAGTGGACGTTAGCTGACTCACGCTTTTGGTTTTAAAGCCGAGCCTTTGTAATTCGGCTTCTAAGTCTGCTTGATTTACGTCCCCCACTAGATTTTTTATGCAATATTCTTTGAGTCTGTCTGCTGGAATTTGATAAGAAGAGAATTCCAGGTCTCTCTTTTTAAGTATTTCCCTTGCTTTGAGGAAGTCTTCTACGTTACTGCAATTTATTGCAACACTGTTCAGGCCCCTGGAAATACATTTAGGTGGGGTAAGTAGATTTCCCGTCAATTCCTTAGCCAAATCCAACCACCCTTTAACATTATGTACCGTTATTGCCGGGATTCTGGGGGATTTTGAGGCTGTCAACTATGTCTCCATCTCCTCAGTTGTTTGCTCGATGCTGCTGAATCTATTGGGGTGGGTGATGTCGGGGGAGTCATTTGTACGCCGCCTTTTTAGGGGCGTACCCTTTTTTCTGGTGACGACAGTGAAGCTGTCGTCATCCTGACCATGCGGTGTTTGCGCTTGAGGGCCAGTGTTTTCGACTGTAATGTTTGGAAGGGATGACATATTATCCGCTGAAGAGACGAACGTTAAAGTATGTGTTTGTAGCAGCACAAGGAGTCGCTGGTGTGATGTCAGCTACACTTGCGCTTTTATTTTTGTCTGCTTTTGCTGATGTTGCTTTACTGTTTGCTAGTTGGCTTTTTTTAATTGCCTCTATTGCTGCAGCTGTAGCAGGAGGTTTGGCTATTACTCGTTCCCTGTTGTTACTGGTATGCACGTCAGGGGGATCCCTAGAAGTGCTGGCTGAAGGCTGCTTGCCTGTGTCCGCCTTCACTTTTGGGTTATTTGTTGCGTTAGATTTTAGTGTAGCGTCTACAGATTCGGCTGTACTGAAGGTGTAAACCGGCTTAAACATTCCCTGCAGCGGCAGGGGTGTTAAAGTTTGTGTGTTTTGCACAGATTTAGTCGAAGTCTCCATTGTTAGAGACGAATTGATACTCTCAGTCGTGTTTAACGGAGCTCGACTATGCTCCGATATGGTACGACAGCCCCGGTGGGGCTTCACTTGGTTTTGGTGTCGACCATTTAAATTTCATATAGAATAAACTATTTTAGGGGCACCCTAGCGTGGGGACCCACCCGGTTCCTCAGCAAGTGCACTGCACCCGAAGGTGCTTTGCTGATTTGCCGAAATGAGGCGACCGTTTAATGTATGATGAGGCGCACAGCGCCACCCGGGAGTGAGTAAGTGGTGCTGAGTTAGCCACTCCTCCCGGATGCCTTGCACCTGGGCTATACTACCCGTATTCTGTGTACCACAGCGACTTCTTTCTTGCAGTATCGTATTTCAATGCTACCTGAGAGATCCTGTCTCGTCTCGAGCGAAGATGTGGGTTTCAGTTTTCAGTTTTAAATGTTTTTATTTCCGTAAAGACATAGAATACAAGGATATAGAAAATAACATAGAAGAAACAAGAACAGTACGGAAACCCCGTTATAGGAACAGTTCCTCTTCGGGGTGGAAAGCAACAGATATGACTAATCACAATGGAGGCGATGGCAGAAATAACAAATCTTTTCTTCGGGAGCGGTATTGGCCTGGCATTTGCCCACGGGTGGAGGGAAACCCGCAAAACCTCCGTCAGACCACCGACACAGAAAAACAGAAGGGAGCAAAATTAGAACAGTCAAATAGGAAACGCAAATAGTGTCCTTGTCTTCTAGGTCGCTTGTCACTGTGGCACTTTCACTACGGCATTCTCACTGTAATGTCTCCGGTTTCTCGCGGCTCTTTCCGGTTTTCCGCAGACTGAAGTCTTCTCGGCTTGCGGCGAGGTGGACGAAATAGAGGCAGGTCCGGGTCCGGGAGCAGGCATGGGGGAAAGGGTAGAATTGTGCGGACCCGGTGCGGTGGCAGGGAGATGTCGGGGTAGTACATTTGCAGTTGGCCCGAGATCACCCGTGCTGGGGACTGCAATTTCCGGACTGGGCGACGACGGAGAAGGCGTCCCACGGTGCTTAGAATGGCGGTGAGTAGATCTTCGTTGGATCAGCTAGTCGGGCTGCGTTCCTGCAGCGGGCACGGCACAACCTGTGGAGAATCGGTTCGATATCAGCACGGTGATATACGTACTCTCTCGGTGTGTCAGGGGGCAGGAGGAGCAGCCGTCGCATGACCCTTCGCTCAAAACTGGCGAAGTGCTCCAGACTTCTGGGATGGGGGAGGACCGCGAGCGCCGCGCACTCCATGACGGGTCTGATGGAAACCTTGTATAAGAGCACGCCGCAACCCTCGGAGACCCCGTGGCCATTAGCCCGGATGGCACGTAGCAGATTTGCGCGGCGGCTGCACCTGGCCCGTACCTCCCCCACATGCTACGAAAAGGACAGGTGCTTGTCAATGCGGACACCTAGGTATGAGACTGAGGTGGATGGGAGTATGGTCTGGTTCCATAGCTTAAGGGAGGGTGGTGAAAAGCCAGCTGCACGGGTGTCATTGTAACCGGAAAACACCAGGAGGGTGGATTTGAGTGGATTGGGCCGCAGGCGTCACCTCTGGAACCATCTCTCCAGGGTAGAAGTGGCCCGCTGTAGATGTTTTATGGCTGTTTCTACCCGCTGATTTTGGATCCACAGCGCTGTGTCATCCGCGTACTGGGCGAGAGTGACTCGCTTGTAGGGATGCTTGTCCTTTGGCATGTCTCAGCAGAACAAGGTAAACAGCAGAGGAGAGAGTACGGTTTCCTGAGGGACTCCAGCAAGGATTGGGAAGGGAGCGGATAGGTGCCCGTCGACTCCTGCCTGCCTATTGCTGAGAAAGGAAGAAATGAGTCTGAGTAGGGGAGGGGTCACACCCGGAGTAAGGGAGAGCTTCCCGACGAGGCCATCATGCCACACCCTGTCGAAAGCTCTCTCTATGTCGAGGAATAGCGCGGCCACATACTGCCGACAGTTGATGGCCTCGGCTGCAGTTGAGGTGAGGAGGGCGAGGGGATCTGTTGTACACCTGTGGGGGCGGAAACCATATTAATGAGGCGGTAGGACGCCGTTAGTAGTGAAATGTAGGGTGAGCCTTCGGGTGATGATTCTTTCGAACCACTTCCCGATAACACTCGTTACACAAATCGGCCGGTAATTCTCAGCTTTCCCGGGGTCCTTCCCCTGTTTCGGAAGCATGATCATTGTCATGGCCTTCCAAGCCGTGGGAAAGTAACCTAGTGAGAGAAGAGAATTGAATATTAAGAGGAGAGGGTTATAGCTGGATGGGGCTTTGAGGATGTGGCGCGTCGTTATCCCGTCATTTCCTGGGGATGTATTCCTATAAGGCCTACTCTCCGCCATTTCTTCCTTTGTGATTGGTGCCGTAGTGATGTCTGCCGTGGATGTCTGGTCTGGTGCCTGCAAGGGAAGGAGAGAGTACGGCAGGGAATGTAAGTGGAGGCCGCAAGCCGCCTTGCCCTCGTCGAAGGCTGGTTCCTCTCTCCGGCAGAACATGTCAACGAGCACACGACGAAACTCCTCCGCCTTGTCTGAGGGATCCGCGACAGGAATACCGTCCCGGTTGATGAGGGAAGTGTTGGGCTTCGTGTATTGTCCCGAGAGGACCCGAAACTGCTTCCAGAATTTAGTACCGTCTCTGCTGTCTAGTGTAGAGCAGGCGGTCGCCCAGGATTGCTCCTTGTATGCTATCACCCGTCTCCGGATGATCGCGTTCGAGCGGTTCCATTCTGTTTTCAGATCCGGGTCCCTCGTGCGAAGCCATTGCCTGTAGAGAGAGCGCTTTCCTTTAATTAATCGGACTACATCCTCTGGTAGTGGAGGGCGAGAAGGATCGATCCGCCGCGTGGGAACCCGCGCTGCCGCATCCCGGAACGCGTCGGTAACCCTGGCCAGGGCGTCGTCGACCTCGCACCGTGACTGCGGGGCAGGCAGGTCCCGCGTGGCTTCTGCAATGGAGTTATTGAAGGCCTCCCAGTCAGCGTTTTTGTTGTCGGTGACTGTGAAGCTTCTCCTTTTCTGGGGGCGTAGGCCCTGAAACGTAAAAGAGAATGGGAGGTGGTCGGACGTGATGCAGTCCCCAATGGTGACATCTCCGGTCAGCGGGAGCAGGCTGGGAGAGACCAACGCTTGGTCAGGGTAAGATGGACCACGTCCAATGAACGTCGGGAAAGGAATGTCAAGGCGGATAAGTGGGTTGGTAAGGAGAAATGTGTCTAACCGGCGACCCTTCTCCGTGGTGACCGCATCCCGGAACGACTGACTCCTGGCATTAAAGTCTCCTAGTATGATGCAGGGTTTGCCTGTGGACAGAATGAAAGTCAGGAGCGCTACCGGTAGTGGATCGTCCGTCCTAGACTAGAGTGAGCATACCAGAATGACATTACGGCCAACGCGGCACTCCACCAGGACACCTTCGTTCCCTCCTGATATAACATCCTCAGGGATTGGCAGGCGCTTGGCACCAATATCCTTTCGAATGAGAAGGGAAACGCCCCCAGACCTAGGCAGCACTCGTGGCTTGGAAAACTCCTGAAATTGAGGAATGTTAATCTTGGCTTTGGGATGTAGGAATGTCTCCGCCAGACCTAGAATGCAGATAGAATTTTGGAGGATGTAGTCCGTAAGTAGGCGCTTCTTTACGCGGAGCCCTCCGCAGATGTTGGCGAAGGCAACTCGTGACGTGTTCATTGGCAGCGTGAGGCGTACGAGGAGATAGCAGGGAAGAGCATGCTCCTAGAATAAAGATTAAGGACAGAGAACCCGAGTACCGACCGAGCGGCCGTATTCAGTATAGATTCCATCTGCTGGCGATGGTCCGGGGCGACGTTGGCGTACACCAGGGACATGAACCTGAGAAGGTCCCCCTTGGTGACAGGTTCCTTGGCAGCTCGTGTGTCCTCCTTAGCGGCACCTGCAAGGGATGGATCGGGAAGTATCGGGGCTGTGGTGGAGATAGATGAGAGGGCCGCGGGGCGTTTAGGACAGCGCCAGTTCCCGGCATGGTGGTCGCCTCCGCAGTTCGCACAGCGGTAAGCGGTGGCGGTGCATTCAGAGGCTCTGTGAGCTGCCCCACACCTCGCACACCTGGGGAGGAACCTTACACTCCGCTGTCGGATGTCCAAACTGTTGGCACCTAAAGCACCGTTGTGGTTGGGGAGGGGGTGGATGCGATGGCTCGCACCGATACATGCGGCCGTAGCAATGGAGGCCGTGGGATATGACCGCCGAGGCGATGTCGGCCGCCGTGGTCAGACACCGAATAAGGGTGGTGTCTAGGTTGGTAGCTCTGGCTGTGATCCTCCAAAGGTTGAGTACCGGAACTCCCGCGTCGACCAGGGCCTCCTTGATGTCTTCAACCGCCATCTGTAAATCTACTCCTCGGACGACGAAAGAGAAAGAGGGGGGTCTGGGGGTGGTGGAGACTGGGCGGCGGGGGTTGGGAGCGCCACTCACCGACATGGTCGTGGTTGCGCCGAGAAGGGAGTCAAGGCGTTTTTACCCTCGCCCTGAAGGAGAGAGAGGTGCTGCCGTGGCAGCCTAACTCTCGCGGTCCTCTCGGCGGGATACACCAAAATCTGGGAAGTGGCGAGGACGGGGTGGGTGGAGCGTAGAGCCGTGAAAAATCTTTTCTGGCTGGTTTCGCGGGGGAGGTTGGTAAATAGGACAGAAGTATCGTTCTCTCGAACGGTAAGGCGTGGGGCCTTATGGGGGTGGGATTAGGGATGAGGCGAGCGGGTTCAGGAAGAGGAGGCGGAAGGGGTGGTGGTGGGAGGGTTTTCTTTGTCTTATTGGTTTGAGCCTTAGGCTTGGAGGTGGGTTGTTGAGGAGCAAGAGGGATGCTGTTGTTGGTTGGGAGGCGGTGGAGGTTGGAGGTTGTTGGGCCAGATGGACGAAGATTAGGGAGAGGCGGGAAGGAGGTTATTTTGGGTGTGGTTGGGAGAAGAAGACTGGGTCAGGATGTAGAGGGGGGAGAGGGTTTATGGGGTCGTGGGACAGCGACAGGCGCTTTGGGAATGAAAGGAGCGGGAACGGAGGATTGTTGAGGGATTGGGGTAAAAAGAGAGTGTGGGGAGTGAAAGATGGGAGAGGGCCGGGGTGACTGGATGACCAAACGGTCTGGGGATGGAGAGGATAAAGAGGGTGAGGCAGTGGGTGGTAGGGGGTGTAGGGAGAGAAGAGGGACTGGAGGAGGGGAGGGGGTGCAGGTGGGAGAGGTCATCTCGGGTGTCTGGACACTTCCTGAGTCCGGCAGCTTCTTTTTCCGCTTATTCCTCCCTCCGGCTACCTTCCATTGGTCGGAAGGGGCGGAAGCCGGCCTTTCCCGAAGGAAGTACCCTGCACTTTCCATAGTGGTCCTTGAAAGGGCCTTATCTGCGGATGCTAGCCTCGATTTGTCCGGCCTGAAGGACCGTCTTGAAACGCACTGGCGCTGGTAGTAAGGGGGGCACTTACTACCCTTCCCTAGTGCCACGTGAAGCGTGGCCCTAGAGGTATGGGGATTAAATAAGGCACGTAAGAAGCAGACAGCCCCCCTACCCTGGTGTACCTATTGAACCCTCTGCCCGCAGGCAGACGGAAACCGCTAGCAGCCCCCGCGGGTGAGAACCGGGAACTACGTTAGCCCGGCCCCGCTTTGTGTTTGTGTGGGGAGTGATTTAGTAAGGTATGCCGAAGAGTGCAACGGCGTGCAAGTCTTACTACGTGAGGGGCTTTCTATCAGGCCAACGAGTGCGTCAGGGGAGATAGACATCTCCCGAGTCCAACTGAACTCACCATTTCAAGCGGTGGCTGTCACGGTGCACACCCCTGAAACGGTGACGTTATGTAACGTCTACCTGCCGGAGGGTGCACCGGTGACACGGTGTAACCTGGAAGCCCTTGTCCGTCAGCTACCTCGGCCATTTATTTTGATGGGCGATTTTAATGCCCATGATCCTCTATGGGGAGGCCCTACGACCAGAAGCAATAGGAGAGGACGGATTTTATCCGATTTTATTGAGGATTTTAACCTGTTTCTTTTAAATAACGGCGAAAAAACACGTTTTAACAGTTTTAATGGGGAATTTTCGGCTATAGATCTCTCTATATGCTCTACAAGCCTAGCCCCAAAGTTGAAGATGTCCGTGCACGTCGATCTCTGTGGGAGTGATCACTTTCCTCTTCTGCTCGCAAAAGAAGACTTTTCCTCTCAGAATTGTAAACCTCCGGAAAACTGGCGTATCAGCCAAGCCGACTGGTCGCTTTTCAAGACCCATTTTAAATACAAACATGACGCTAGTCTCGACGCGTTGCGCAACGTCGAGGCACTTAGCTCAACGCTGGTAGCGGCAGCTACCGAAAGGGTCCCTCGTAAGTCCGGATGCCTCAATCGACCTCCCGTGCCTTGGTGGAACGCGGACTGCGACAGGGCGATCCGGACTAGGAAAACGGCGTTGAATATTTTTTTGAAATACCCCACGGCAACCAATCTGGCATCTTACCGCCGCCTACGAGCGCGAGCTCGAAAGGCCGTTAAGGAGGCCAAGAGGGCTTCCTGGATAAAATACATTTCGACGATTAACCACAGAACCCCACTCAGTCAGGTATGGGACAAAGTAAAGAAAATCTCCGGGTCCAAGGGCTCCTTCGTCATGTCGCCTCTGCTGATAGCCGGCCGGGTGGTGACTTCACCCCATGAAATAGGCGATATATTCGCCAAGCAGTTCGCGGCCAATAGCAGTGACGAAGGCTATCACGCCAATTTTACCAACATTAAGAGGCGATGCGAGAGTGTCCCTCTTAATCTCGATGCTGGCCCAACACCGGCAGAATATAATGTGCCCTTCTCGCTCTGGGAACTCCAATCAGCCATCAAGGACTCCCATGACACCTCGCCAGGGGTAGACCAAATACACAGCGCTTTTCTCCGAAATATTCCGGAATCAGCGTTGGGGCAGGTCCTCAATACCCTCAACCAGTTGTGGATTGAGGGTGGATTCCCAAATTCCTGGCGGGAGTCGGTGGTGATACCCATTCCTAAGCAGGGCAAGAATAGAAACGACCCGAAAAGCTATCGTCCCATTTCTCTCACCAGTTGCCTGTGCAAGGTGATGGAAAAAATGGTTAACCGTCGTCTTGTTTGGTGCTTGGACAGGCGACACCTACTCTCCGACGCTCAGTGCGGCTTTCGCCGTAATAGGTCCACGACAGACCATCTTGTGCGCACTGACAATTTTATCCAGGAAGCCTTTCTACTACGCCAACACGTCGTAGGTGTCTTCTTTGACCTGGAGAAGGCCTACGATGGTGTGTGGCGACGAAGAATTCTGAACACGCTTCACAAGTGGGGTTTCAGAGGCAATATGGCGATATTTATCAATAATTTTTTAACTGACCGCTCCTTTAAAGTCAGGATCGGAAAGTTTTTATCCCGATCGTTTAAACAAGAGAACGGAGTACCTCAGGGATCCGTGCTGAGCGTGACGTTATTTGCCATCGCCATTAATGATGTGACGGAATGCGTCAATGCCCCGGTAATGGCATCGCTCTTTGTGGACGATCTAGCCATATTTTGCTGGTCGACACGACCGGCAGACGCCACCAGGCAAGCCCAGGTGACCCTAAATAAACTGGGAGAGTGGTCGCGAAGGAACGGATTTCGTTTCTCCACAGAGAAAACGAAATGTGTGCATTTCCACCGTCTTCGCGGACAGCACACACCACCGACCTTGAGGTTGCTCGGCCGGAATCTCCCATTTGCGGATACCGTCCGCTTCCTCGGGATGACCTTCGGCAAAAAACTAAACTGGAGGGAGCATATACGGGTATTGCGCGAGAGGTGTCGCCAAACCCTCAACGTTTTAAGGTTCCTAACCCACTCCACCTGGGGAGCAGACCGCACTACGATGCTTCTATTGTACCGAAGCCTGGTCCGGTCGAAATTGGACTATGGTTCGATAATATACTCTTCAGGACGAGAGTCTTATCTGAGACCCCTGATATGTGTCCACAATGCCGGGATACGGTTGGCCACTGGGGCCTTTAGAACCAGCCCAGTGCCAAGCTTACTGGCTGACGCAGGGGAACCTCCGTTGGCAACCCGCAGAATGTTTTTGATGGGCAACTACGCCTGTAAAGTTTTATCTATGACGAACCACCCATGCTTTAATATTCTTTTTAACTCAAGATTTTTAGACTTATTTAACAGGCGGAGAAGGGCAACTAGGCCCCTGGCCGTTCGTTTTAACGATTTTATTCACGGACTCAATTTCACCTTTCCTCAAGCGTGCCCTGTCTCCTACGCTAAACATCCTCCTTGGCTGACGCCAAAGCCGGATTTTAAGTCAATGCCTCATGCGCATTGTAGAGCGTTCACGACCGACTCCGAATATCAAGGATTCTTTAATGCCTTTCTCGGATCGCACCCCGACTTCGTCCCGGTCTACACCGATGGGTCTAAGTCGGAGACAGCATGTTCCTACGCGGTCGTCTCCCGTTACCATGGAGCCGTGATGGAAAAACTGAACAAGCTTTGCAGCATATTCACAGCCGAACTTTCAGCCATAAGAACCGCCCTAAAACAGATAAGAGAAAATAACGGCTCTTTTCTCATCTGTTCGGACTCGTTGAGTGCCTTAAAATCCATATCGGTCTTTTCACCAATCCACCCGATAGTTCAGGAGATCCACCATACCCTCTTATCTATTCAGAGAAAGGGTAACAGGGTATCCCTTATATGGACTCCTGGTCACGTAGGAATACTTAGCAACGAAAAGGCCGACAAAGCAGCGAAGGAAGCCCTGGGCAAAATCGAGACCGATTCCTCTTTGGTACCTGGGGAGGACATAAAGTCCGCCTTGCGGAGTTTGGTCCTAAACCAGTGGAAAGAAGCTTGGCGGTCCTTAAATAACAATAAACTCAGGGAGATAAAATCGGTCGTTTCGGCTTGGCCCTCTTCCATCCGGAAAAATCGGAGGGAAGAGGTCATTGTCACGCGCCTGAGGTTAGGGCACTCTGCCCTTACGCACTCGTACCTCTTTACGGAGGGAAAAGTGCAACCGCGCTGCAATGAATGTGACTCGCCCCTGACGGTCAAACATATCCTGACACAGTGCAATAAATATTCAAGGGCCAGAGGAAAATTCCAAATAAGGGGAGAATTGAGTAATATTTTAGGGGATGACCCCAACTCCTTAAATAGAGTTTTGTTATTTTTAAGCGAAACCGGCCTAATGAGGCAATTTTAGTCGCAGTCTCCACTCTTGACAATGTTGCTTGTTTGTTTGTTTTTTAAATAACTATTTATTTATTTATTTGTTTTATTATATTTTAAATAACCGGTGGATTTGAAAGTTTTGACAGTGGTGCAAAATGACCATTGCTGTCGATGCACCCTAAAAACCCGAAAACTATACTACTACTCGGATTGTTAAACTTTTCCACCTCGTCTTAATATCTACGTAGTTCCTTTAAGATAGGAAGTTTTACGAAGAAACAGATGGAGTAGCCATGGGATCCCCACTTTCTCCGGCCATCGCTAATTTCTTAATGGAGGATTTTGAAGAAAAGCTACTGAACTCAGCTCCGATGCGACCAAAGTGTTTCTTCAGATACGTGGATGGCACATCTATAATCTGGCCCCTTGGACTTAACACCTTGAACGCCTTCCTAGAGCACATGAACAGCTAGCACCCGAACATCCGCTTCACCATGGAGATAGAGAAGAACCATCACCTCCCGTTCCTAGACATTAATCCACAGAAAAAGAGACGGAAGGCTGGGGCATAGCATTTATCGCAAACCCACCCACACTGATCTCTATCTCAACGGTAACAGCCACCACCACCCTGCTCTGCGCGGTGCCGTCCTGTCTTTGCTGATCCACAGGACCAAGGCGGTAGCCGACAAGGAGAGCTTACTGGCTGAAATCAAACTTCTGAAGAAGATGTTCCTTCAGAACGGATACGGTGAGTGGAAAATCTACCCGGCCCTCAGAAGGGCCGAAGAGCTAGGCAGAAGACGAGCAGAGGGGACGGACGAGAAACCGCTCGCCACAGCCTGCCTGTCATATGTCTCCACCGTATCGGGAAAAATATCCAGAATATTCAGGAGATTCAACATCGCCACTATTCACGTACCTCCAGCCAAAATAAGGCACCAGCTGGTCAACGTGAAGGACCCGATTGGCCTCAAGACTCCCGGGGTTTACCAAATTCAATGCGAGTGCGGCAAGGTCTATGTTGGAGAAACAGGTCGCACAATTGAAACCCACATGAAGGAACATAAAAGACACCCGAGACTGGCACAGCTGGAAAAATCGGCCATCGCCGAACACAGCGTCGGCTGAGACCACGCCATCAACTGGGACAAGGCGAAACTACTTTGCTCCTCGCGTGGCTACTGGGATCGGCTGGTAAAGGAGGCCATCGAGATCCGCCTTCAAAAGAAATATTTTAATAGGGATTCAGGTTTTCATCTGAGCAACACCTGGAAACCTATACTAAAATGCATCAGGGAAGCAAGGCAGAACGCTTGGCCAATCACGAGGCGCCCTGTTGACGGTGGGTCAGCGGACCAATCAGATGACACCTGAGCCATGAAGGCAGGTATATATACTGGACACTTTTTTCGGCACGCTTCCTCACTCTTTATCCCTTTGGAATCGAACCGTAACCCCTTCCCGGTCCGTCTCGTACCTCGGCGTCCACATTGACAGACACCTTTCTTTCAGGGAACACGTGGGATCGGTAAGGGCGAGGTGCAGCCGACGCGCAAATTTACTGCGAGCCGTCCGGGCTAACGGCCATGGGGTGTCCGAGGGTTGCGGCGTGCTTCTGTACAAGGCCTTCATAAGGCCTGTCATGGAGTACGCGGCGCTTGCGGTTCTACCCCTTAGAAACGGTATCGAGCGCTTCGCGTCCTTGGAGCGCCGCATACTACGACGTCTGCTTCTCCTTCCTGCCGACACCCCCCGGGAGTACATCTACGACCGTGCTGATTTAGAACCCATTCTCCACAGGTTGTGCCGCACACGCAGCAGGACGGCTGCCCGCCTCGCGAACTACAACTGGGAGCTGCTGACCAACATCATGGGCACCATGGGGGGCTATCTTTGACGCCGCCCAGCTTTGAAGCTACTATCTCCAGCACGTGTCGTCGCGAATCTTCTACCTTTGTACTACCCGGATGTTACCCTACCTCCTCATCAGGTCCGATCTGTTCTTCCTTTTCCCGCATGCATTCTCCCGGACCCAGACCTTCCGCTCATCCGCCCCCGTCGCAGAAGAAGAATCAAGACAGCAGCAGAACAAGAATGAAGAATGCAGCAGAAGAAGAAAGAAGAATCAGAAGAAAGAATATATATGTGTTGTGAAGACATTCCAGTGACATTAAACAACGTATTTATTTATTCAAAGATTATATTACTGTTACGTTTCCGTTATTTCTTCCGTTGTTACTGTTGATTCTCCGGTGGTCTGGCGGGGGTTTTACGGGTTTCCCTCCGCCCGCGGGCAAATGCCGGGCCGTTACCGCTCCCGTTGAAAAGAGTTGATTATTTCCGCAACCGCTTACTCTGACTTTTTAATTGTTATTTTCCACCCCGAAGAGGAACTTTTCCTATAACGGGGTTTCCGCACTGTTCTTGTTTCTTCTATGTTACCATTCTCCATATTCTTGTATTCCTATGTCTTTACGGAAATAAAAAACTGAAACTGAACTGGCGAAACGCTCCTCCTCCCACCCGATACACCCAGAGAGTACGTGTATGACCGCGCTAATATAGAACCCATACTCCACAGGTTGTGCCGTGCCTGCAGCAGGACAGCAGCTCGCCTTGCGAACAACAATATGGAGCTGCTCACCACCATCATGGGCAACATGGGTGGACTGCTTCGACGATGTCCGCTCTTAAAACTTCAGTCTCCAGCGTGTGTCATCGCTACTCTCCTTCCGGGTTATTACCTGGACATCACTCTCCTCCCACACCACATCCGCACAGTGCTCCCGATGCCACCCTGCATTCTTCCCGATCCAAACCTACCGCTCTTCCGTCCACGCAGAAGAGCCCAACGCCCGAGGGATCGGGAGTAGTGGACCAAAGTGTTATCCCAGTGCAGTGTTATACTAAACCGTTCCAGTGAAGTTATCTTAAAAGATAATTAGAGTCATGTTGTTGTTTTTTTCCTACTGTTGTTATACGCATTGTTGTTCTTCTCACTTGTTTACTACTTCTTCGGTGGTCTGGCGGAGGTTTTGCGGGTTTCCCTCCACCCAAGGGCAAATGCTGGGCCGATACCGCTCCCGATGAAAAGAATTTTATTTCCGCTATCGCACTCTTTGCAAATCTTTCCTGTATGTTACTTTCCACCCCGAAGAGGAGCTAATCCTAAAACGGGGTTTCTGTATTGTTACTGTTTTCCCATATTATATCTCCTATTCTTGTATTGACTAATCTTTACAGAAATAAAAACAACTTGACTTGGCGAAACGGCACTCAGAAACCCTGAAGACGATGACCAAGTCGGGAATCGAAACGTCGGCAGCTATGGAGACATTAACCCGGTGGAAGACCCGAGAAGAATTCACCCCACTCATATGCCGGGAAAGCACCAGATCTTTCAGGAGAGGACGTATTTCATCCAATTTTATTCAGGATTCTTACCTTTTTTTATCAAATAGCGGTGAAAAGACTCGTTTTAATAGTTTTATGGAGAATTCTCACCTATAGATATTGTGGCGCCTCGACCCTTCAATTGTCATTGAGCGCCATTACGAACGCGCCTTCGCCGGCAAGTGTTTTGGGTTCCGGCGTTCGCCACCAGGGTCCGCCGCCAGGGCGCAACCACACCGCGCCACAGCCGGAGGCAGCAGAACCGGACGAAAGACGGCCTGCCGCCTTCACCTCGCCCCAGCTACGCTGCCTGCACCGCCAGACCCTCAGCCCCCAGGTGCTGCACCGCGCACACAGCGCGGCGAAAGGACAACCCGATCCGGGAGACGCGTGCGATTTCCGTCGCATCTTGCAGACTTTCAACTTTAATTTTCTCTTTTCTTTCGTTGTCTTGATTTCATTACCTAATCTGTCATGCTTCCACCGCCCCTCCACCCTCCTTCCTTGCCCGCGCACCCGTTATCACCTCCTGTTTCCACCAATTTTCTAATGCCCTTTTTCAATTAGGAACTATTAGACAACCAAGGGGGTGATGTGGCGGCTCGACCCTTCAATTGTCATTGAGCGACGTTACGAACGCGCCTTCGCCGGCAAGTGTTTTGGGTTCCGGCGTTCGCCACCAGGGTCCGCCGCCAGGGTCCGCCGCCAGGGCGCAACCACGCCGCCAGAGCCACTCTCAACCACTCTTCACCTCTCTCTCTCTCTCTGACTGCCTCTGCACTGACACGCGCCGCCATCGTGGTCTACCAACGGACGCTGCTACCTAGGAACAACTCGTTTCTGGCTTCGCCACCGCACGTCCGGATATACACTGTTCAATCGCCTCATCAAGGCTGTAAATTGCCGAACGCAATAAACTTTGTTAATTGTTAGGAGGTTTCATCATTTCCCCCACGATTCCTCCTTCAGATATGTCTATGTTCGAGAAGTCTCCCTAGAAAGCTGAAGGCTTCCTTTCATGATGATAAATGTGGGAGTGATCACTTTCCTGTTTAGCTGGGTGGTGGTCTCACCGCCCGAAATAAGCTAGATATTCAGCTATAAGTTGACGACCAACAGCTATAACCCGAGCTATGATGCAGGTTTACTCAATTCAATTTCGAGGCAAAGATGCCAGAATTGCCTTGATTGATGGAAGAAGCCAGCATACTCCATTGATAACACAGGCCTACAAAAAAAATTTTTTTTTGGTGCCTGGAATCTTGGGATATTTTGGTGTTAACCTTGGTGACCAAGATAAAACATGGGCACCGCATTTTGTGTGTAAAACATGTACTAAACATCTGCGGCAATGGACAACAGGACAAAGGAAAAGTCTAAAATTTGGTGTGCCAATGGTGTGGAGAGAACCTGTAAACCATATTGACGACTATTATTTTAGCATAGTAAATGTTTTGGGAATTAATCGAAAAAATCACCACAAGTGGACATATCCAGATTTGCCTTCAGCTAGATGCCCCCCATTCAGAAGAAATACCGATCCCAATATTTCAGACGTTACCAGATATATAAAAGGAAGAATTTGAGTTATTTGAAAACATTTCTCATTCTATTGACGATAGTGGCAGTGACTACGAGGGGGTATCAACAATTCCTCAACTATTTAATCAAGATGAACTAAGCGATCTTGCTAGAGAACTGAACTTATCGAAGGAAGCATCCGAACTACTAGCATCAAGACTGCATGAAAAGAATTTACTGCAACCCGGTACAAAAATAAGTTTTTATCGCACAAGGGAAAAGGATATGCTACCCTTCTTTACTCAAGAAGACAATCTTACATTTTGTTTAGACGTTAAGGGTCTTTTGGAAAAAATGGGACTACTATCACAATATGATGCTAGTGATTGGCGTTTGTTTATTGATAGCTCCAAGCGTAGTTTAAAATGTGTACTTCTTCACAATGGTAACAGGTTTGGCGCAATACCAATCGCTCATTCAACTAAAATGAAAGAAGAATACGATACAATAGCATTGGTCTTACAGAAGATAAAATACCAGGAACATCGCTGGGTGATTTGTGTAGATTTAAAAATGGTGAACTTTCTTCTTGGGCAGCAAAGTGGCTACACAAAATATCCTTGTTTCTTGTGCCTCTGGGATAGCAGGGACAGACTAAACCACTGGATTAAGAAGGAGTGGCCTAAGAGAGAAAACTTGGTTGTTGGGAAAGAAAACATCATTGCTGAATATTAAGTTGAAAGAGAGAAAATCATCTTACCGCCTCTACATATTAAACTAGGCCTAATGAAGCAATTTGTAAAGGCTCCTGACAAGGATGGACCATGCTTCGGCTACTTAAGACTAAAGATGCCCCATATAAGTATTGAAAAACTTAAAGCTGGTATTTTTGAGGGGCCACAAATCAGACAACTTACAAAGGATCCTGCTTTTGTCGAGTCAATGAATGAGATTAGTTGGATGTCATTTGTTGAGGCCATAAAAAATTTTGTAGGAAATCACAAAAGTGAAAATTATATTGAGCTGGTAAACATTATGCTCAGTAACTTCAAATCACTTGGATGTAATATGAGCACAAAAGTTCACTACCTACACAGCCACTTAGACAATTTTCTTGGAAATTTAGGAGACACAAGTGAAGAACAAGGTGAAAGATTTCACCAGGATATAAAAATAATGGAAGCTCGCTACCAAGGAAGATGGGATAGCCATATGATGGCAGATTACTGCTGGTGGTTAAAACGAGACTGTTTGAACAAAGTGCACTCAAGAAAATAGCGCAAAAGAAGCTTCCGATGTGTTGAGTGATGTTTTTATGTATTTTTTTCTTTTCAATTTGTTTCATTACAGTAAAAAATTTTAGTATTTGTGTTCAATTGTATTGTAAAATTCTGTTGTGTTTGTGGGTGATTTAACAGCCCTAGAAATAAATCAAGCCTTTATATTTAGTGGGTTTTATTATTAATATAATATTCCCATATCATCATGTAGAAGATTTTTTTACGTAAGTAACAACATATCTAAATCTTGAAAACTATAGCTGATAGGAAAAAACTAGTGTCATAATTGGATTCAGCACCCCAATTGTTCTTTAAATCAGCATTAAAAGCTCCGGCACCAAAACCACTGTTGGCCTGTGTAATTTATGTTGATGCCATTTAACAGTGTACAGCTATAATATCGATACCTGTTTGATAAGTTTAGAATTTTTTTTGTAAAATAAAGTGTGTAGTTAACAATACTGTAATTCAGAACTTATCATATTAACTGTTTACACAACTCCCTGGCAGTCAGCTTACTTTCTAATCTACTTCTAGTGCTAGTAGATCAAAATTGTTTACAGCCTAATGGTATTCATATAATGAACGTTGAATTTAATGTTCGCCACTCAAACACTAATGGGCAAATGCACGGAGTAAGGGAAACAGATATGTAAGTATATCATTGGGCATCAATCACTCATAGTCAAGTTGGCTATAAATTTATAACATAAACTGGTTCCTACTGGACAGGTTTAGTAATTGGTGAACCCTTCCCTCGATTACCAAATCAATCTTCAAGTAGATTACTGTGGTTGTTTGGTTGGTATTTGTAGGAGAATAAGAACTCATCCAATAGCTAACCATTGAAAATGGTGCCCTCCTGTAGTTCCCAGAATTTAAAACAATAAGCCAAAGAGAGCTCTGCACTAATTATTTCTGGTTAATTAAATGGTAGACTACTATCAATATGTACTGGCAGAGCACACAAACACTTGATGTGAAGGGCTTATATATCTAGGGTCAATAGTTAGGTCAGTCATCCTACTGGAAAACTATAATAGCCACGTCGATATGGACACCAACAGAGATCTATGACCAATTGGGAAATTTTTTCATAGCATGATGAGAAAGAAGGAGGAGAAAGCTCATATCCTATGGTTCTAGAAATGGTGCCCTGAGAAAATTATAGGAAGTCATTGTTCATAGCAGGCCACTTGTATTCAATGCATGGTGTTATTATGTCCACTGTTCTAGGCTCTTCTTAACCAAGTGATTTCTGTTTTACTGGGAAACAGTTGACTTCCAGGTCATCTATTTATCTGGCTTGGTGAATGATGTTTTGTTTAATTTTTAATTGGTTTATCATGTTTTTAAATGCATTTGACTTGGAATAAGTGTAATTTTTAAGAAACAGATGTGCCCAATCATTCTAGTGTGTAATATTAAGAAAAATTCCAGAGTTTGTCTTGTTGAAAGATGTTATAGTATAAAATGAGCGGTGGGTGTGAGAGAAAAAAGGCAAATCTGGAAAATCTTGCCTGCTGACATGCAATAATATATGATTTGGGAGATTGTGAAGGAATTTTTTGTTTCCATCCTTCATTTTGCTGTTTTGGGTAAAATAGCTGCCATTATCTTTTGCCTGGAAAAGTGATTATTTGATAGAAAAAGATTATAAAATCCTAATATTGTATTTTAAGATGATTTTTTTAAGAGAAACGATCCATTTCATCAAAATTTCAAACTGTCTATGACTGAATCAGGATTCTTCAACATGCAGTAGGTGGGTCATTGTTTCAACGCCCCTGATTGCTGTTTCTTTGGGAATATAATTGTACATATCAGGTATTTCGGTACGGAGCGACGAGAAAAATAGATCCCTGAACCCATGGTGAAAGGTAGCCGTTTCACCATTAGGCACTGGTAGCGCAGACCGAGTGAGTCGGCCCGGCATCAGCTGCCACAGCTTCGGGCGAGAGTGAAGTTCACGGTAACGGCCGCAGTACTGCGATGTGGAAGGCAACGGGAAACCACCACATTATTCTCCCTTAAATATTCAGCCTTGCATTCAAATACATTAGAATGGAAATATGTGGACTGCAATAAACCAATCCTAGGATTGAAATACTGATATCAGAATGGTAGTACTGGACTTCCTGGAATTTGAACTAATGGAAACGCAATTCTGCATCGAATTGCGACCTGGCGATATGAAATTATTGCGACGCCCTTTGCCCATCACATGCGTAAATTACACTCGTTAGAATATCGAACGGAGTCAGAATAATTGTTGTTTTGTTCCTGAAGTTGCAGCTCCATTCAAAATCACCCAATTAATCCGGACCTTCTTTTATAATTTAGTTCACTGGCTCTTTTTCTAAATTAATATTGTTGTCATTGCAGATTTTCACGGAAGACGATCTCCAAATGCAATCCACCAGCGATTCCCCTGGAGTTTTGTCTCCAGTTCGAACTTCTGTGCTGCAAGTTCTGACGTCACGCGATATCCAATCGCCTCCAGCGCCCCGCGATGGTGAGGAGTGGAATTATTCGCCCCGCCTACATGTACCCGTCGACCGGGGGATTTGTCCGCAGACGACCAGCGTTGGGTGACGGGAGGAGGACAAGGGTGTCTCGGGCGCAGTAGTGTTCATCATCGCATGTGGCAACACTGCCACCGCGGCCACGAAGCAAGAACCGCATAGAATCAACAGTTGAAGACGTTCGTGCATTCATATCACCGGGCACGAATCCCGCTTAGCTTCTTCCGGCGTGCTGAATTTTTCAAACGGAAATGGAACGCGTTGAAGGTAAAAGTAATAAAATAAACGTTTTTTTCCGCCCTTCTGAAACACATTAACGCCGTACCGACGGAATTTTCAACTGATTGGGGGTTGTTGTCTTTTGGTTTCCCTTTCCGCTTCCCTCCAATACACTCCCCTTTCGAAATGTTGTGTCAGAGTCTTCGCGCTTTTCCCATTCGTTTCAACATTCCAACTTAGGGGGCGTTTCCTGTGATTAATATACCGGATCAACCCCGCCATTTAATTGTTCCCCATTGCGAAACGACGTGAGTTTTTTTTTTAAGTCTCTCAAGGCCAGCAATGCACTCTTAGTGGGAATGTGAATGTTGTTTTTTTTTAATTCTAAAGTTCATCGGATGTTTTTATCTTTTTTCAATTTTGCTCCTTGTGAAAGTGTTTTGCCTGATTGAAAATGAAATATCTCTCTCCCTCACTCACCGTCCAGGTAATTCGAAATTTGCTTAATTTTCGTTTGTTTCTGCGATTATTTTATGACGTGAAAACGTTGGCTTCAACCTTAATATTACACGCTTTCCAATTTCTGTTAATTAATCGACGCCATCGCTTGTGGACTGTTAAGCCAACAATCGTTGTCAATGTGTTGTTTATTAGTAAACGCGCCCTCGCGCGAGGCTGTTGGGATTGGAGTGGGAGGGGATTGCTTAAAGGTGTGTTGCTCAAGCCAATCCAATGTCTCAGGTCTCTTGCAAGCAAGTTGAGAAGCTTAAAGACGGATTCCAAACGACGTAACTCCTCATCGAATGTCAATTTTCGCAACTTAAATGTCGCGTGAGGCAACTCGATTCCAAGGTCGTGGGCCAGTTAGGAATGAAACCATTCACCTCCTCCCGGTGTTTGCTCGCCTTGCATTGAGGCCCCCTTTGAGAGGTTTCCGGATAGGGGCCATCTTCTTAGGTTTTTGACTCGGGCCCGCCTGGACGTCGTCGCCCGACCCTTTCTCCCCCCCTCCCCACTTACCCTCTCCCCCTCCAGCCCCTCGCGAGAGGTCGTTCCACCCCACTCTTGGGCACATGACCGCGGCGGCTCCGTTCTCTCGAGTGCGGAGGGGGAGAGGGAGGATGAACGCCGCCTCCTATTCCTTCCCACACGCCGACGGCCGCCAGGGGATCTTTAAAAATGCCGTCTCCCGGATTAAGGTTTTGTTCTTGACTGAACCTTGGCTCACGTTTATTTCCGACGAGTGATGAAAAGTAATGTAACAAACCATTCGTGGATATTTCGTCAACAAACGGAAGAATTGTGTGAAACTTCAGTTCTTTTAGCATAAGATTTAAGTTTTTCGTGATTTTTAAAACGTGATCGAAACCTTATTTCGGGCTAGTTCTTGGGTGCCAATTTTTATGAGACTGCAATTTCGGCTTTTACCAAATCATTATGCAACTGTTTTGTTATTGCGCCCACGATATCAGTTTGTGCGTGTGGAGAAGATTAAGTGGACGAAATGGAAAACAAACTGCTGGGCAAGGAGAGGGTTTTGTTGGGAGAAATCATAAGGAGACAGGAAAAATGATTGAAAAGCAAGCATATTCATCAGTGGTGGGACGTTGAAGACTAATAGAGGGGAGAACGTTCAGCAAGCGAGGAAGGGGCAGGAGTAGGATAGTGATGTTGGACGGAATGAGGGGAGGAAGTAGATATAAGAATTGAAGAGCGGCTAAATGCAGTGTTGGGATAAGGTAAGGTAATCTACCGGTCAAGGTGGCTTTTTGGATGGACACAACTACCAAATAAATATTTTGTGACTCCCAACAAAACCCAATCCAGCAACCTACTCTACATCAGGTCCCTCTTCATCTCTGTGTACTTCCTTCCTCCCGTCCAACATCCCTCTCTTGTTCCTCCCCTTTCCTCGTTTGCGTAACATTCTCCCCTCTATTACAGTCTTCAACATTCCACTGCATCAGGTTGTTTAATTAGGGGAGGGGAAAGGCATGTTTCGTTATTCGATCTAACTCCACCCTGAACCTAAATTATACAGAAGAATACCAATAATTACAATATCATTTTTATAAGACAACATGTATTGCTGCATCATTAGTATTCATTTTTTCGGAGATCTTCCACTTCAATAAGAGCGAGTGTAAAATATCGAATTGTCACCGTCAACTTCTTTTAAAACTGAAAGACGAAAAGTTTTACCCTGTTTTTTCACTGTCATTTCAAAATGGTGAACTTAAAGAGACTACAAATAGAATAAATGTTATCTCGATGCTACCTCATTAATCTGCAAATCCTTACTCCGGTGGAAGAGCGTCATCATCTTTCCCCGGGAGGCCCGAGGCGTAATGAGTCCTGGAGGACATATATCTGTGTGTGCGATCACCTCGCTTCACCTGTGCTTGAGAAGCAGACCGCTGATGACGCAGGAATAGCAGATGTGATCATCCAATTGGGATAGGAACTTCATTATTTCAGGAAGATCTACAAAAATGCAATGGACAAATACGAAAGGGTACGTTTTACCCCGATGCAGGAACGCATATTTTTCAGATATGGATAAATAGAATTCATTAGGCTAACATTTGTTTCCGAACTCTCCCAACAATTCGTTTTCTTATTCCCAGCTTAGAGCTGTTTCGCCTTTAATGAAACCTCGTCGATTTGTTTACACTCTCTCAAAATTGTGACCATGGCAACAATAACAACATGCATAGAATTATAGTTGGACAAACTGGCGTTTTTCGGGAACCTCCTTTTCTATACACACCTTACCCTTCACGCCATTCCCTTAGCGCGGCGTAGGCTACGTCAAGAAAAGTCTGGTTCTAGTATTGCGCACCTAGAGAATCTGTTACTCAACAAGTCAACCATGGCTTTCTCGATATATCCTTTCCTCCACCCCGACTCATTCATAATTCGCTCGTATCAATCCCTAGATCTTTACACTTCCATCACATCCACGCGTAGTTTCATAAGTACTCTTCCGTTCCTGGGACTTCTTAATATTTCGCGCCTTACAAGTGTCTCTTTGACCGCGTACATCCATAGCTTTCTCGGTCCACCTTTTTATGTAACACTCCCATTCTCTCGGGATGAGCAAACTAGCGTAGCAGAAACAAACACTGTTTTCTACCCAGGCGTTCTAGTTTCACTCCTCGAATTGTAGTATCTGTCTTCAGTTTCTTCTCTCTTTCCCACTTTGACGACTTTAGTTTTTCTTCCCGGTGATGCTCTTATATGTATTCCCGAAGTTCTTGGTCCATGGAGTTGCTTACACTGCCGTGTCATCTTCAAACGGGAATATGTTAATTTCTCCACCAGTCTCCTTGACTCCTTCCGCTTATTCATCATATGCGTTTGAGAGATGTTTACGGGGGGGGGGGGTCGGAATTTTAGAATAAAAAATAAACTGGCGGGTGGCAGAAATTCTAATCCACCGTTAGGTCTCCTTTAATTGTCCAAATGTTTGCAGAATTTTATTTGATTTTTATTTTAATGTTAAGTGTTTTATTCCAGTGTTCATGATAATTTTCCAAGTTTTTCTTCAACCATCAAGCACCATTACTATGCTCCTATCATAAAAAAATAGAAATTGGTCTCGGAAGAGGTTTTTTTTTATTTTGTCAATTGGCTTTTCATTTTGCAATGGCAATTTTTGCGCCGGAAAGGACGTTTACCAGTGGTGTTTGAAAGTCAGGAACCACCCATATTGTTTTTGCACACACTAGAAAAATTATTTCATTGAACTTCATTTACGAATTGAAATACTGAATTTCATTTACGAATTAAGGTCGGCAGAATGAGCGAAAATGAGACCTTAAATGGCGCAGCGCACGATTCTTCTCATTAGAGGTGGTCCTCTGATTAGAATATTTATGTTGCCCCGGAGTCTTACCTCTGAATGCGAGAGAATGGTTAGTTATCTTTCGGAGAATGATAGTCATTTGTTTTCGGTCGTTGCTAAGGCGCCCGCTAAATAATATTTTTGCTCATTCTGTTAATCGTGTGTTAGGTTTAATCTTGTTTCAATTTAATTCCCTAATTACTGGAACTTAACAACACGATTTCAAATTATGTTAGAAATGAATCATAAGACAAACGTTGGAATGATTTTCTCAATGAAGAGGAGTAAAGGATAAGGTAAAAACTTAAGTTAGAGATTTGGTTCATACCGACATGGAATGTGTTTTAAACAAAGATGGGCGAATGACATTTAATGAAAAATTTCATTGAGTAAGAAAGCTTCTTCGGAAGGGAAGAGTCTGTCTGGGACCTTAAGTGAAGACGTGTAGAAAAAGTTAGCGTAGTTACGGCTCGGAAACTTGGTCTTTCAGGGAAGGGTATGAGCGTAGATTGTAGGTTTTGGAGAAGTGTGTGTGGAAGAGGATGGAATAAGTGAATTTTGTTATCAGTCGTCTTAATGTGGAGAAATGTAACGCAAGCTGAGCGTAAATGTTATATTGCTCGTATTCTGGGACAATTTTCGTTTTACGTTCATGTCAAGTATTGCCTTAACAATGTTGTTTCTGACGGTAGAATGTTGTTTAGATTTCTTGCAAAATAATCATTCAGGGAAAACCGGTTCGGCGGTTATATCACATTTAAAAATCCATTCTCGAGTCGTGGCTGACATCCTCGTTGCCCCGGGACAAGGTCTAATTATCTCGTTCATTCGTCAAATAGTGCTTTGAGTTGAAAGTTAAGTTTTATTAAACTAGTTTTATTTGTCATCCTGTCACTATTCCCAGCACGGATCATTTTTCATCATGGAATACTAGGTTGTGTATAAACGCATTTCAGCTAGCTTTATAAACACTTTACGCCGATCATAGATGTGGTGCATTATCCTCTTTAAGCAGCCAACGCTTGCTTCAAATATCTGACCGTGTTCACTCGTCCATCTTGTCTGACTGTAAGAATGAATATTCTCTTCTAAATCATTTAGTCTTTCGATAGGGACGGCATTTTGAGTTGGCAACGGCGCACGTTAAAACAAGAGGAAAAAAAAACAGAATTGAGGGGGTGGCATTAGCATGCTTGACTTTAGTGCCCGTTTACGCGTGGTGTTTAAGGACGCAGCAATGCGCAAGAATGGTAAAAAAAAGGTCATGTGGATCTGTGAAAAAGAAAAAAAAGTGAAGATTTCCGAGGGAAAAAATGGACAATTAGGCGTGGAGGAGGGGGAGATTCGTCATTTCACTTGAAACTACGTATTTTTTGGATGACGTCATTTGCAATTGAAAAATTATTCCTTACCTTAATGCTAAAATTTCGATTTTGTAAAACTATTGTTCTGTCATCAAACTTGAAATTAAATACGCAAATCTGTTCGATTAGTAGGATGAGGACTTGGTAGTCCAGGGGTAGAGCGTTGGTCTACTGATCGCGGAAGGTCCTGGTTCGATTCCCAAGCACGCCTCTCTGGGCACTATCAGCGCCTCCTAAGCTGTGTAATCTTTCCAGATCTTCCCGAGAAACCATAATCGGCACAGGGAAAGAATCTGGCCGCCCTTATTACCCTGATGATATGTGAATTTCACACGCCGTATAGGGCTTAGTGAATGGAATCGAGCGAATGGAATACATTTCAGAAAACATTGATTACAGAATTGAATAGGGTACAGGGAAAGGCCGCTAAGTTCGTGAAAAATTCCAACCAAAGGACACCAAAGCGTCACACATTAAATACAGAATATGGGGGTGAGGAGCCTTTAGATATGGGAAGACTCAGGTCTAGATTAAACTTATTACAAAGATATAAATCGTGTATTTTTGTATCCGACATTGGAGATATAATTAAGCCTCTTAATTATAATGGCAGGGCCGACAATTGTCACCAAATTGGAGAGTTAAATTGCCGGAACGGATCGTTTCAAGCATTCGTTTTTCCCCGCGCTCTAGTCGCGACAACAATACATGGGGGAGCACCTAAATAGGTAAGCGCTGTCGACAATAGGGGAAAACAAGATTTAACTTCCCCAAAACTCTCTAGAAGTCTGGTGTCCTGACGGCCTCCTTGGGGGTGGGGTGCATTCAGTGTGTTTGTGTAGGCATAGGAACAGCTGCTAACCATGTAATATTTGTAGGCTTGATTGGTGTTCGGTTGCCCCCTTTCCACGCAGTTTTTGGTGGATCGAGGGTTGCCACGTGCATGCAGAAATAGAGGGAATACATGTAGAACGGCTAGTGACCTTCCACCCCCTGCCACACGTCCTTGCGACGGTTTTCGGGGTATCGTGTAGGTGAACATATTTCGTACAAGTTCAACAATCAATTATCACGACCTGCTTTCGTCAACTAGTACATCACGTTGGGACTGTTCCGGTTACGACTCTCAGTTCTCCCGCACGATTCTTGTCATACTTTACGGAACCATTAATAGTTAGCAGCAACGCTATATGAGATGCCGCACCTACGCCGAGTTCTACCTAGGGAAAGATGTGGGAAGGAAGGAAAACGTGCATGACCATGGGGGGTTCCAATTCACGCTCTTGACGAGGAAACCTGTTTGTTCTCGGAAAGGTTTTGCGTTTTGCAACTGTTCGATCGGAAGTCGAGTTAGGAAGGAGAAATTCCGTGATGACACAAACTTGACGGCCGAGGGAATACCGCCGTTGACAATCCGTTCGATGGGCAACAATTAAAACACGTTGCTCTTGAGCGAGTGTGAATTGTTAGAACTCCACCCACAATTGCGCGGTAGAATTGACCTAGGTAAAGTGGGAACTACTAGAGTACCGATCTTGACCAGTTTAACCCTACTTTTTTTACGATGAGGTAGTTTTGATTACATTTTGAAAAATCTGACAATGAGAAAAAGTTTGAGCACAAACTTACACGCAGAAAATCTGGTATGGTAATAACTCTCTTTTTTGTGTATCCGTTCCATTGGGATTTGTTAACCGTGGTGCATGTTTGCAATGTATGACTGGTGGCTTTCTGGTTATGGTGTACAAAAGCCTCTGCAATGCAGTACAAACAATTGAGCCTCGGATTGTCCTAGGAGGGTGTAAATGGCACTTTCAAAAGGAGGGCAAGCAAGGCACTTTTTGGAAAGTCTCTCATACGCTTGAACTATGCTAAGAGTAAACTGTACAGGCTCTTTAAGTTTAAAATCCAAGACAAACGGTCATGCTCTCAATTAGAATTAAACCTGAAAATGTGCGTAGTGATGGATTTTTTGGAAAAAGAGAAATTCCAACCCGAACGCTAACTGTATAGGGAACACCGAAATGGAATGTACAGACTCGATTAAACACTTAGGCGTTACACTCTCTCACGACCTCTCCTGGGTGAAACACATACTAGGGGGAATATGTGGACAAGCTAACAAAAAATTAGCATTTACTAGAAGAGTACTAGGTAAATGTGATGCAAAGATCAAGGAGAAATCTTATATTTCGCTGGTTAGGCCTCATTTAGAATACGCTGCTAGTATTAATGGGATCCTTATGAATCTGGATTGATTGCCGAATTGGATCGCGTGCAGCGTAGAGAAGCTAGATTTGTTAAACATTGTTATGATAAACTTAGTAGCGTATCCAAAATATTAGAGGAATTAAGCTGGGAATCACTCAATGGAGCAAAAAGATGTTTTGGGTCAAGGGTAGTCTGGTGTATAGTCACCTCCTGCCACGCACCCTAGTGGTTGGCTCGCAGGATACTAAATAAAAATAATTGCATACGGGTATATTTCAAGCGCGTCGCAGCGGCGTGTAGTATTTACGAGTCATCACCTTACCCAACGATCCGACCTCTTTGAAGTGTGGGCAGTGGATTTGTTTTGTCTTGTGTTTAGTCAAGGCGCATGGTTCCGCCACCATTTGATTTCGGGTCCTTCTTGAGAAGGGGAATAGGGTGTAAGGTTTGGAATCCCTGTAATTACGAGAGAGAATTCGATTTCGAATGACCCTTAATTCTTTTGTTTGTCTTTTGTGTGTTTCTATCCCTTTTCATAACATCTGAGGGTAGCTTTTAGTAGGTAAGGTAAGTTTTTAGAAGGAGTCTATTTTTTTCTCGTTGTCTCGTTCAGTAGTATGTGTATATGATATATATGTATACGTATATGTATATATGTATACATATATGTATATATATCTTTTTTTTTAACCATAAACACAGTAATCAACCCGAAGGTCGGTTTAGTAGGTGATGGTAGAGTTCACCCAGTACTAAGCCCTTTTTGGCGTATGAATATTCACACATCAGGGTAGGGGGGCCAGTTCCTTTTCCTGTACCAGTTATGGTTTCCCAGAAAGATCTGGTACCCGAAAAATCAACTAGCGAGTCTTGATGGGCGAAACTTTCAATCTTGGGCTTAAAGACTGGGTGTCGAGATAGTTCCGATTTCAATAATACACGAACGACGATATGGTCGGTGATTGATTTAAGATGATGATCAAGGATCTCCCTCGATCATTTCCCCTTTGCCTCTCATCCTCATTGTTTGCCCAACTTTCATGTTAAGAGGTGTTTTTTCTTTAGTGGGTCAGCCATGTCCAAGCGATTCTCTCCTCTTACTTAAAATTCTCCTCGTCGAGAAACGGTCAGCGTCGACCTTTAGGACCAAAATACAAACGGGATTTATTTTTTTAAGTCATCTCTTTTTTTAAATTTTATTAAAATTTCACACCGGCTCGATCGCGACTCATTCAGTGGGGTTAATACGTAATGTAATTATCACCCCAAGTACAGTACACAGCCCGTCGGAGAGTAGGGGGGGGGGTCGGACCATTGTCCTACTGGCCAATCGCCTAGCGGATGCAGCAATCGTCCCAAGAGCATTCTCATATTCCTCTCTGAGTATTGCCCCAAATAATCATAGACGCCTAAATATTCCAGAAGGGGAAAAATTTTAATTTTCATTGCCCCTCCCGTAAGTATTAGTACAAGAAAAAATTACTTTAGAGATTTTTCTCGCCTCCCTATTTACTTTTTATGAAAATATAGCTTTCGAAAAAATTTGGGGAAAAATTCCAATAAATTACTAAATAACTGTATATCATAGTCTTTGAGTTATCAATCCGAAGATTGGTGTGTCTCAGCTCTCAAAACTATCTTTTGGGCCGCGCATGTTCGAACCAATTGAGTAATTGAACAGTTTATTTCGCAGAGAAACACTCAAAGACGCATTTGTATTACGACTCAATAATATATTTTGTAGAATCAAAATGCAGAAGAAACGTAGTTATGATTTATTTATATATACCCTGCAAACCATCGCTAGGGTGTGTGGCAGGGGGTGAATACGCACCAGAGTAGTTTTACCTAAACATGACCCTACCGCGGTCGAACGTGGAAAATATGGCATCTTAAATCTATCTGTCCTACTTTTAATCTCTCTATTTTTATTAACATGATCTTTCCTACCGTAGTACAACGAGGGGAAATAATACATCCTCAACACCACTGCTAAAGAGGCCTTCCAATTATGCAAGAGCTTCAATCTGTAATTTAACCTTCGCTCCATTGAGTGACTCCCAGCCTAGCTGCTCTGACATTTTGATAGTACGATGCTAAGATTATCATAACAACGTTTCACTAATCCAGCTCCTCTACGCTGCACGCGATCCAATTCAGCAATTAATCAAACTTCGTGAGGAGTCCATACACTTGCAGCTTGTTCTAAATGAGGCATAAACATCGACAAATAACATTTCTTTTTGACCATTTCATCACATTTACCAAGTACTCTTCTAATTAATCGTAATTTTTTGTTAGACTGTCCACATAGTCCCCGTATGCGTTTCACCCAGGAAGATCATGAGTGACGGTAATGCCTAGGTTTTTAATTGCGTCCATTCGGTGTCCCGATACAGTAGGCTTTCGGAAGGGAATTGCTCTTTTTCCAAAAATTTATGTCTACACCCTTTTTTAAGTTTAATTGTAATTGCCAAGTGTCGCACCAGTATTGCATAGCATAAAGGTCATCTGACAAAGCTGCTGTGTCCTCAGGATCACGGATATGACGGTCAACCACTGCATCATCAGCAAATAAACGTATTGGAAGGATGAATGCCACCTTTTTTAAAGATACTTTTCCCGATCATTTTTGACCTTCAACCTTTCCATACTGACGTAATGTCTCTCTGGTATAGCTGTTAGGCGACTGCTTTGACTTCTTTAAAAAAAAAAGTTTCTTTCCCGTCTGAGATCATTGCGCTGCGGGCCAGGCGGTGCGAATTTAGGACATGTGCCGTTGATGCAACTCTGCACCCAAGGTTTAGTGTTCGAAACGGCGACCTTCGAATTCAATGAAGAGATGAGATGCTCATCTGGGGTACTGCGTACATTCCTGCTGTCTCTTAACAGTAGCCATTGATGAGGGAACCGCGGGACTCTCATTAGTTCTTGTCACATGGTCAAACGATCAGCAAAGAGTACTATCGTGCTGTCAAGTTTACCGCCGTTTGAGTGAAACAATACGAAAAATCGCCCGTATTTTTGGCAAAACTATTAATGGCTTTTGCACCACTTACTACAATAATGCACCTGCTCACTGTTTGTTGCTCGTGAATTGTTGGCCAAAAGCAGCACAATAGTAATGATGCCACAGCCACCATACTCGCCAGACATGGCCACATAAGTAGTGTAACTTTTCTTTTCTGTTCCCAAAGTGAAGACAACCTTTAAGGAGCGTAGTTTTACAACCATAGGTGGATTAAAAACGCATCGTTGACAGAGAACTAAAAGTTATTCCATCTGATCGAGTTGCAGAAGTGTCTCGGGGATTGGAAAAACCGCTGTCGTAAGTGTACAATATCTATTGAATGGGACCTATTTCGAAGGGGATAACACTGACATACTAGAAGAAAAAATACGATTATTTCGTAAGAACCCTAATTTCTGTTAATTATTGAACACCCCTCGTATACTTAAATGCCCCATGGCACTTGTGATAATTCCCAGCCCTTCAGCAGTGCGGGTTATTTGCAAGGGAAAGTGAGGTGTCGTCGGAATCATTCTGGTGGTTCGCGCCACTGGTACACGAGCACCGGGTCCCGCACTTCGGGATCCAGCGTGGTATTTAAGTCACGTCGTCTTCGTTTGAGGTACTCGAGGTGGAATGTTTTGGACGTGAGCCATGGGAATCGAGGCGAAAAGTTTCCGAACGAAATCGTCGATCGATCTGCAGAGGACTTCTGGTCGATCTCTGCACTGTTAAATTATTGGAAATGAACGAAATTTTGAATTGGTCCAACTCTTGAATGGACATAGAATTCAAATGTTCGATCGTAAAATCCAATCACGCTCGTTAACTTCAGACTGAACTATAACGTGATTGTGATCATTACGTGAATTAGCGATTATCTCTGTAAAATGTATCGACTTAACATGGAAAGTCATTGAAAGGTGTACACTTATATGGGATGGAAAACAAAGAGAGATTTCTTTGTGATGGCTATGTGTTTTCCGTCGAATTCCATCACTACGAATGGTACTTTTGACGGGATTATTCTGGGGAATCATGGGAAGTTTTTTCGGGAGGGATCTTGTGTAAACTGGGCGTACTAGACAAGGGCAGTCGTCTGCTTCAGCCGAGTTTTGAACTTTTTGAGGAAACTGAGCCAATTGGAAAACTGTAGATATCGTATCCTTTTTTTGAGATTATTGGTTGTTAAATATTTATATACTTATTATGTATTTATTTTAAGTTATTTAAGGTTATGTACTACGTGATAGTGGTGCAAAATGACCTTAGCTGTCGAAGCACCATAAATGTAACTACTACTATTGCTACTCGTCTACTGAAGGGGGTCCCCGGGTTCGATACCATGGGCGCCCTCAGATTTCACCTGGCTGTGTGATTGTTCGGTCTCCCTGGGAAACAGCAGGCGACACAGTGAAAGGAACTGTCTCTTCTCGTTACCTTATGTGAAAAATCACATGTAATTCTTATTTGATTTGGCATGAGATGAGCTCTACCCGCACCTCTCAGAATCAGACTTTTAGGAGATTATTGTGGTTCGTTGTCTGTAAACGCTCAATAAATTCTCGCCATCGTCAATATTTCAATCTTAAGATTGGTTTACTGCAGCCCTTCATTCTTCTGTTCTTACGTCCTTAGTATGTCGTACTTTCACTCGCCTCTTCGTCTTTGCGGGATCTTCTCTTCAGTTATTATGCTTCTAGCCAATCCAGTGTGCCTCAAGATATAGTATGTCCAATCCGTCTAGTTCTTCTTCTTTACAATTGTGGAGTCTCCATTTTTGCTGTACGCTGAAGAAATCTGACGAGAGTTGACATCCATGTTGTTATCCAAGGTGTTAAACCTTTGTTTATTTTTTGGATCCAATTTTACCCTCCGTTTTTTTCAATTACATGCCTGTTAACTGATTCTTGCAGCGGTGATAGATTACTTTTGGGGATCGGGATGGTGCGGAGGCTAACGTACAGGCTTCCCACCGAGAGGGCTCAGGTTCAAATCCTGGAGACAATAAATATTTCCAGTTGCATCTCGAACCCTACTTGAGGTTTCTTTCTGGAGAGCACTTAGAGTGAGTGCGACGTCCGTCGGATAGGACATTAAACTGCAGACCCCTTGGTGCCTTTCGACAAGAGTAGGCTAATGCCGACGCTGGGTTTCCCTCCACCCTTCATCCTTTCCCGTCCATCCCTAATGGCGCAAATGGCTAGCTGTCGGTCGTCTCCCCAACATAACTAATTAGATTACTTTTCTGCCCTTTTAAGTCCATTGCAGGCACTTCTAGTATCTTTGAACATCCCGTACCATTATACGTCGTCGAAGGCTCCCTTTTTAAGTACACCAATGTCACGTACTATAGCGTCTTGGAAATTGGCTTATGAGGGAGGGAGGCGATGCTTGTCGCGCAAACTGAAAGGAACCCTTGTCCAGATCACTGTTTCCTCTCAACTCTCGTCCCAGCCACTTTAAAACAGTCGGCGCGAGTGTGCCGGCCGCCCACTAAAGCCTTTGCCCGCAGTTCTGCGCCTCAATTATTTTTTCCTCTTTCCGTTTTTTGCCCCCTTGGATTCTGGGAACGCGAGAGTCGTTGGTGAACATGTGTGAGCTAACGTGGCGTATCGACTCCTTGGATATGGGCTTTTCCTCGTCTGGTTCTCGTCTCTTTTAAAAACAGACCTTCCCCTCTCACGCACCCCCGTCTATTTAAGACTGACGCAGGGTGCCCAGCGAACTGGAAAATTCAGGGATCACTCTGGAATATGTATAACTTTTGGGTGGAAAGAAACCGGGAACAATATGATGTCATTCATCGAGATTCATGGACAATGACGGGGAGGATGTAAGTCATCGTTTCAGACATATATATTCGCGCGCACAACTCGTTATTGGAATAGATTTTTGCCCTTTCACAGAAGTTATTTTTAATAGTATTTTTAGTATCCTGAGAGCCACCACTAGGGTTTGTGGCAAGGGGTGAATACATACCGGACTAATTTTGACCCGAGTATTTTTACCCCTACATCAGTCGGACAATGTTATTCTGATCTCCTTATCGCTCGTGGAAAAAATGAAATTTTAAATGTATCTGTTCTAGATTATATCCCTCAAATGTTATTGACAAGATCTTACCTATCGTAATACTATGGGGCTTATTACACATTTTCAACATAATCATTGCTAAAGAGGAATATGTATTTGCAATTCATGCAAGAGATTTAATCTGTCAATTTCATCTTCGCTCCATGAAGTGAATTCCAACCCAGCTCCTATTTTACGAGGGTAGGCTGAAAACTAATTCCCACTTGCTTGTAGACCACAAACGATATGACCTTCTGAAGCACTCCTGGTGGCATGTGGAAGTTACATTCCCCCTCAACGCGCATGCGCAAGTTTGAGGCCGTTTCGTTCATCCTGTGTATTTTGAGAAGCTGAAGTATGGAGACGTGTTCCAGTGCTATGCCGACGCGAGTTAAACAGCGTGATGTTATCGAATATTTAACTTCTGAAAAAGTGACTCCTACTGAGATTCATCGTCTTTTAAAGGCTGTTTATGAAGATGATGCTGTTAATAGGTCTATTGTAAATCGATGGATAGTAAAATTTCGTGGTTGCGAGGCTGGAAAAGTCGTAATTGTTTATGAAACACGCAGAGGACGTCCGATCACTGCCAGAGACGATAAACATCGCAAACTCGTCAAGTATTTGATTCAAAATGACCAGCGAATCATTCAAAAGCGTATCGCAAACCATGTTGGAATGTCCAAGGAACGTGTCAGCTTCATTATTGGACAATCGGGATACCGTAAAATCTGTGCACGATGGGTACCACGCCGTATCATCACACACCTCGCGCGCAACTGGAGAGAGTTTGCGAAACCTGAAATTGGAACAGATTCCACACCCTTCTCATTCCTCCGATCTTGCGCCTTGCGATTTTTATTTTTTCCTCAACTCAAGGGACACCTCGAGGGTAATCATTACACCTCGGATGATGAGGTGAGTACAGCTATGAAGTCCTGGATTCGAGAAAAGTCGCGTTGACATATAACTAGAACCCTTCTCCGTACTTCCGCTTCTCAAGATACACTGGATGAATGTAATGACCTCAAACTTGCGCATGCGCATTGAGGGGGAATGTTACTTCCACATGCCACCGGGAGCACTTCTGAAGGTCATATCGTTTGTGGTCTACAAGCAAGTGTGCATTAGTTTTCAGCCTACCCTCGTATTTTGGATGCGCTACTAACCCTGGCGGTGGCTTGCAGGGTATATATAAATAAATAAATCGTCTAAGTTTATCGTAACAACGTTTTACAAATATAGCTGCTCAACGGTGCACTTGATCTAATTCGAAAATTGATCAAACTTCTTGAGGATCTCATATACTTGCAGCATATTCTAACAGAGGCCTAACCAGCGAAAGATAACATTTCTCTTTAAAACTTTTCGTCACATTTACCCGGCAAGTCGTGCTCATCTCGACTGAGATTATTGTCGTTCAATGGGACAGTAAATGGCGTCGAGGACTTAATAAATGGCGGCAAACATTTTCAACATAAATATTATCCCGAGATACACTCCTCTTTCAAGTGCCTCTCTATCGACTTAAAGTATTTGAGTAAAAGTTACTAATGTTTACCTTTGGGCACCTCTTTACTCTGGTCCTTACCCAATTACAAGTTTGCCACGATTTTATTTTGCTCGAATTGTACGGGAAAGTTCTCCATTCATTCCTAACCTTCCGGTCACTTCTGATTTCTTTAACCCAAACATTCCTCGAGTACATCATGTCTGTAAGCATTAATACGTACCACTCTTACCCTTAGTCTGGTATTCCCAAGTTTCACCCCTACACACACACATGAACGTGAGGAGTCGTGGATTTCTTTCTATTTGGTGCCACACTTATCGGCGGGTCATTGAAGTGTGGCCATCGTCGACAATGTGAAAAGGTATCGCATATGTTCACATGCGCCATATTGGAGGAAAAGCATGGAGAAAGCCCTGAGGAAACTTGTTTTTTTCCCTTGGAATCCATGGTAATGGCGAGGGTTTCCCCTGGGAGTGGAGAGACATCTATGTGTTTTAAAGAAGATGTTGAGTAGGGCAGCCATTTAAATAAACAACACAGACTGTCGGTGGGTGTAAACTTAAAAGGTAGAAGTACCTCTCACCGCCAGACGGGAGAACCGCCAACGTCTCCTTAACGCCAACGGTTCATTTCGGAAAGCCCACTTCCGAACCGGAAGCATCTCTGAGCTAAGCACACACAATTTTTTTAAGTGCAAGCTTTATTTACTGACGCAGTGGATGATGGGAGGGGTTAGTATGATATGGAACGTATCGCTCGAGTAAAAAAAGTCGCCCACTTCCCAAACAGAAGGCACAAACACGGTGTCCATTTTTTTGCGTAAAAGCATTGGCAAACAGGGGATGGATATTTGAAGCTTTGGACCCAAAGGGTGCGGATGCAAGTATTTTCAGCAAAAAGATTAATTAATTAGGTACTATGCCTTTTTGAACGAAATTATGTCAGCCAGCAAGGGCTGACATTATTTGGTTTTATGACTTGTTCAGGTGGTTCTGCTCTCATTTACATTACATTACATATTATTCTGCAAGTCCCCGCTCGGTTGTGTGGCAGAGGATGATTACACACCAGGTTAATTTTAATCCAAATTACTTTTTATCCTCTAACCGCGGTCGAACAACGTTTTTCCAATCCCTTATCGTTCGTGGGAAAAATGACATCTTAAATCTATCTATTTTACACTTAATCTCTCTAATTTCATTGATATGTTCTCCCCCTTACCGTAGTACGATGGGGGTAATAATACATTTCCAACATCACTGTTAAAGAGACATCCTTTCAATTCATATGCAAGAGATTTAATCTGCAATCTAGCCTTCGCTCAATTGAGTGATTCCCAGCCTAGCTCCTCTAATATTTTAGATACACTGCTCAGTTTATCATAACAACATTTTACAAATCTAGCTCATGTACGCTGCACGCGATCCAATTCGTCAAGCAATCCAACTTCATCGTTCGATGGCATTTTTCAATTTTTAAGAATTCTGTTTCAATGCGTTTTATAAGTGTCTGATCTTAAGATTTTTATTCCTTGCTCCATTCGTGAATTCTGAGTAAACGGTATGAAATCAGTTCGAGATGAGAGCTCATGGTTTCTCCATAAACGAGAGTAACCCATGCGAAAAGTCAAAATGTTCCTTATTGTTTCAGAATTCATATTTCACGAAAATAAAAATGCGATGGGGCCTATTATGTTTCCCTGAGGTACCCCAGAAATTACATTATCGCCGACAGCTTCTTTTACTCGCTTCTGAGTTTGCTACCCTTCGGTTCCGGTTCAAAGAAAAGTTACGAATCCAGTTTTTTTCTATCTTACCACATATTCCATATCCTTGTATCATTTTATTTCTAGTGCCGGTAAAATATGTTAAATTATTTTAACGGCGGCGAGTATAAATTTTTCTGATTATCAGGTTTCCGTCGAAAGAAAATTACATGCTTTGGGAAAGGAGTGAAGGTGAAAAAGAGAGGGTAATGACTAGTGTGGAATTTTGGTGTTACACCTACCCAAGTCAGTGACGAGTTTTCTTCCCATCTCCAAATTTACGACCTTATTAGTGCCGCTGTCCCTGATAACTAAGGGGCTGGAATGTCCTAATGGACGTATCTGACCCTTTTTGTGTCTCACGAAGTGTAACGTGTTTTGTTGGAGGGAGGATTTTCAACATTGTCCAACGAAATGAATTACATAGACGCAACAGCATGTACGAGCTCGCATAATGGCCGATAATCAAGCGTAAAGTTGGCATCAATGGAGCTCCTGATAAGTGTTCGCTGATTCCAGAGACAGTATACACATTTGTGTAATGTTGTCATTCGGAGGAAGGCGAAGTGAATGTAGGAGATATTGAGAAGCAATTAAATGTTTAAGAATGCGACAGACGGAAGAATGTTGATTGGTCGAGTTAGGAGGAGGAAAATGTCGGTCGTGTCGGACGCAACAATGAAGGGAATTACCTACGATAGGAAGCGTATGAAGTTCAAAAATGATTTATTTGAACTTGGGGTGGCAGGACATTTATGTAGTGCCGTGTCAGTTTAAATTAAGAAGTGAAGTAGTCCTTAGACCCATGAGGCACATCAAAACCCACCTTGACAGATAAACTTTTTTTAAGAAAATTTCTCGTCAGCTGGACACGCGATAATAAAACCTGCCATACGATCGTTGGGTACGCTTCCACGTGCTCATAATTTGTGGTCATTTGTTTAATGGATATGCCATGGTGACGGTTTGAAAAGTCACCTCTTCATTAGTCAATCAGCCGCAGTGTGGGTCTGTGTTTTTTTTTCACCGGGAGATTGCACTAATTGTTGGCAATTTTGCACGTTTTTTTAAATCGTCGGTGACGTTCCCGATTACGACCCAAGGTGGACTGGCAATTATCGATTCAGTGCGACATGACGTCAAAGATAGGTTTTCGTGGTTTCGTGGTCTTCCCTCAATCGAAAGGTTCGTCTACCTCTCTTGTGTGGCACTCCTGTCGTTTTGTTTTTATTTATTTATATACCCTGCAAGCCACCGCTAGGGTGTGTGGCAGGGGGTGAATACTCAGCAGAATAAAGGGGCCAAATCATTGTTTTCAAGGGGCGAAATCATTCCCCCGTCCCCCTCTCCCCTGTTTGAGTGACGCTGTGGTTACACTCGTGCCCTTAATGCTAATTGGGCATCGCCGCTTCAACTGCGCGAAATCGTGATGAGGTGATGAAGTGCGTCCAATAAATAACGGGAATTTGAGTTCTTAGGATAGAATTTATTTATTCTTCTAGTATATCAATGTTGTCCCCTTCGAAGTAGGTCCCAATTCATTAGATATTATACACTCATGTCAACGCTTTTTCCAATCCTCGGAACACTTCTGGAACTCGTGTGCGGATGGTATAGCTTTTAGCTCTCTCTCAGCGATGCGTTTTTAATCTCACCTATGCTTGTAAAACTACGCTTCTTAAAGGTTGTCTTCATTTTTCGGAATTCCCACTACTTATGTGGCCATGTCTGGCGAGTACTTATGGTGGCTGTGGCATCATTACTACAGTGCTGCTTTTGGCCAACAATTGACGAGCAACAAGCAGTGAGCAGGTGCATTATTGTGGTGGTAGTGTAAAAGCCATTAATAGTTTTGCCAAAAATACGGGCGATTTTTCGTATTGTTTTACACAAACGGCGTTGACCTTGTAAGTAGTGCTCTTTGTTGATCGTTTGAACTTGTGGCAAGAACTCATGGCGCACTATGAGAAACTACATTACGTATTTCCGTTATTTTTTTTAAAACACTTCATAAACAGGAGGATATGATACTTAATTAGACCACCAACACCAATGATATTTGTTCCGACTTCTATGAAATTAATTCAACGCCATTTAATGGCAAAAAGAAGACAACTTCCCACGTTGTTCAATGTGTTAACCCAGTTATGAGTCGAGGATTCTTGCTTAGAGTGTATCGAGACGAGGGAATAAATTCATCATTTCCTTTGCCAGACATTCAATTGCAAGTCTGATCAGTCATTACTTCATTGCTGCACAGCATGCTTGCGTCAGCGCGGTTATTAATCGAAAGGGAGTATTGGATTGAGATGTTTTAAGTGGTGCTTCAGTCATCATAAACCTTCGGCGTGCGTCTTGATTTTCCATTCGGACGTTAATCGATCCAGCTGAATGCAATCATTAGCATGGGCTTGGTGTTGTCTCACTTTCCAAATAACCTCGTGGTGAATGATTCGCACACGCACTAATCAGGACTCAAATATGCATCACCTTTGTGCTCCCTTCATCTACGTGTATACGATATGCGAATTGAATATATTGAACGGAGTGTCCCCCGTTCACAAATCCCGGATGATAACTTTGGGCAGTCCCAATTTCAAAATCAGAGCGGTGCGAATTTATGATTCCAGGAACTTCTTTGAAAACAGAATGGCGTACAAGGGAAACGAATTGGCCTCCACTAATTGCCATTTAGTTGTGTGAATTTCTCATGCCGTATAGGTAGCTTTGGGTTCGAGGCGATTTGGGTTGATCAGCTTGTGTGGGTGTTGGATGATTATACTGAATGCGAGTGAGCAGCTATTTATTTCACCACTGGAAATCCTGTGAGATTTTCTACCGGAATAAATACATGTCGCAGTTTTTTATGGGAATTGATCGAGACTACAGCGCAGTTTTTTTTGGAATAGGAACTAACACTGATCTCACAAAATCTTCCGGCCAGATTCCTTCCTCATAGATACTACGAATCAGTCCATATAGGGTCTTCTTCCCACATTTTCCTAAACATTTCAACAGTTCGACAGGTATGTTGTCCACCCCCACGGCCTTATTTGCTTTCATCTCCTTTATTGCCCTTTCTATTTCATCGTCGAGTATGCCTGGACCTAAGCTACTATATCTTCTTCTACGTCATGTTCCTTTTCTATGTCTAACCTTGTCGGCCTAAGTTCTTTACCATACAGTGTTTCTATATATTCCTTCCATCTCTCTTGGATTTTTCCTGGTTCAACTATTATCTTACCCCACTTATCTTTAACTGTTAGCACAGATCTTGCCTTCTTACTTCCCGATAATAACTTAACCTTGCTGTATGGAGCATCACCAGTTATATTCGAGATTCTTTCTTTTTACCAGTTTTCAGTATTCCAAGCAAGAGTTGCGTTAGTAAGTCGGACCCTCCAATTATTTATTATTTTTGCTTAACATTATCGACGTATCATTATTACGGGTGGGGTTAGATATAACCTGCCCGGGGACTATTTTCTCTTCGCTGATAAATCGGATTTGCTGTTGGTTTGTTGGGAAAAATGTTGTTCCCGGTGTATTTCGAATCTGGCCCCCTGTAAAACAACATTAACCGTCAGGAGTAGCTCTTTTTAATCTCGACGTCGCTAATGCATATCTGATGGAGATCTTGAAAGAGAATTTCCAAAATCTAAACTTTCGATTTTCGAACTTAATTGCGCTTTCTGCATGTTTGAAAGACGTTTATTTAAATATTTTTTCAACTTTTTGGAATCCTTCCGATGTTTCAGAAGCCCCCAGATATTGTCCCAAGGCCTTGAGACTCGTCATTCCTTGTCCTGTTATCCTTCGTCGCATCTTCCGCCGTGAGTACAAACGTACACACGTAAGATAAGTGATGTCAGTTGGTGTCGTCATCTTCAACGAAATGACCTTCTGTGGATATTCCCGGCGTGATCTGATACTCAACACATAGTATTTCTATTTTTACAGAGAGTTGAGTTAACTCTTGAATCTAACTCTTTTGTAAACTTTCAAAACATAACGAGCATTACCAACACAATGAAATGAACATCGTCGCTGTGGAAATGATGATTAAGCTATTCGCTTAATCGGAAGATTAACGGACAAAGACACGGAAGATTTACGGACACTCTCTCATGAGTTAGCTTTCACTCAATCTGAAAGACCAAACATGTCCTCAATCTACCCAAAGGGAGAGCCCTTTACCTGCTGAACCCTTAGCTATTAGTTATTATCACTGTTAAATGATTTATATTAAGCAGGGATGTATTCCTGGGACATGGTAAAATTCCTTTCCCTTGGGACGAAAGAAAGTTGTTTTTCTGAAACGGTTTTAAACGTTTTTAAACTAACTGCTGGTTACGTTAGCGTATATTTTTGTCTTTTTCAAAGTTAAACTTTTAATGACTTAATTGGACCGAAAAACTGTCGTAGAATAAAAAAAATATTGAAATTGTGGCACCGACTTGAAAAATATTTCGAAAATTCTGATGACTAGTTACAGTAGGCCAAGTAAAAAAATCCTAATGCAAAAAGAATGCGTATTAGAATACTAGCGTAAGTTATATGAAGCTTCATTAGAAGTTCCCTCCCCTACCTTGTAGGGTTCTCCATAACCAGCTTCCTAATCAGATTTTTATCGGAGTTCTATGAAAATGCTGCATAGTTTAAGCGTTTATTTAAACAATCGTAGCATTTTTCATCTTAGTGCCAAAATAATAGTTTTATAACTATTAGTTCAAATTGCATAATGAAAGGTGTGACCACTGCCATAATTAATAAATCTGCTTTCTTCTCTGGACATAAAATTATCGTTCCCTAATCAGAGATAGGTATGATAAAAAGAAGGAACACTAAACATTACACTATCTGAGACTGAAAAAATGAATTATCGAAGATGACAGAGTGTCGCTGTCGGATCTCTTTCATACGTAAAGAATGTTGGTAATGATAAAATGTGTTCCCTAAGCGATGCATGCGTATTTATGTGTATTGTGTTTTGTCACAGGTGACTAGTGTCAATGCCCTCTCCGGTGGATTGAGAATGGAAAAAATGTGTACTCTTAATGGGGCAACGGTCGTTGAAGTCTCCCTCGATAATGAAATCGGTTGGTCGCAACTGATAACACGAGGCAGGGCGGCATGAAGGCACTTGGGCTTTCGGGGGGTCCCGAAGAACATTCGGCGAGCGAACGACATTTATTATCTATCGATTTGCATATTTTAAGTGGAATCCGTTAAAGTTAACGCTTTCGATAATAAAGAAGTCCTCATATTTACTATGTCGTAACAAAATAATCAGATTACTTCCATTAAGTCACGTTCACCACTCCGGCTACTTGGCGCATTGAAACGTATTATCTCCGCGGTCCCCACATATTTTTTTGTTCTGCGGCTTTCACCATAAGGCGAGCGCGCTTGCTATCGTCCTCACCTCCGTCATCGCAAAAATTATGGCCGAAAAATGAATCCAACTAAAGAAATGTCTCGCACCCGAATATACTGGTGTGTGGCAAGTCAAAACTTGAGTCGGTGGTGTCAGGGGTGAGGTGAGTTGTGAACGTGAAAACGCTGGACACTTCATTGCTAAAAAAAAGAGGGCACAGGCTCTGACTATCATGCAAAAATTATTTTTTTTGTCAAATTATCATATCTTATTATTGTGGGTCGCGGTAGTCCAGGAGTAGAGCGTTGGACTTCAGACCGGGAGGTCCAGGGTCGTTTCCCGGACCCTCTATGGCTATCCTCTGCTCTAACCAAGCTGTGTGATTTTTTGGGTACCAGATCTTCCTGGGAAACCATAACTGACACAGGGAAAGGAACTGGCCTCCCTACCCTGGTGTGTGAATTTCTCACGCCATCAGGCTTAGTGCTGGGTGAACTCTACCATTGCCTACCAAACCGACCTTTGGGTTGAATACTGTGTTTATCATATTATTATTATAATTATGAAAAATCCAGGTGGGGAAATCATGCCTTCTATGACTTCAATAACTGCTTATTGGCCAGATCTATGCGCCATGTTTTCTAACTGCATCACAGAAACTTGGGAACTTTTTGTGCTATTCAAGAAATCTTTTTCTCCACATCTCTGGTTTGAAGAATTTCCATGCCCCCATGGTCTCAGGAAAGTGCCAGGAAGGGTGTTAAGGTTGAAGGAAGGAGAGTTGGTGACGAGGAGGGGGAAGACCATGAAATAAGTGTTTTCTTAGGTTCCTTTTTGCTCCTTTTACATGTTTAGTCAATCAACCATTTGTGGTTGTGTGCCTTTGGGCCATTCCACACCCTAGCTGTGTTCCAATCTTCCCGATTACTGCTAATATGTTCCATAGCATTTTTTTGAATGCCAAGGAGAAACAGGATTGAATACATTTCAGCAAAATTAAATAAAGCATAAAAATAACTGCCAATCGTCTGAAGCTAGTAATTTAAGCAAATTTGCAACGATTTGATTAAAATGTTAACTTTTTTGTGGAAAAATTTTGAAAAAAGTGGTCATGAATAACCTGTCATTCATTAATTTTTTGTTCGAAAGATTTAGAATTAATTCTGAATGATATTGCTAGCGTTTTGCGGTGATAATGAATAACCAGGAGTCCCAGTTTTAGTTAAAGCCCATACTCTTCCCATCAAAGTTGTTGGAGTTGATAGGTAAAATAAAAAAATCTTGAAGAAAAATACAAGTGATAAATTCATTAACATGTAGAAGCTATGTCATTTTTTTAACTTTTCCTGTTGACTATTCATTTAAACAGGTGCCAGTGAGCCCAGCAGGGAATGGAAGACCATTTTTGTAACGGGTGGAGCTGGATACATTGGAAGTCATTGCATTCTATCGCTTCTTGAGGCTGGGTACACAGTTGTCACAGTGGACAATTTCACAAATGCTGTGGGTGTTGTCAAGGATGGAAATTCTTGTGTAGCTCCAAGTATTCAACGTGTGGAACAGATCACCGGGAAAAAAGTCATATTCCACCACTGTGATCTTCTTGACAAGAAACGGTTATCGGAAGTGTTTTCAGAGGTAGGCTTTACAGTTCATAAATTGGGTTTATGAAAGCACTCTTGCAATTCTGAATTACTTTCAAATTTACTAACATAAATTTGAATCTTTAATTATGTATCTCCCTTGTCATGCATTTTGTTGCATTTTATCACATTCCATGAAGCAGAGGAATTTAATTTATACCTATTTATCAACCCTGATACTATAATTAATGGGTTTAATATGGGAAAGTGTTATTTTAAAAACAAAAAGCTCAAATCTGTGTGTCTACGATGGTGGCAATGATAATAAATTGTCGGGTTGTTGATTCCTTTTTTGGCATTGATATTATATCAGGATATGTAGGTAGCTAATGAGTTAGTAAATGTTAAAAGTTCTTGAATAAATTCAAAGAACTGTGGGGGATGTTATATTGTTAAAGATCTCATTAAGAAATTGAGGGGAACTGGATTCAAGGCCAGGTCAAGTGTATGATTTTTACACAGTGAATTTCCTGCATTTTATTTAGTTCTTGAACTGTATGAAATATTGAAAGTAAAATATTCAGTGAACATGTGTTTGTAAGTTCCTTGTCACTAAACAAGTAAGTGAAACAGCAGTTTGTGCTCCTTGAAAGTAGTGAAATAATTGAGTTCGTTACAAAAACTATACAACGCATATTAATGAAAGCTTTCATTCTTAATATAACCAACATTTTGCACTAAAAATGGAATGATTCTATTTTTCTTCAATCTCAAAAAAACCCAAAACCTTTTTGATTAAAACTAATCATATTTTTTCAATTGCAGCAAAAGATCGACTGTGTTATCCACTTTGCAGCAATGAAGGCAGTTGGTGAATCTATGCAAATTCCTTTCCTCTATTATAAGAACAACATTATGGGAACCATTAACTTACTTGAGGTAGGTATAGAGATAAGCTTTATATGTTTCTTATAATCCCACAGGGACAAGTTACATATGTTTCCTTACAGTAACAACTCCTACTTATATCTAAGAATGAAACTGATTGATAGCATGCTTTATCACATATTTTGAGTATAAGAAATAGCATAGAGTTTAACCATTAAGAACACTATAATTGCGAAGAGAATTGAATGAACTCACTTGTAACTAGAGCCAGTTTCTCAAAGGTTCAAGTAAACTTGCAAGACTTTAGGAAAACTTGCATAAGTGTAGCATGCAACAAACACTCTTAAATCATGTAATGATAAAATGGTAGCTCATCCTGGCAAGTAATTAGTGCTTTCAAAGATTTACTTTCATTTAAACTTTCTGCACCATTAAACTACTGGCACTTGTAAATTGACGTTTCACTTTTGAGAAGCATACCTAGGAGATGGCGTTTGGGAGCTGTTACACCCACATTTTACATTAGTGGTCTGCTTGATTCCGCCTTCCTCACCTCTCCTGTGTTCGTCCTTTATGTGTGTTCCTTTCCCCTTTCCTTATATCTATTTCTATGTGAATGAATATTTGTTTGCTGTGTGGTGGGATTTCGTGTTTGAATGTGTGTATATATATATTACAGTTATTAAGTTAAAACAAGAATTCACAATAATAAGTTTGGTGTTGAAAGGTTACGTCTGATAGAATGGCTTTCCATTTCCCCATGGGAAACTTGTTTATTTGGAATAATTTAAGATGCATAGTTAGGTGATTTGGTCCCAATGACTCCTTTATTAGCAGGGTTTTACAAATCAGTGTTGTGAATTGATTGAATAAAGTTTTAATAGTAGAAAAATTTGCTGAAACATGTCTTCTTAAAATTCGCTTTAACACGATTCTCAGGTTATGACTGAAAATGATTGCCATCAGTTGGTATTCTCGAGTTCCTGCACGGTGTACGGAGATCCAGGAAATGCTCTGCCAATCACTGAAGGACACCCAACAGGTGGGGTCACCAATGTATATGGACGGACTAAGTACTTCATTGAAGAAATGCTTAAGGATATCTACAATGCAGACAAGGTGAGTTGTGATGTGAAAAGCATTTCTCCCGTGTCTTATGAAAACCAAAGCCAAGTAGACAATTTAAGAGGGTGGCCAAACAGGTTTGTTGGCCTTCGATAATGCTACAGGGGAGCCAAAAAAAAGTTATAATGCTGGAAAGGCATGTAGAAAACAAGAGTTAACAAAATAACTAGGTCTCTACCTACATGTTTTCAAAGGAGTTCCTGCCATTCCGGTAGTAATAAGTGCAGACAGGTATGGTGTGAATTTTTGAAATGGCTCTAATTAATTTAATCTCATTAGTGGGTTTGTAAAGTAACATTATTTATCTGAAGATTGGTTTGCACCGATTCCTGAGCTTAACCATCTATTTTTTCTTTCATAGCTTCTCATGATTAAGTCATTCATCTCCTGGTAATTCATTTGTGATATTATTTTCTTTGTTGGTTCCTTAAATTCTTGATCTTGACCAGTGGACTGGTTTGTCCCAAAGTATGTTTAGTTTTCATTTTCTTTGTAACTTTCCATGTCTTTTAAGAGAATCCTTCAATTACAAGTGTAATTCGCTTGTACACAGTTATGTTAGCATACAGGGTTCATCCGGAAAATAAGTGTACTGAGCTCAGGAAAAAAAATTTATTACACTTTTACATATCTTAAGCTAATATTCCTCAAAATAGGACCCTTGTGAGTCGATACACTTGTTCCAGTGGCGTTCCCATTCCTGGAACGCTCCCGCGAAGGCATCATCGGGAACCTCTCGAAGACATGTCGTCACGGCCTCTTTGACGGCGTCCAAAGTCCTGTATCGCGTTCCTTTCAAACTCCTCTTTATCTTCGGGAACAGAAAGAAGTCCGGTGGTGCCAAGTCCGGGCTGTAGGGCGGGTGCGGCAGCGTTGCCACACCGTGCTTGGCCAAGAAGTCCAACATGACAAGCGCGGTGTGAGACGGCGCATTGTCATTCAGGTTGTCAGTCATACAGTTGATCGCTGGCCGGACGCAGGCGACTCGTTTTCGAAGCCTGTCGAGCACTTGAACGTAAAAAGCAGCATTTACAGTTTGTCGTTCAGGTACAAATTCGTAGTGGACGACTCCTCTTTTGTCAAAAAAGACAATGAGCATCATAAACTTATTTTCTGGACGAACCCTGTATTTCTACTGTTTGAGTGTCCATTTCATGATTGTTAGGCGGATTTAAGGATTTTTTTTTCCTGTAACCTTTGGGAAAAATGTAAAACAGAGTAGGAATAGGAGTAGAATTTTGGATGGATTGAAGGGAAGAAGGAAATTTGCAGAATGAAAGAAGGATTTGTTGTAGTGTAGTGTGTCAAGTTATCTTGTTGGGTGATGCTAAGAAATGTATGAGAGTACGGTCTGTGTCCATTGGAAACCTTGCCTTAAACAGTAGACCACCAAATATCAATAATAATAATAATCACCTCAATTCATCTTATTTTTTTTATAATTTCAGAGATGGAATATAGCTTTGCTAAGATACTTCAACCCTGTTGGAGCACATCCTTCTGGCATTATTGGTGAGGATCCAACCAAACCATTTGCCAATCTGATGCCCTATATGGCCCAGGTGGCTATTGGCACCAAGCCATGCCTCACTATATTTGGGACTGATTATGACACGGAAGATGGAACGGGTAATGAAAATAATAGTATATACTTTCTCTTATAACAGTACACTATTTGCAGTTACATATGATATCTTGAAGCAGTATTTCTCACTGGCTTTCTTTTATTGTTTGCCTGAATCAATGTTGAGGTATTGTTTTGCACCACTTTGGTCTGAGGGTAATGCCTTTATGTGGACATCAGTGGGGCTATCCAAAAATTATGCAGGGCATTTCTCACTCCCTTTTGAGGGATCGTCAGTGATTTCCGACCAGCTAGGTGTGTCTGTTTTCACCCACAACTCAGCAAATCTCACGGGTGGTAATGAAAACTATGAGAACTTTGAGATCAGTCTGCTAGAAATTCTCCGTGCCGATGAATAAATAGATATGTCACAGGATTTGAGTAATCAGCCAATGTAATTAGACGCATGAAATGGTGCAGTATTTTAATATAATGAATTTCTAAGTATAAGCTTCTTAAATAATTGAATACAAGCAATGGAAATGTCCTTGACCAGCTGTGTTGGAAGGGCAGACCATCCCGCAACATTTCCCGACCAATTTTACCATGCTGTCATGGATAGTCGTGGGACAATAAAGTCATGGGCAATACTTTCATAAAGGACCATGTATATGTGTAGCTATTTAATTCATGGAGTAGATGGTGGCTTATAACAATGCCTTTAACTTTTATAATTATAAAAACCTACATCTTTTTTTCTATCCCTATGTGTATATACAGTATCAGAAGGCATTTATTGGTTATTTACTGCATTAGAATAAAAAATATTTTATTATTATTCAATATTAGAATATTTACTAAATTCCAATGTAATAATGTTTGGGTTGTGACTATATTAATGAGATAATTACAATTTTTCACCAATCAAACGACATAGTTTTGATGCATAAATTGATACTCTTTCTTTTAACAAAAGGTGTGAGAGATTATATTCACATAATGGACTTGGCTGATGGTCACGTTGCTGCTTTATCAAAACTGAAGAGGGAGCCCAACTTAGGTCTCAAGGTAAATATAAAAAATGAAACACTTGCAAATATTAAATCACATTTAGTGAGTTAAATTACTTGTTACTTCATAACAAACTCATAAGCTTGTCTTCCATTAACATTTATTTTGTCTTTGGGCTCTATCACTTTAGGTTCATTGTACTTTTAAAGTGGAGTTGGCTCTGCAATGAGGGTGGGAGAGCATATAAGCCAGGCTCACGTCATGACAAGGCTAGCAAAGGAATGCCGTTATCACATTATTTTAATTTGAACACCTAATTTTTTATATTTAGAAAAAAAATCACAATAATTACTTTTCTGTAATTGGAAATATCTTTATTTTTATGTACATATTTTTTCTCGGACCTTGAATCATTGAAATCCCCCCCAAATATGAAGCTAGTGAAATTCATAGCTTTCATATTTGCCAAAACATACTTTTTACTCCATGTATTCTCTGCATTCACACAATGGAAAAATTTAAATGCCGTACATGTATTAGGGAGCACAACATCTGTCACACCTTGAGATGCCATTCCGGTTGATCTCTGCTGTCCTTCATAGCCTTCTCTCTCAGGTCTTTCAAACTTCTACACCTCCCCAACACCCTTTCTGCTTGTCCAATACTCTTTATTCTTCTATTTCCTAACCTTAGACTATCTTTCATCTTTCCCTCCATTGGTGCTTTTAGTTTGCCTTCATTTGTTAGAAAATGGTCGATACAGTTCCTTTTTCTTTTCCTTAGTAGCTTGGCACACCTTGAGGTACAATGGATTAATGGTAAAAACATAATAGAAGGGAAAATTGAAGGGAAGATCTGGTGAGGAAGATATATAAACAGGCACGGAGAACAAATTAAGAAGGATGTATAAACAGATGCTATTAGGAGATGAGTGGGGAATTAATTCTGATTGGGGAAGAATGGAGATCTGCAATAAACCAATCTTAGGATTGTAACACTAGGATGATGAGTACTTCTTTCCTTGCCCACAGTCTGTAAAACATAACTCTTCACTCCCAGTTGTTGGGTTTATTTCTTCCACTCTTCTCCTTGTCCATGTTTTGAGTGTACCTATGTATTCTTTTCAACTACTCTTTAACATGATGGTAATAGAGTTCACTCAATTACCATCATGTTTAAGTCATCACTTTGTTTAATAATCAAAATATGTTTGTTGAGTGGCTTTAGTGACATCTCTTGGAATACAAAGAGCCTTGAGGCCTGTGGATTCTGACTTGATTTTGATTGCACAAAAAATGGAACAACATGTTTACTTTTCCATTTCAGGCATACAATTTAGGAACTGGCAAGGGTATAACAGTGTTGCAACTTGTACGAACATTTGAAAGGGTGACGGGGACAACACTGACTCTCGAGATGAAAGAGCGCAGGGAAGGTGATATTGTCTCCATGTATGCCGACCCATCTTTGGCAGCAAGAGAGCTTGGGTGGACTGCCACGAGGTCGATTGAAGAAATGTGTAAGTACTTAGATATCCTGTGCAAATGTCTCAAACCAATTGAAAATTAGGAAAATGATTGCATTAATGATTAAAAGAGTATTAGTATGATAGTTATCCACTTCACTCAAGGTCTTGTGGATGCAATACATTCCCAGATCTTTCAGTACTCTGGTGTTCTAATTGTACGAGGTCAATTTCATTGCTTTTGCAAGGGGTGCATTTTGTAATAAACTTGCAGGACTTCAGTGTTGCTTATTAAACTTTCCAAGTATATATCTATAAAATTTAAAGTTTCAAAATTGCTGGGATGGCAGAGTTACTGGCATGTTTGTTTTCATACAGTGTCGGCAATGACAGACTGATGAATGAATTACCATATTTTATGAAATAAAAGACACATCCTCATGTCAGTAGTGTACAAAAATGGGAAAAAGTGTGTTATAAGTCCATGCAAAAGCATGATACCTCATCAATTTCAGTTATAGTTCTATTTTAGTTTCATGCTATTTTTCTTATGATCGGTAGTGATTAAGTATGACTAAGTTCATTCATTATCTTGCTTGCAATTCGACAATGCAGAAGAGAGCAACTAAAATTCATATCCCATAATAGTAATGACCTGAATAATAATTAACCCAACTAGATTCTTCTATTGAAGCAAATTCCAGCTCTGCCCATCATGATTACTATCGTCCACTATTTGTCAGGCTAAGAGTGATGACTGTCTTTAACATTTACCAGTGCTTAATTCATGTAAAAGATAATGTAAATAACTTTGTATTAAGAGACAATATACACAGGCATAATATGAAGGTAGCCTGAAAACAAGTATGCACATGCTTGTAGAGCGCAAATGAAAAGACATTTTGAACCATACTTGAGGCATATGGAAGTAACATTCCCCCTCAACACGCATGCGCCAGTTTGAGTTCGTTACATTCATCCAGTGTATTTTGAGAAGCTGAAGTATGGAGATGTGTTCCAGTGCTATGCCAACGCAAGTTAAACAGTGTGATGTCATCGAATTTGTAACTGCTGAAAAGTGACTCTTTATGAGACTTATCGTTGTTTAAAGGCTGTTTATGAAGATGATGCTGTTAATAGGTATGTTGTAAATTGATGGGTAGTAAAATTTCATGGCTGAGCCTGAAAAAGGCGTACTTGTTGATGAAACATGCAGCGGACGTCCAATCAAGGCCACAGACTCGACGAAGATTTGATTCAAAATGACCAGCGAATCAAAACCATATTGGAATATTCAAGGAAGAAGTTTGCCGTGCTGAAGGCAGCTTGGTACCAATAATCTTGCAACATGACAACGCTCGTCCACACATATTGCAGGGAACTGGGGAGGCTCTGCGAAACCAGAATGGATTGCACACCCTCCTCATTCCCCCGATCGATTTTTATTTTTTTCCTCAACTCAAGAGACACCTTAAGGGTAATTATTACACCTCGGACAATGAGGTGAAGGCAGCTGTCAAGTCCTGAATTCGAGAATAGTCAGAAGTTTTTCGGTGACAGAATGAAAAAAAAAAACTTATCACAAGTTGGGAGAAATGTGCTAGCAGCCTTAACGGTGACTATGTTGAAAAAAAAAGTATGGTTTTGAAACTTAAGAATACTTTTCAGCCTACCCTCATACAAGGTTGAGAAATGCTATACATTACCTAATGCAGATTGTTCATAACCGTCAACCAGTTAGATAACCTTGCCTTCAAGTTCTATAACAAACTTCACCATACTGCAGGATTGATTAGATATAATAGTTTCAAAAATGTAATAGAGGATTGGTTGATTCTTTTGACAGCTTCTACTGTGGCCAGTGCTGCTCTTTGATGAATAGAGATTATTATTATTTTGTGTTCTGACAAATGGCTGGTGTAGTAGGCTGAATAGTGAATATGGCAATTCTGCTCGGACCTGAACTGGGCAATATTACCCTTTGCATACAAGATGACATTATATATTGGCTGAGTACTGGTAATAAGCTAAGCCTTTTGAAGAGAGTTTCATTCACATGCTGCATTGCTCATAATGCGTATTATCCTTTTATGAGTACCCACCTCTTACGAAAGCAATGGAACGTGGTGGAGCGTTGGACTACTGACTGGAGGGTCAATTCCTGGGCAGGGAACTCTGGGCACCTGCAACTTCGCCCAAGCTATGTGATTTTTTCGGGTACCAGGTCTTCCTGGGAAACCATAACTGGCACAGGAAAAGCATTGCCCCCCCCCCCTTCCCTGACGTGTGAATTTCACATGCCGTTTAGGGTTTAGTACTGGGTGAACTTGACCATTGCCTCCCAAACTGACCTTCAGGTTGATAACTGTGTTTACGAAATGAATGAAAATCCCAATGGATTTAGTCCAATAATTAAAATTATTCCAGCTGTTGAAATGCTTATCTGAAATTATTTTCAGGCCGAGACTTCTGGCATTGGCAGACACAGAACCCAAACGGTTATAGAGGTGATTCATCTCATCTGATTCCAGCCTCCAAGAACAATCCTGATTCCACAACTAAAGTCTGTCTCACCAATGGGAACCACAAAGCAGCAGTCAATGGACATTGAAATCAGCATCTTCTCTCAAATAAGCTCATTTTCCTGAAGAAAATCCCATCTCACTGCATGTATTCTCATTGCCTCAGTGAGTTACTAAAGCAAACGTATCCACAAGACTGCTTTGAAAAACTCCACTTGTCAAATCAGGCCAAAGGAGCACTCCAGCTGAGATGAAGACTTTCTTCAAATTGTTATCCCACAATATTGCACTTGGGTGTCATGTAACTTACGAGTGTACATACATACATCATCTTAAATAAACTTAGATCAAACACAAGTGGAATATTTTATCCGATGTAAATATATTGTCATGTCATAAAATATCATGCACGTGCAAAAAGAATATTTTGGTTTGCAACATTAGTTTTATAAGTTACCCCAAGCACAGCATTTCAATCCAAACGAGAAGAGGGATGAAATTTACTTTCATTTGACTGCTTTGAGTTTTACATTTCTCAAAATGAATTCTTATGGCCTATGAACTTGTAACACAGCAAAGAAACTATCGCAGATGAGTTTTAAACCCTTAGGAGCTAGTCATAGCATGCAGATAGTAGTGCTAAAACCCTAAAAGCAGTCATCTTCCATCACTCATGTAAACCCAAACATGAAAAAATTATCCATGCTCACTACTACTATGCTCAAGGGAATGATATGCAATTCAAATAGCCACCAAACTGTGAGATCTGTTGATATCAATCTACTGGTTGAAACATCAAATTACTTAAATATTGAAGTCTCTTTATGTTAACACAAAAAAGAAACCCATTACTTACATAAAAGCCCTGATACAATCAAAAGTGACAGGAATTCTGGCAGTGAAATATTAATGCATACAAGGATAGCATTAAAATATATTGTACTACATTATCTTGAACATTGCACCAATATTTAACCTAGACTTCAACAAGTAATACAGAATGCTGCAGTTGTATCCATGGAGGGGGAAATCAGCATGACTTATGTGGCAAAGAAAGGAAAGGTCCCATAGATGTTCCTCATTTGTTACAGAAGCTTGCATTTTATAACCAAAGATGAGAAAAAACTTTCCAGCAAGATTTGGGAACTACCAGTTCCAAAAAAAACTACCATAATTCAAGGAACCCAATTATGAACACTATTGGACATCATAACAGTAATTTCCTGACTTGAATGCTTCAGTTCAACTTCCCCCAAAATGTACACTTCAGGTTTATTTAATGCCATCAGAATACTAGCACCAAAATAAGTATGCCGCAAACAGTTTGCTTTACCTACGAGACTAGCTATGTAATGAATGCCACAAAACTTAGCATCCACTAAGTTATTCTGCTTGGTATACAACAGATCAAATTGGCCAATGACCCTCATCCAGAAACAATCCCACACCACTATTAACAAAGCCTGGGCATGCCATCAGTTAAACAGTGTTTCATGAAACATTTTCCATGCTTGAGAAGATTTTGGACCCTACTCCCTAAGTAAATTAGCTTTGAATTAATTAAAACCTCTCTTTAAGGAAAAAAAAGAGGTTTGGCTCAAAAATGACCCATGAGAGTAACACCAAGCTATTAACACACACCAGGCAAATTTTATTCCATTTCGGACGTCAAACTACCCCCAACAACATACACCCCTAATTAAAATTTAATGGAGAGTTGCAAGAATGGACAGGTTCCCCATGAAATTTATGATAGATATCAGTACTTAAAATTACACTAACATTAAGGGAAAGGTCACTTGGACAAAAACAAGATATAAAGTTTGAAGATTTAATGGTATCGCCTGAAAAAACAACAATTACAAATTAGAAAAAAGTAATAAACAATCAATCATGATTTTTTATTGGGGTTATCTCCCCAGTGGCTTTCTTCCCTTACAAGTGCCTCTGCATGACAAACAATCGTGATTATTCACTTAATGCCTCTCTCAAATCCATAGTGAAAAGGATGATAATAAAATAATTAAAATTATAAGTTCTATTACCCAGAGATAACACTATACAAAGGTAATTTGTGGCAAATCTTTAATAATTGACGTCAGAGGTCACCATAAGGTGGATGGGATGCCAACCCCTACCATTTATGAGCCAGTAAGGCTGGGACTTTGTTAAAGCTCACTACTGTTAAAATTGAGGGCCAACTTGGGCCTAAGTGTTTACATTGCTTTATCATTAATCCCAGACTTACTAGCTTACTTACAATGGACACAATTATTCTTCGGGAACTTCTATTTCGCCGTCATTAATCTGATCGATTACGTCGTGCGGGGGCTTCCCTTCCACGGTGCAACCAACGCTCTGAAACGAGAAATTCACAGTAAAAATACATGGAGACAACTGGAAGGCAATTTTTGGACAACAATCAAATTCATGTGCATTCTCCCATATGCCTTCAAAAATCATTAAGTATTTCTAAAGCCCTCACCTGGCATGTTCCTAAGATTTCCTTAACTGTTCCTTCCATTTTCCTCGACATGGACCTGTCTCTCATTGACCGAGCAATTGATAAAATTTCATCAAACGCTAGATTTCCGCTATGCTTAACTGCAAAAGATTATCAAATATGGGTTACACATCTTACAGACCAGAAACAACGTGGTACCAGTAGTAGTTTACTTACTATTCTTCTGCTTCTTCCTGTCACGAGGTGGTTCTTTGAGAGCCTTAATAATTAGGGAGGCTGCTGAAGGAACCACTGAAATCGTGGCCTGCCTATTTTGAATTGTAAGTTTAACGGTGATTTTCAGTCCTTTCCAGTCGGATGTAGCCTTAGCAATGTCATCACCAACTTTCTTGGGAGACTATCAGTGGTAGGAAAAATTATTAGATATGTAGACGCTTGGTTCCTGTTCATCAATGGTATGCAAAAAACAACTTCTCAAAAATAATACAAATAATTGCTAATTTATCGAGAAAAATTAAATATTTCATTTTCTTCTAACAGAAATTATTTTAGAAACACGTTCACACCCACAGAATGGCCATACGAAAAACCAATAGAAATAATGTATATAATTACCAAACCCAAGGGACCGATTTTAGGGGCCAGGGACGACGTGGCTCCGACTTCACCTCCAACACATCGTAGGAATACTGGTAACAAGAATATACATTAGTTAACGACAAAGAGTGCAATTCCACGTGACTCGTTTACATATTGTTAGATTTAATATTATACGTTAAGTTACCTGTTTTAACTTCTGACGGATCGAATTTAGGAGGCATGATTGGTTATATATAAGCCCTTAATCGAAAACACTTAAAAGATGTCAAATATCCGACACGGATACTAAACCCTGCCTCAGCACCGACGACACGTTTCAATAGAAAACAGCAAAGAACTTTGTACCTTACACACAGGAAAAGTTTCATATGGCGCTACTGTCGTCACTTCCGCAACAGTCAACTGTTATTTTTCAATTTTGAAATGTTTTTGAATTGCTGAATTCCAATTAGTACTTTTCCGTTATGTGTGTATATGTCTTACTGACTGCTTATTTTCATGAAATATTCGAAGAACAGTGAAAATATAGGGGGCTGTAACTCATCTTTTGTGAATGTGTCCACTGGAATTACTTGATATGGATGAAAAACTCCCTGAAAACTGGGAGAGGGCGGAGAACGATTTGGGAGTGCCATATTACGTTGAGTTAGTTGTCATTTTATAATATGGGAATGTGCATGATGAAATTATTTGAATTTGTAATAATTACCATTCGGTTTTCAGCCATAGGGATAAAATGACACATTGGGACCATCCGCTATTTTCCATCGTAACTGAGCATCTTTCAATCTGCGACTCTATAAAATACTCTGCGTACCGTACTGCGGCTAAGATAAGAGTCATACAAAAAATACTCCATTGTAAGTAGTCTTTTTTTACGAAATGTGTGGTTAATTTCATTCATACATATGAATGAATTCAGATGTTACAAATTTATTTTGGTACGGCTTTTAGAGACTGATAACAGCGAAAATATGTACCAATTATTTCCACATCTAGTTGACCACGTACGTTTAAGTGTGGTGGCTGGCGTCTTTGAGCAGCATGGACTTACAGCTAATGAAAACAGCTCATCCATTGAATGTGGGCATCTTGAGGCCATTCTTTCCGATATATTTTTTGTGGCAAAGACGGAAGTACAAGCTATGAATGGGAAGCAGTTTGACCAAAATGTAGCCACTGAATTGGCCCTCAATCTAATATTGAACACTTTCGACTTGTAAGATTCTCTTTTTGTATCACAATTCATTTCCAGTGATTCTACATTGAATTTGCTTTATACTTTTTGTTCCTCAGCAGAATGCATCTCATGAGTTTTTAATCATTGTAATCAAATTCATGTTTTCGTTGAGCCAGATTTTTCACATTTGAGAGTTATATTTAATTGAAAACAGTTACTTAAGTTAGCCGTTTGTATGCACCAAACTAATATTTGTATAATTTTTTTAATATCACAAAATAGGAAGCGTAAAGGCTGTGTTAAGGTAATGGAAGTGAAGGTCCTCATGGCCATTCTCAGCTGTGGATTGACAGACTCTACAATTTTTGTTCATAGACCAAAAGGTCGTGAAAAGTGGGCCCAAGACAAGTTAATGGAGTGTTATCGGTTTTTGTATTTGCAGGTATGAAAATCAGATTCAACATTAAAAGAAAACTATCATTTTGTGAATTATTAACAGTGCACCCTCATTAATAATAGCAGAACTGATTTATTTGTTGTCTATTTCTTGGATCCCTTATTGAGAAAAGCAAATAAATACGGAGGGAAAACAGAATAAAATCTTCAATGTACAACACTATTAGTTAAATATTATGTTAGCTACTGTAAAAATTCAATTTAAAAAAATTGAGACCAATATTAAAGTATTCATGTTCCAATTAGTAAATTTTAAACTTAGTTACTTCCATAGGCTTTGGTAAGATTCTCAATCTACTCCCAGGGGTAGTGAATTTTGGACTGGTGATATTTCAAATCATCTAAGCAGTGTTAAACTGTGAATTGGCTTAAGACTGAGAGGTTTTTATCATGATTAAGTAAGCTCTCAGTTTAATAATATATGCTCATTTCCTGAAAATAGTGTTAAGAGATTTCTCTTTCATTCCAGTCTTATGTTGGGGTATAATTTGGATGATGTTTTAAGCTGAATGCATTTGATAGGATTAAGCTGTGGTGCCATTTTCAATTCTCCCTGCAAAATTCCTCTGTTTCACCTCAGCTATCATACATCCAATTTTGCCTTTCCATCATCCTTTTTCCTCAGACACAATATTTCCAAATCGTGTGGCAGTAATGCTTAAAATTTGATTCTTCCTCGTTTTATTTGAAATGCATTTTTAAAATATCAAAAATTTATTTATTTTCATGTTGGGACATTTTGAAATTGTTAAGTTTTACTTGCTGGAAGCATTACAAATGCTCATGTGCTATATAACACATGATTATCATGTTTTAGGTCAGCGGAGGAAATGGAGGCATGGCCAATAGGTCACGTTTGAGCAGCCTCTTTTATGCATTGTCAACGTTTATTGGAGTATTTCTAAAAGAATGGAGAGCCTTTGGTCTGCAGTTTGTTCCTGGCACTTTGTATTCCTGTATGGAGCAGGTGAGGCTACAGAATACATGCTGTCCAACTTGTGCACAGATTGAAAATTTAAACTGCCAAATACCATGCATAATGTGAGAAATGAATATTCATGGTATTGGTTGTGGCGTGTGGTAGTCTAGTGGGTAGAGTATTGGACTAATGGAGGGCATGGATTCGATTATCGGGCAAGCCTCCCTGTGCACCCTCAGTTTTACCCAAGCTGTGTGATTATTCGGGTATCAGATCTTCCTGGGAAACCATTACTGGCACAGGGAAAGAAATCCTTAATACCCTAATGTGTGAATTTCACATGCCATTGGGCTTAGTATGTATGTAGTGGATGAGCTCTACCCTCATCTGTCAGACCAATCTACTGTTTTTATCCATTGTGGTTTGGTTTAGAATTGGTCATGTATTTTCCTTCAGTGTAAGATTTAGTTATTCAAGCAGCTATGAAACATTCATTGAGTAAAATTCTATAGATTTTGATGTTCCTTGCAAATTATAGAGGTATTCAAGGATTATTCTTGTTATCTATATGTGCATACATACATACAAATATATATGTATAAACACAGTAATCAACCCGAAGGTCGGTTTAGTAGGTGATGGTAGAGTTCACCCAGTACTAAGCCCGATGGAATGTGAATATTCACACATCAGAGTAGGGGGGCCAGTTCCTTTCCCTGTGCCGGTTATGGTTTCCCAGGAAGATTTGGTACACAAAAAATCACATAGCTTGGGTGGAGCTGGAGGTGCCCAGAATACCTTGCCTGGGATTCGAACCCGGGACCCTTTGGTCAGTAGTCCAACGCTCTACCCACTGGACTACTGCTACCCACATATATATATATATATATATATATATATATATATATATATATATATATATGCATTCAGAACAAATGACTTGACCTACAGGACAGAGGGAAATGTTCAAACTTAAGTGGCTTTATATTTGGTATTTTTAAATGTATATTTCTCACCATACATTAACTAACTGAGGAGGCAAAATATAAGTTCATACTGCATGTTTAAAGTAATTGTGTGACTGACAAATTGGATTGAACTAGGGGAAAGTTAACTACATGTGAGTAGTTATCCAAACTTTTTATGATATTTATATCTCTTTATGGTATATATGTATGCACATATGAATTCATTTTTAGGGGTTGATGAATAAAAATGCATGTTCAGGTTTACGTAATGCAATTAGCTGTCACTCTGAAACATAAAATATGATAGCAAAGATATGAGTAAGAGCTTACATTTTAGAATATTTCTCTTAATGGCAGTTTTGTGTCTCTCTTGTTATAATCTTTCAGGGAGTTGATCAAGGGGTTTCTGAAGAAGAATTCCTGAAATGGTTGGATTCTGGTCCACGGTTGTTCATATGGCTCACGACACTGCACAGAATGATGGCAGCTGAATCAGGTATGTGGGGTAAATGTGTGAAAAGAATTATGTCTCCCTAAATATCCAGCCTACTGATAATAACCTAATTTTGTTATTTCTGTTGTTAATTTTTAATATTTGTTGATTTGTCATGCATGCATCCTTATTTATCTGTTGTTACATGTTCCTTTTTAAATTGGCAAATTAGTCCTGTATGTGATTCTATTTTCAAATGAATAAATAATGGTTGGAGAAAAATGAACCTCTTTTTAACTGCAAATATAGGTTATGATAGTACTCTAATATCAAATCTCGTACAAAAATAGTATATTGTTAATCATAGTTAAAAATAATTTTTAAATTTGTTAAATGTTTTATTAAAACCACAGGTATTGCAATTTTCCACTAGATATTTTATTTCGACACTACCGGTTTCGATGTTTTCACATCATCATCAGGTGTGGTTGTTGGTGATGATGTGAAAACATCGAAACCGGTATTGTCGAAATAAAATATCTAGTGGAAAATTGCAATACCTGTGGTTTTAATATGTTACGCTTCGACCACATCACGCCTGAGACCTCATCATTTGTTGTTAAATGTTTCTGGTTGCTATAATATGAAAGATTTAAAACAAAGAAATGTTTTCATTATTACCCTCTTTACTTAATGTTGTCCTTTGTTCTGCTATATGCAGTTCAGTTAATCTGTTAAGTTCTGTTATCTGCCTACTATGCATTTTTTATTCGTGCACATACCTTTTTTATCCATTATTAGCCACAATTGGGTACATGCTGCAATATACAATGCTCATGGTTTATTATTAACAAAAATATAGGGGTAACTATGACTTTATTGCATTTGTATAAGCAATTCCCTATTTGAATAGATATGGTAATCACATAATGGTTCGTAGATTTTCGTGGCGTTAGTTGAATGACTCTCCATTCTTGGGATGTCACCATGTTGGTTGTTTTTCAGACAACAATTTCGCCTGTGTTCCAAATAGCATCTTTGCTATTGGAAGCCTGATCGTCTTCCAACGAGAGTCTTCAGGTCGAAGACGCTTGTTGGAACACGGGTGAAACTCTTGTCCGTAAAACAACCTACACGGTGACATCCCAAGAATGGAGAGTCATTCATGGTAATCATATTTTTATCAGAGCGAATTGAATGTGATTTTTAGCTTTTTAAATACATTGAGGACACAAAAACTAATGAAAAGCAGTTCCTTAACATGCATTTAATTATTCTCTTACAGTCAAGCACCATGGTGTTCGCTGCGTTCTGTGCAAGGCTTCCCCAATTGTTGGGCTGAGATTCCGGTGCCTCAGTTGCCTAATGCATGACCAGTGTCAAGACTGTTTTCTGCACGGAAAAACAAATGGGAAGCACAAGCTTGTGCATCCAATGTACGAGTACTGTTTGCCAGTAAGTTGTTGATCTGGTCGCACCTACCCTATTACTTGCTTGACAAACGTAATTTTGAAAAGTGTTAAGGTTTGGGTTGGAGTTGTTACATAATTTCTGACAAAGTTAAATGTCGGAAGCATCAACAAGCATCCTCATTGTGCAAAGCCAAATCATGATACAATATTTCAGTCAATAATCTTCTCTAAGAAAAAGTAAATTCAAACGTAGTAACTCTCTTTCATCATAATATTTTTTCCTAAAAAAGTTATGTGAAGTAAAGTCAATTTCAATTTTTTATTTATTTATTTCATCTTAATAATGAGAACTTTGTTGCAATTTTCCACAGTTAAAACTTTATTTCGACCATGGTTTCAATACACTGTATCATCATCAGGTTTCAACCCTTCAAGATAAATTTGCCTACATTAAATTTTTTGCTGCCCATTTCTTTTATGTTGAAAATGAAAGACAAACTCCTTATAAACCTTCGCCAACTTTGGATGAATTTCCAATAGAGATAAAGAATCGAAAATAAAGACTATTATGATAGCACAACACACCAGTTTATCCATTTTAATGAAACACACACACTACGCCTACTTTGAAAAGCCATGTAAACAATGCTGTAAGTGATCCAGTTTCAGGCGTGACATAGTGGAAATCCCTCATGATGAAAGAAGACACCTAGCTTTTCCACGTATAATTTTTTTATTACGACCTAGGTTTCGTTACAGTGTTACACCTGAAGATGTTATGTGGTAACTAAACCTAGTTCGTAATAAAAAGTGAAATTTAACAGAAAATAGCATTTCTGTGCAAGGCTGAGCTTGTTGTCTTAGGACAAGAAACGCATTAGAAACTCACCTAATGATGATACAGTGTATCGAAACCATGGTCGAAATAAAGTTTTAATTGTGGAAAATTGCAACAAAGTTCTTATTATGTCTCGATTCCACAACATCATGCCTGAATCTTCACTTTTCGTTATTTCATCTTGTTATTTTACAATGGTAAAATATAAGATATGTCACACAAATCAAGAAAATATATGCGTATATTTGAGAAGTGGGTCTAATAAAATTGCAGCTTGACATACCTTGACAAAAAAATTTTCATTTGGATCATAAAAACAATTCTTGATAATAAAAGATTTTAGTCTATATTTAGGTTATGGTAATCTGAAGTACATATGTTGTCAGGTGAATTCAATTATTTTTTGGGACTTATGCAGTATATCACTTAATGTTCCAAAGACAACTAGCAGGGAGGATCGGCAGGCATTTGTCAAGACTCTGAAGAACAAAGTGAAAAGCAGTCGCTTTCGGATTGCAAGGAGCAAGCATGACGGTTCGATCTTGGAGAGGCGATCTGTGACGTATGTGGACAATGAGCAGATTGGAGGAACAGATGACGATGCCGAGGATTGTGTAGGGGAAACACAACTTCTGCTCCAGGAAATGGATATGACTTCAGGAGAGACCAAAGGTAGCGCCTATTTTTTAAATTTGTCCAGAGATTTGTTGCATATTCATACATATACAAATATAGGACACGTCAGATATAAACTTCACAATTTTAGAGTATATACATATTTGTTATATTGGTGTATGTGTGGGTGGTCTGAAAAGCTTCCAACTCAGAAAATTTCAGAAAAAATGTCTTGTATCTTTTTTAGGTCAAAAACTTTTCAGACCACCCTTGTGTATATACACACACCCACCAATTGGTAGATAGATATATATACCCACATACATACATACACCAATATACCACTGTTTTTACATATATTTTGGTTGAGTTGGGATTGATGTGTAGTGACAATTCCATAAATTTATTAACACAATAGACCATGCTAATTTTTAATAGGTTGAACAGCTTTTCCTTGCTGTTTTTTTGGGCGGGCACTTTTGCTTCATATTTGATTTCATGGTAAAGTTTATTGAATAACCTTTAAAGCCCATTGCTTTGGGGCCATGAGCAGTATTGTGTGTTCTGACAATAGGCTGGTGTAGGTCATTGCAGGTCCTTGTATGAGTATAGTGACTATGGTAATCATGATTGGATGATAATGGTGTATTCACTGTCATCTTCTCAATGCCAGTACGATCTGTGACCATATGCACACTTAACCAATGGTCTGAATGCAGCACTTCTTGCACATGGCAGAAAAATTTTGACCAATACTTTTTATGCAAATCTTATATGTATCCTCTAGTAGCTTCCCATCCCTCTCTGTCTCCAGGAGGGTTAAATAGGAAATGCAACGTTGGCATCGGCAACGCCTTGCCTCTCCCTCCGAGGTATCCCCGGGAGGAATTGAGTAGCATCATTGGCCACTTGGAGGAGGGTCACCGTGACCTGGGGGAGCAGATTGAGGGCCTCTGGTTGAGAGGGGGCAGGGGCAGTGGGAATGCGGCCGGTCTCCTGGGCATGTTGTGCCTAGGCAGCTCTGAAGGGAGGGAGGGCGAGGACGGCTCCGAGGAGATGGTGTGCATGCAATTGCAGGGCACGAGGGTGCAGTTGGAGGAGCAGGTGAAGAGGCTCAAGGCCCTGCAGGTGAGTTTCTAATGCGTTTCTTGTCCTAAGACAACAAGCTCAGTCTTGCACAGAGGTGCTAATATCTGTGAAATTTTGGTTTTCTTTTGATGGTACATGTTTCTCAACAATTTGGGTCAAGTTTCAGATTGAGCAACGTGCTGGAATTGTTTATGATGAAAGAAGACACATTGCTTTTCCACATAGAATTTTTTATTACGAACTAGGTTTAGTTCCCGCATAACATCTTCAGGTGTTATGCTGTATTGAAACCTATAATAACCGTAATAAAAAAATTCCGTGTGGAAAAGCAAGATATCTTCCTTCATCGCGAGGGATTTCCACCATGTTACACCTGAAACTGTATCATTTATGGCATTGTTTACATGGCTTTTCAAAGTAGGCGTAGTGTGTGTGTTTCATTAAAATGGATAAACTGGTGTGTTGTGCTATCATAATAGTCTTTATTTTCGATTCTTTCTCTCTATTGGAAATTCATCCAAAGTTGGTGAAGGTTTATAAGGAGTTTGTCTTTCATTTTCAACATAAAAGAAATGGGCAGCAAAAAATTTAATGTAGGCAACTTTATCTTGAAGGCAATCCACGTGAAGGATAATTAAAGGTGTATGAAATAGCTGACCCCATAGGCATAACAGAAGAAAGAGTATAGTACATTTTATGTGAACAAATAACCATGAGGAAGTTCACAGGAGATGGCTCTTGCATAGTTGTTGAATACTGACTAAAAACAAGTGCGAAAATAAACTTCTCAGCAACGTTTGGATCATTTTTTGAAGAATCAAATAGATTTTGTGCTTCAATTTGTTATTGTGAATGAGAGACATGGATCCACCATTACATGCCAGAAATGAAACAGAAGTCAAAGCAGTGATTGGAAGCCAGTAGCTGTTTCTTGGTATTCTTCTTATTGATTACCTTGCAATGATTAAAGCAATAACCAGTAAATTTTAAGCAAGTCAGAGCAACTGGATGAAAAAATACATGAGAAGAGGCCTAGTTTGCCAAAGAAGAAAATCATCTTTCACCTGGACAAAGTACTTGCCTGCTAAGGTGGCAATGGAAAAACTGAGGGATTCCATGAAGGAATTGTTTTGAACTTCCACCCTAATTATTACATTTGGCACCCTCTTATTCCCACCTCTAAATGATGATGTGATTGGGAAATGTTTTGACTCCATTGTAGAGGTTATGGCAGCCATAGGTGGGTATTATGTTGACCTTCTAGAGGCGTGCTTCCATGAAATGGAATCTACTCCCAGGGAAAACATTGGACAAAGTGAATTTGACCCAAAAGGGAACTTCGTAAATAAATAAGTGCATTTTTGACCTAAATATAGAGGTTTTTCATTGCCAAATCGAGAACCTTTCACCATGCCCTTGTATTAAGAGAGATGTGGTCTAGACTGATTTCAATTTCAAATCGTAAAACCTTGTACAGTGTGTCCAGCAAATGAGAAAACCTGGGAAACTCGGGGAATTTGGTGGATGTTCTGGAAAAATAAGTATTTGACTCATTTTACATTGGAAAACTGCCCGTCTATCATTTTAAGATGCCCTCAAAAGAAGCTACTAATTTGTGTCTATGTTTCTACGAGTACGTTCTTCTTTGCAACCCTTTCTGTGCCTGGCTCTCCAATGAGAGAGAGTGCATTTCGATCGTGCATATTGAGACTGCAGTACCTGTATATGTGGGATAGGGATAATTGTCAGATTTGTGATTTTATGTACACAGAAGAAAGGTTTCATTTTGTTCTTTGGCCATGAAGTTGCCCAGAAATGTTACTTATGCTTGTAAGTTTCTTGAGCATGTTAGAGGCTTTTTAAATTCAACTTCATTGGCACCAGCCTCGCCATTAGTGGCATTCTTGTGCTTGTGTTCCATAGTGTTACTCACATGTTCATATATGCTTCGTCCCACAATTGGATATTATGTTAAGGATCCAGAAATCATATGGAGATTAACCAACCATTATTTGTGATATCTGACACTTGCAGTCAATAATTGTTAGCACTTTTTTAAAAAAACAATGAATGCTAACCTTTCAAATAATTGCTGAACAAATTTTTAAAAAGAAATAATTGTTAGCAGCGTCCAGTATTTGTCCAAAATGTGAACTTCTAAATATTCTCTGAATGATTCATGGAATTTCCTGGTAGTTGAAAACTGTATACCCTGATTTTAGCAGGGGTTGTGGAATCTATTGAGCATTTATTATCATAAATCTAATTTCAACAACTGTGGGAGATGCCGCAACAGTAACTTTTAACGGAGTCATCCGCTACGTGTAGCATTACAATGCAACAATTTAAGAGCACATAAATCATTCGCCTAGACCGGTATTCAAACCCAGATCGACATCGAGGGATCCGGGTTCGAATACCGGTCAAGGCGAATGATTTTTACTCTCTGAAATTTTTGCATTGTAATCATAAATTTATATATGTTGAGTAACATACTACCTTGATCAAAAAGTTCCCGGAATTTATTCAGAAAATTAAAAATACAAGTTTATTCATCTAAATCTATATTGTCCCCTTCAAAGTAATCCCCATCGACTGCAACACACTTATGCCAGCGCTTGATCCAATCCTCGAAACATTTTTTATATTCGGTTTTCGGTATGTCCATCAGTGCTTCCTGCGATTTTTCCATTACTTCCTCTCGGCTGCTAAAACGCGTTCCCCGTTATGGTTTTTTAACTCGATTGAACAGAAAGAAGTCACAGGGAGCCAAATCAGGTGAATTCGGTGGCTGTTGGATGGTATTTGTTGCATTTTTCGTCAAAAAATTACGAATAATGATAGCACTGTGCGACGGTCTCGACGCACTGTGCGACGATTTCTGGTCTCTTTCGGCGAATTGCTTCACGCAAACGTCTCATAACGCCCAAATAATACTCTTTGTTTACTGTCTGGCCTTCTGGCAAAAATTCATGATGCACTACACCGTTGTAATCCATGAAAACCGTCAGCATTGCCTTCTTTTTTGACTGAAAATGACGTGGTTTTTTTGGTCTCGGCTCATTTGGTGAACGCCATTCACTTGCCTGATGTCTGGATTGCGTGTCGTACTCATAAACCCACGTCTCGTCTCCAGTAATGATCCTTTTGATAAATGTGGGATCGGATTCAGCCTCGCAAATCATGTCTTTTGCGACGTCAACACGGTCTCTTTTTTGCATGAAATTGAGGTCTTTTGGCACCAACTTTGCTGCTATACGACGGAAACCCAAATCATTAACCACAATGTCTTGGGCGGATCCATAGGCAATGTTCAAGTCCTCCGCTATTTCTCTGATGGTTAATTTGCGGTTATTGACCAACATTTCTTTTACACTATCAATTTTTTCACCGACTTTCGATGTCGATGGTCTGCCACTGCGTTCATCATCTTCGATTGACTCACGACCACTTCTGAACCGCTCGTGCCACTGGTAAACGACCGTTTTTTTTAGAGGATCGTTGCCGACACACTTTTCCAACATTTCCAACGTCCGTGCGCCACTAAATCCGTTTTTTTACGCAAAATTTAATACAAGTTCGTTGTTGCAAATTTAAATCCATTTCTGCAATTGTAAAAAATCGCCAACACACACATAGATAGATGTACTCTTGGCTACGTAACTTTTGCAAATGTCAAGTTATGACACTAAGATTTAAAGGGAATATCAACAACAGATGTACCAATTTAACAAAAAAAACAGAACTCAAATCGGAACGATGGGAGCGCCACACGGTGGTTATTCCGGGAACTTTTTGTTCAAGGTAGTATGTCCAAAACTTCAG